>JAHWFO010015474.1:6935871-7004418 GCA_023313115.1 Rhysida immarginata
TAATAATAATAATAATAATAATAATAATAATAATAATAATAATAATAAGCCGGGAAAAGATTAAGGCATACGCGGAAATTATTTATGAGATCTAAGAACTAAGTTACCATTAAGAAATACTTTTCGTGTACTTGCAAAATATAGAGATGCTCCATTCCTGCTGGCAAAGTTCTTGGCGGCTCTACGACTTTGGATGCTATGCTTCATATTCGAGGCTTCAAAGGAGATTTCGACTTATGGGAGAAAGAAGGCAATTCTGGATGGTCTTATAAAGATGTTACCCCATATTTCAAAAAACATGAAGATTACAGAGTCAATGGATCATGTATTGAAGGTACTGAATATATGTATATATATATTTTTTACATTTTAGGATTATTTTTATAATTTCATAATTGTATGAAAATTCCGATATCGCAAGAATTACGAGTGACTGCCATAGTTAGTTAGTGACTCGTAGTTATTCAAGTGACTGCCATAGTCCTCCGCTACCATTTTTTGCTTTAATTCAGTTTGCATTGGTTTCTATTAGCAATGTAGTTTCTTGAATGTCATTATAGAAGGGTTGAAATTGATTTAATTTAAAATTCTTACTTTTTCTAATTGTTTCTTCAAATCTAATAAGACAATTGGCTGGCTGTTCCCTATTTATGTTAGCCAATCAGAATCGGTCGGCCTCCCTACTATTTGTAACACTTATTGCATTACTTTTGTATCGTTCATTGGATTGCTATATAAGTGCTGCTAAAGCACTTTTCCCTTGTACCCTGATGAAAGCGGGATTAAATATCGAAACTATTCGGATGGTTTTCGACCTAAAATGTACTGTAAGGCCTCACTTCATTTCGTTTATAAATACAGTACAGAGAACAATGACCTCATAGATTTTAAAATAGTGTTCTTATACTGTAGATATCCTAAAGAAAATTTCATTTTTTTAAATGTGTAATTTCAAAAATCTAATTTAAATCGTATGGAAACGTAAGATACACCGTTGTAAAAAGGAGAGATCCCATTGTTGCTGTATTTTTCATTCAAAATTATGAACTTTGTTAGAGTACCGTATATATTCATGTATAAGACGAGAAATTTGTTCCCAAAAATGGGCTCAAAACTCGAATTCATCTTATCCAAGAGGCAATGAAAATTTAAAGAACGAAATGGCTGCCATAGAGGATACAAATTCTGACAGTGACAATACTGGAATCTGTGAATTGGATGGCGTTTATGAAGGAGAAATGGCAACCCTGGTAGAGTATCAGCAGTTCGGAAATTCTGATGATGACAGTGCTGAGTTTGAAGGCTTTTATAAAATATCCATTTACATTTTTATTTTGTTTTCAATGTATAAATTTACGATAATTTTGTCAATAATTTTTTTTAAATTTCGACATCAGTCTAGAAGTGGTTTTAGTCTTCGGCTTATACATGGAGCAATCAATATTTGCCTGTTTAGCCTCGAAAAAGGGGGGTCGTCTTATACATGCAGCCGTCTTATTCATGAGTATATACAGTTCTTCTGTTAGAAGTCGACCTCGGTACCGAGAGCATTCGGACACCAGCTTCACTGATTAACAGGCAGCTGGTTCTAATCCCACAATGGAATGGATGTTTTTGTTATTCGTTCTGACACCTGTTAACTTGCTGGCCAATTTCTCTTCAAATTATCTTTGTTTTCTCTGTGCGTGGAAAAATTTGGAGGAGACCTCATCCTGCAGCGGATAGATGATGGTGATGATTATTCTCTTCTTTAAGAGCCTCTTAAAATCGTGTTTTCATGTTATTAAATAATGAACCGCATTTTTCTGTTGCTGGGTTGGGGGGAGGGGGAGTTCCTAAATTACTGACCATAAAACTGATTTTGAATTATTTCAAATGTTATTTCAATTTTATATTTCTCGCATAATGTAATTGATGATGGATGTAGAAAAAAAAAACGAGGACGAGACACAAGAACCCTGGAATAAAATAAAATAATTGACAGAGATAATGCATTGGATCATAATAGAACGCTTCACTGAAGCTATATTAAAAACGGACGGTAATCTAGCATCTTACTTATTAATGAGGTGTTCTGATTAATTCTTTAATTCCTGTCTATGAAAAAGGCTCATAACAATGAGAAAGAAAATTCAATGAAGAATTCCCGTAAAATTGAGCTCATGGTATCGTAAAATATGAAAATATTTCTCCGTATTAGTATCAAATAATAAACTTATTTTTTTCCAATTCTTTAATATGATATCAAACTTTTATATAATTAATTTCGAAGTTGTTATAAAATAACTCAATATATATCCTAAAAATTATCTAAATTTGCAAATATCAAGTTTCTTCACAAAAGTTTTCCTTTGTCACTCGCAGAGAAATTTCACATACGTTAAAAGAAAGTTATTTTATGTCCTTGGTACTTTACTAAATTATCTATTACACTAGCAAGACTAGTGGCTAGAAGAGGCAAGACTTAGAACCTCTTAGAACCTCTCCCGCCATTACAGCCAAGACCTAAACAAGTCCTTGCATTGATTTTTCAATTGAAAAATGGAAGGAAAAATTCTGCGACCCGGATTCAATTGAAAAATAATTACCTATGCTTGGAGACGCTTCTCCAGTTAATAATTATTATTAAGTCCTTGCATCTCTGAGGTTTGCAGTCTAGTTGGCCTAGTAGCGCCGACCAATGCACATGTGATCTGTTGACGTAGCTTATCAAGGAATGAAGGTTAATCCTAACCATCGAGATATAATATTAACAATATTAGAACTCGATGATCCTAACAGTATAATGGCTGGAAGAATAATGCTCTTCCAGCTACTATTTAGCAGCACATCTGGTGGCCGATATTCAAAACTTGATGAAATGGCGCGAATTTTCAAATATATGAATAATTTATTAAGTGCTATTTTTCTAGCTTGTGACTGCTAAAAGTATTTTGTTCAGGATTATAACTGAAATAAATTATAATTCTAGATGATTTTTACGGTTGTGGAGGTGAAGTAAAGGTAACACTGTTAAGAAAAGAAGTCGAAAAGAATGCAACCGAATATTTCATACAAGCTGGTAAAGAACTTGGTTTGACAGTAAACCCTTATGAAATCGAAAGTCATTCAGGTGAGATAGCAAGAAATAGTTTGTGCACATTTGATTTCATAACCTAATAATTATTTAAGAGGAATGAATAGTTTATTGAGATGTTTTTGTTTGGTAATTTGCAGGCATAGGTCGAAACTCGTTCAGAATAAGCGAAGGAGTTCGACAAAACGCCGCCACAGCGTTTCTTCGACCAGTCATGAAGCGTCCAAATCTTCATATTTATCTCGAATCGTTTGTCCATAAGGTATAAAAAAGAATTATTCCAGTACGGACATAAATATACAGAAATAAAAATTAAAATGACTCCTTTTTCTTTTTAAGGTTTTGATAGATCCAGAAACGAAAACTGTTATCGGAGTCGAATTCGAAAGAGAAGGCAATATTAAGACCGTCAAGGCAAAAAAAGAAGTCATTTTATCAGCTGGGACATACTCCACTCCGAAGATACTTATGTTATCTGGAATTGGAGCAAAAGACGAACTCGAGAAATTTAATGTAATACATCTCAATTTTTGTACACAGGCGAACAAAAAAAAATCGACTCAGCTTACAATTCCGGACTTTGGGGCATCTCTCAATTTTCACTGAGCAGGTTTTTGGGTGTCTGTTTTAAAATCCAGAATTAATACAGTGTGATAGAAGGTCTCTCCCTGATAAAGAAATTTATTAAAACTAAACCTATGTTAGACAGATACATATAGTCTTTCTGTATTGCGTTCTTCATCTCAAAAAGTTTTTTTTCATATCATTAATATCCTCAACATCTGCTCAGGTGATATCAAACTTTGATCACCCAAGTTTAGTTTTTTTATTCGCCAGTATAGTTTACCATTTACACAATTAAGTGTTATCGTAAGTAATATTTGCTGTAATATTGATTTTTCCCCAATGTTTCTCTTTAAAAATCTAAGCTAAGAGTGAGTTTAGGTCACCAGAACTAGATTCAAAAATCACTTAGAGTAAATCCTCCATTATATTCAAAAATCCCCAAAACGAAAAAAAGTCTACATTGTCTCCTCTACGTCAATTATTTGAGCATTTTACAGAATCAATTGGCACAACTCTTCGCAAGCAGAATTTCCATTTCGAAACGGTCTGTATCATTCTCACAAGCGCAGCGACCACTGATGCGAAATAAGAGTTGGTTTCTTTGTCTTTCGTTCGAACTCTGAAATGGAATCCTTCGCCCAATTTGTTCTAAATTAAGCTTACATCGTAATAATCTATTTTATATTTAGTAGAGCTTTGTTATCGAAACACATGGACATATCACGGCTCAAATTATTTAGAAATTAGCAATTCAAAATTGAACATTATGTGATGATGACATAAGGTTATGATGCTATTACTTGCTTGATATAATGCAATAGAATAATTGATAAAGTAGAATTGATTTCTATCTTGTTTCCAACAGGTTTTTAGTGCTCCCATCACCTCAATTCTTGCCGTCGACGTCTTCCGTTGCGGAATCAATTGTAATGTGCACTTGCTCTTACTTCTTGCTCTTACTTCTACACAGAGATCACAGCAAGTATTATTTTTTTACTACTGGACGGATCCACAACGGAAGGCGTCAACGGCAAGGAATTGATCATGGAAGCGCGGATATCGGGCATGACAGAAATCAGCTCTACTTTTTCCGACCATCAGCAACAGTGGTAGCCAATCAGGGTTTTTGTATACACATGCGAGTCCTCTTCAATTTCCAACGTTGCCGGAGGGGGGGGGGGGGCGGCCGTCCACTCAGGGGTCGAAAATTGCAACAAAGGAACTGTGGGTGACATTGTTTTCTTTTTATTTTGGTTGACCAAATTTTGTAGAAAGAGATATTTTATCTAAAGTTAATTTATATTTTTTAAATTTTTTAAAAATATTTAAAAAAAAAAATATTTAAATTTTATAATTTTACTAAGGCTGTAAGCCAAAAAATGGTTGATAGATAGTATCGTCCCCCAAGCTCTCTCCCCCATCCACCCCCTTGATGAATTTCTAGTTACATCACTAGTCCTGCTAAATAGAAGTCAGGAACAGCTTTGGTTAAATCATTTCTCAATTGTTGCATAGTAGGTGTCTTGTTTTTGGCCCACAGCTACCCGTTTTAGACAAAGACTGTAGATCGTTTTTCCAATAGTTGAATACTCTTTGCATCGCACCTTTCGAGAATCCAATCAACTGTTTCAATCGTGGCTTTTCGAAGTCAGTTAGGCTTTCTTTTTTTTCCTCATCCTGATCAAGTTCTACTACGATTAGCCTCACGAACTCCTTAAGTACACGCTTGAATCACAACTGATGAAATGATTTCAAACAGTTTGTCTCTCCGTAATGGTAGAAAATAATTGACTAATTTTCAAATAGGACATTCTAAGTAGCTTAATTTACCAATTCAAATGATTAAAAACGAACTATAATTGCCATTAATGCATTCATTTCGTAATTTCATTATTAATTTATTCTTGCAATATTCAGATATCTGTTATTTCTGATCTGCCTGGTGTTGGAAAAAATCTGAAAGAAACTGTAAATGTACTGATAGAAGCTACAAGAGATTCAGCTCTTCCTGAAGAAGATTTCATCAGTGTTAAAAATATAAAAGACTGGAAACAAGGAATAGGTCAAATGAAATTTAAAGATTTTTTTTTTCCTTCATTGAAATTTAATAATTCTTTAGATAATATCATTAAATTAGTACATTTTTCCTTTTCCAGGTTTTTTTGTCTCTTCAATAGGTTTGGATGCTCACGCTCATTTTCAAACTAAATATTCGACTGAAAAACCCGGCATACCTGATATATATATTTTATTTCGTTCAATGGGAGTTTCGAATACGGTGATGCCATTATTTAAAAAAGCCTTTGGTTACAATGATAAGGTAAGAAAGTGTACCTTTAATACAATGCCATTTATGATTTGCAATTTATTTCTTATATATTATATTCACATTAAAATGAAATGATTTGAATCTCCAATCTGACTATAGTATCTTCATCATGTTCTAAATTGTGCAAAAATTGTTTTACGCAATATTGAATCCATAATAGCTCATTTGTGATGCTAATCCATCTATTCTAGCAAGTTTAATACGTATAAGAATGCTAATCCATTCCAAAAACTGACAATGTTTTATTTGTTATGTATTATTTACACGAATGCTAATTTAAATGCATCATTAGATAATTTAATTGTAAAATCAATTCAAAGTAATAATTGGATTCAAACTTAAACGTGATACCATAGTTTCAGAAAGCTCACCAAGGAACAAACGAACAGGGTTGGAAAACTCTCTACAAAGAAACTATTACGTTTTGAATAGAACTATCCTTTCTCAAGGTAGAAAAATTGAAAGGAGTGGATGGTGAAAAATAACAAAAAAAATGCACAATGGAATAACAAAATCGCCGGTAACCTGGTTCAAAAATATTCAAATAAACTTAAGCTTTAGTCCTTGTGTGACCAAAAAACAAACGATACATACTTGAAAATAGTCTTTTTCAGAAAAATTTCATTGGGATTGCCTTCGTAATTCCGGAACTTTCTCTGCTATTGTAAACGGTTTCAAGATTTTAGGTTCATTTTTAGCGTCATTTATTCCTGTAGGTACTTGCTTAGTTTAACTCTATGAATCCAAATCTGTTTCGTAAAGGTAGTAATCACAAATTATCGTTTCCACTATCTGCATATCTAATTTTAAAAAGAAAAAATTCCAAATTGCATATTAAGTTTTCTACCAGTTCTTCATATCCATTTCATTTCAAAAATTCGTCGAGACTTCGAATTTTCTTTCTTAACGAGCCATGAAGCCAAGGGAAACATACGTGCCAAATTTCAAGTTTGTGGGCTTCTTAGTTCTGGAGAAGAATGAATGAATGTACGTATATCGCTTTTATATATCTACAGAGTGTAATTTTTTTTTATCTTTTTCGTTTTATAAAGGGGTATAAAATCATTCATTAATAAACCAAATATATACAAAACAAAGTGTATTTCACTCGTTTCAGCCATCCTTCTCTCATTGTATATGGTGTTACAATATCTACGAATCTGAATTAAGAAATTGTATAAGGATTCGCTTGTACACGACGGCTAGACGCAAGCAGAAGCGTGCTGTACCGTGTGCTCGGAAAAATTTTAAAGCGTGGTAAAGGGGACCAAAATAAGCATTTTCTGTCATAGAATATGTGTGCGGAAATGACGTGTTTAAGCACGGCAGTCGATGATGCTTGAGAGTAAAGGTGCTATCTCCCCGCTGGGATCTACAACAGCATGCATCGCTTTACAAACGCAGAGCTTGCAAATATCCATATAACTTAAGAGGCAGCGAACGTAAACGGGCTAGCTGCTCAGAGGCTGTACAGGGGACGAATCCCGACGAGAAAACTGCCGAATTGACAAACGTTTGAGCGTGTGCATCGCCAGCTTTGCCAAAGTGGCTCTATCAGTGCTAGCAGATGTGATGTGGGTTAGGTTAGGTTAGGTTAGGTTAGGTTAGGTTATAGATATTTGCAAGCTCTGCGTTTGTAAAACGATGCATGCTGTTGTAAATCCCAGCGGGGAACTGATGCCTTTACTCCCAGACGTCATCAACTGCTGCGCTTAAACGCGTCATTTCCGAACATACAATCTATGACAGAAAATGCTTAATTTGGTCCTCTCTACCACACTTTAAAATTTTGCCAGATATTTTTCGAGTACCGTATATATGATATATCATGCGACATAGCTTCTAGTATGCAATTCAGAGAGCGAATAGATTATTTTCAACGAATTTTCCTAAACTACTGATCAGGATTCAATTACTGACACTACTGCTCGGGATATTAGAAAACTTAAGAGATTTATAAACCGTTAGAACAAAGAAATTCAATGGATTATGAATCCAAAAACAGCATTGTTTTAAAGGAGATTGGAAATCAATTAGTTGTTGTTTTGAAGGAGATCGCCATACAGATAGACTCTCTCACACAGTCTGTTAACATTACATCCACAAATACTACTCAGTGCTTCTAATATAAGTTTTGTTGTTCTTTTGTTTTATCCGTGAATGATCTAAGTGCTGCGGTATTTTTTAGATGTGGCTTGACACTTACGAAGATCTAGTAGATCGGGATTCCGTAGGTCTTTCATCATTTATACTTCATCCGAAATCAAAGGGCACAATTAGCCTCAGAAGTGCTGATCCTCACGACCTGCCAATCATCGATGGAAATTATTATTCTGAAGAAATCGACCGTAAAGTACAAATTGAAGGTATTTTTAAAAGTAAAAAAATGTTTTTTAGAGAGAAAAAATTTATCCGACATTTTATTCCTTATTTTTTCTTTATTTTATACAGTACAGTTGTTTATGAATAACTAAAAAATTCGAAAAATTTTTTTGCAAAGGACATTAAAAAAGGATGGGCACTCCTCCCTCCCCATAACTCTCAAAAAAGTTGTATTTCGAAGGTACGCTTTAATGCTGCGTATTCTTATCAGATGCCGTTGCTACATCGCATAGTTAGTTGGTTGGTTTGTTTTCAACTGCCATGGTCACTTCACGACGGCGTTATAGGGGCCGCAAATTTTGCCTCGCAAGGGTTCTTTAACGTGCAGCCGGCAAACGACTACACACGGAACCAACGGCTTTACTTCCCCTCCGAAGGAAGTGCGTGATCTCAGGATTGTCTCCCTGAAAAATTCCTCGTCGTCCACGGCCGGGGTCGAGCCCGCGTCCTCGGGCATCACAGGAGATCACGCAACCACTGAGCCACCGAGGCCGCTGCATCGCATAGAAGCAATGTCTATAAACATAAGGCGTGTGTCTATGGACCTGCACAGAAAACAACCTCAGTCATAGTATAGGAATGCGAGTGAGTTCGTGAACAAAAGAAAATACATGGAAGCAGAAAAATGAGCAAGATTGACAATGTGGATTCTTTTGAGTTAAGGAGTGGCTGCTTCGGACATCCATATAAGGTTTTCAAAGCATTCAGGAAGGCCGCTACGGCCACCATTTCATTGCAACTCTGAAGGTTACGGTATATACTGTGCTTCATCTTGGTCCATATTCGTTGGATCTTGCGCCTAGCGATTACGCTCCTTTATTCGCAATGAAAGAGGCGGTGCAAGGTGAACTCTCCCAACGATGAGCTTTAGGTGGCTGTTTAGAAGTGGTGACGGGATACCCCAAAAATAGGTTTGTTCCTGCAGCACCGAAACTACCTGAAAAGTCCATGGACACAGGCGAGGTATACTTATAATGGTATTTGCAGTGACTTCGTCCTAATAAATGATTAGTGTGAAGAAATAAAAAATTCAATCCCAATCATTTTTGAACTGGAATACGAATGAATTAATGTAGTCCCTTATTTAGCTAGGCTTCGACTTTAATGAGAGAGATTGCTTTATTGATAAATCCAGTCAGACGTGAATATTAATCGAATGACCCAAGCGAGAAGAAAAAAATTAACAATATACTATACTGTATGTCTTCAAGCATTATTTTCATAACTATTTTATTAATTTTCTATTGATATTTAAAACGTTTACCATTTACTTTATCTTTAATAATTTAAATTATTCAGGGTTCTCTGTTCAACAAATTCGGAGGTTGATTCAAGTTTATATGAACGAAGTTAGAATGCTTGGTGGCCCTTAAGAACACAAATTGAACTGCCATTGCGTTACCATCTGTTGTGTTCTTTGTGTTGGCTTTGTTTGGCACGATGCAAAAGTGCGCGCTGAAGGGCACAGAACCTAATAATGACACGTACTTTATTGTAGGCATTCCATAGACCGCCTAATGTGCGAGGTCATCGATTTCCCAAAACCAATGACCAAAGTCATAGTAGTCCATAGGAGCAGCATCTGGCGATTTCACCGGAAGGTTAATGAAATCGGTAGTCTTGATTCTCGTTTCTACGGCCATCCTGTTCGTGCAAGCAACCGTTGATTTTGCGGTGTTGCTTGAAGCCTTATCCTGGTGAAGCTAAAACTGATTATTTTCAGCATTGTAGAGACATGAGTTATCAGAGCTATAAATTAGTTCCAGGATGTTTATCTGGTAAGAGCAACATTAATTTTTGCTTTTGATGAAACTTTGCGCCGCGTTAATAGCTTTTTCCGTAATAGCTAAACCCGGCGACAAGGGCGACAGCGCGTTGGTATTGCCCTTTGAGATATGGCGTGACATAATTTGTGAATATTGGCCTTGTGCCGTCATTCCATTTGCAAATCTTGGTTAATAACAGACTTACAGTTATCTGTGATACTTCGACGGGAAAGGCATGATGATTTGGAAGTTACGATTTCGATGCTAATATCGACTATCGTCACCACTTCAATAATGCTTTGTGAGGTAGGGTGCTTCTTAAAGGTCTCGCTGGGCTTGGTTCTTCTCCCAGATCACATTTTTTAAGCCGTCTTAATACCTTATGCACGGCTGCCTTAGATATAGTAAAGGCGTGACTTATACACTGCTCGATTATCCGGGCATATGAGAATCCTAGGTCGGACTAGGCATTTATATACCCTTCCCAAAACGGATTAATCGGCCTCGGTGGCTCAGCGGTTGCGTGATCGCCTCTGATGCCCGAGTACGCGGGTTCGATCCCGGCCGAGGACGACGAGGATTTTTCAGGGGGAAATCCTGAGATCACGCACTTCCTTCGGAAGGGAAGTAAAGCCGTTGGTCCCGTGTAGTCGTTTGCCGGCTGCACGTTAAAGAACCCTTGCGAGGCAAAATTTGCGGCCTCTATAACGCCATCCTGAAATGACCTTAGCAGTTGAAAAGGACGTTAATACCAAACAAACCAAACCAAACCAACCAAAACGGATTATTCGCGATGGCATGACTTCTCCTAAACCTATAACATGGACTTGCGACAGCAATTACCAGGCGCATTCCAATTTCGTTACCATAAACGTGAATCAACTTCTGTAAAATCAATGTGTGCTTATAATTGCATGATCTTGTACATTGCTAAAACATTGATGATTGAACCTTCTTATTCTTAATCTTTTGTTTAAAATTTTAATTCTTTACTAGGTTTAAAATATTTATTACAAATTATAAATACCACCGCCTTCCGAGAGAAAGGTTATAAATACTATTCGAAGAAGATAGAAGCATGTAGCCAATTTGATAATCCATCCGACGAATATTTTGATTGTTTCTTATCATACGCAACGCTTGGAAATTGGTTCGGCTGCTGTACCAATAAAATGGGACCAAAAACTGATAACATGGCCGTCGTTGATCCTCGGCTTAAGTAAGAAGCTTATATTTACAAGAAATTCTTATTGTATTTCTTAGTTTTAATTTACTTCAAAATACATTTTAATTTCATTATATTGCCCTACCAACACTTGCATTTACACTGTAGAGACTAATACTAAAATGATTTTTGATACTGTGATACGGTAAAACTAATTTATTAGCCTGATGCGTTTCGGCGTTACGCCATCACCTGAGAAAATTTGACAAAAGATTTTTCTCCCATTTTTAATAGTAAAATTTAAAAAATCCCACAAAGTAAAAATTAAAAACTGAAAAACTAAAAAATAAAAACAAAACACTAAAAGATCATAATGTAATTTAATGAGCCATATTTAAGAGTCTTGAAAAAAATTATTTTAAAACTTCCTTATCCCCCCCCCCTCCATACGAATGGTATCACTTAACTAAACATTAATATCTCGGGAAAATATTTCAAAAATCAACCTGAATAGTTCATAGCAATTAATGTTCCTTCAGTTTTAATAAAGGTGATTTTCTCAAAAAGATATGAGAAGAAACATCTCTGCTCACATAAGATGGAATTGGAGTTAAAAAAGTTGTACGGTCCACTGCTGCAATAGCCATATTCCAACGTTGGTTTTAGAAACAACGACAGGGAAGAAATAGCCCAAATCCCGATAAGAATTATAATTTGAAATAAGATGGTGGCAATCAAAAAACTTTTATTCCAATAACAGCGTTTCTCAAATGATTGTGAGAAAACATGAAAAATTTGAAAATTTTGAATTTTGAAGATTACAGTCCGATAATTCATGTCAATAAAGCATCTCATTTTTGGAAATTTTAAATTTTGAAAGCTACAATCCAATAATTCATGCCAATGAAGATCTCTTAAAAATTACATAAAAACATCTCAGAGTAATGTAAGTATTAACGTTTTCGAGTGCCGGCACTCATCATCAGAACACAAGAGAGAATGAAATTAACTAAGAAATTAATAAAATCATAAAAATGAGGTAAATCCAAGACACGAACATAAAAGAGGTCACATGATCATCCAATCACCATGAAGCTCATGTGACCTGGCTAGATTTTGCTCTGCCTTATTGATAAAGTAGCCTCTTTGATTAATATTTTCTTGAATTGCTTTTCTATTGCCAATATTCGAACCCCCCCACCCTCCAATTTACCCTATGTCTAGCCAAGGCATTATCAACATAATTCAATCGGACCGCTCTCTGATAATTTTCCAAACGAGAAATGAGAGACCATGGAATTTCATAAACCATATAATTAACTTCACAGTCAAAACATGAGATTTCATAAACCACATCTACATTATCTACTAAATCACGAAAAACTTTATCTTCTTTATACAATTCGTTAAGAGCTTTATAATGATCACTATCCATGGGTTTACTTCCTTTATCCTCTTCCTTAAACTAAATGCATATTAACAATTCTCTTTTTTTACAGTGTTGTTAATCTTAGGAACCAATTATACTTTCTCTCCTCTAAAACATTTTTTAATTTTTTCGAAACATGGATCGTAGGCCATGGAAATTCTTTTCTTAATGTACAGAAATTGTTGATAGTTTTTTTGTTTATTTTGAAAACAACTAACTAAAATTTTATCTGTTTTATCCTCTGTGGGTATTTATTATTTTTACAACGCTTATATAACTTTCACCATGTTTGGGTCAAGTTTGGTGGATGTAATCTTGTAATCAATATTTCAACCCCTTCCACTAATCCGATCTTGCTGAAATTTTGTACACATACTTAAAGTCGTTAACAATGCATGAATAAAAAAAATTTCCAGGAAAAGCTTTGTTTTTTGAAAAAGTATTTATTTATCCCTTGTTCATTTTCATAACAACTTTACTATTACACGTTGAAAGAAAAACAGGTGAGCATAATTGTTTTGTTCTCTCTATGAAATTGGTTACTGTATTGATTTTATAATAATTTGGAATCTTTGAATAAAAATGAGGTAAATTGTTACCTTGAGTTTCTTTTTCAAAAATATTAAACAAAAAATTATCATTATTTCTAATCTAATTACTTCTTAGTTATATGTTCCATTATTCCTAAAATTGATTTGAAAATCAAATCTTGAAAGCGAAGAGGCATACGTTGTAATAATATCAATATCAATTTCATCCAGATCAGTGACAATCAAAATGTCCTCTACCTTTACTTTAAGCGAATTTCATTAATAGCACTTACTCTCTTTACATTACGAATTTAAGTGGAGTGGAAAACTTATAAGTGAAGCGAAAATACACTCACGAGATCATTTTTTCCAGCGTGGACAAGCAACGGTTTTGTCGATTCCAAAATTGACCGAATTCCAAAATTAACCGAATAAAAATGATTGGCACCCTTTCTGTTGAGAATTTTATGTATTTATAACTTGGAGCGTCTTCCCCCTTTTTATTGTGTGTTTATTGCTTTATGTTTCCGGCTTTCTTAAAAACAAAATCAAATTTAAAGCGAAACGTACACCTAATTCTAAAAGCGTTTTCACATAGGTGAAATGATGTTCGGCGTCCTTGAATACATCCGGCCACTAAAACTAATCGGCTTTAAACCAGTAAAATTAATGCAATTCGAACTCGACTTCTTGCATGAACTTATTAATTTCACTGGTTTAATATTTTGCAAAGCGGCCGAACATTATTCACCTAAGTGAAAACGCTTTTGGAATGAGGTGTACAAATTCGCCGTACAAAGTACAAACAAGTGAAATTTTTGTGACTTTACCTAGTTTCCTAATAAATTGAGGTTATTAATAATGGTGTAAGAGAACAGGAATCCGGTTAAGATGTCAAAAATCTCGTTTATTAAGGCAACAATAGAATTGCAAGAAAATGATAAAAGGGGTTAATGAATAACAGTTAAATATGTTAATAGTTAAAGGGTGTGTATAAATAATTGATAAAATAAAAACTCAATTATTCAGCAGAACTAATGCAACACTTAACAAAAAAATTGAATAATTAAATAACAGAAAGCATCAATTCAATGCTGTCAAATTAAATTAACCTAACACTCAATATTTGGCTTGAACATATATGCTTATATACTTAGCACTACAATTACATGAACCGTAAACTTATCAATCCTATGTATAGTATATTAAAAATAATTGCACTGCCCAGACTCAGGTTAGCCTTATTTAAAACAACCAACAATAATATGAGCTAGCTATGTTCAACCTATCACATGTTGACCAATATCAATGCATATTCGTTTGACGAGAACTAAAACAGCTTCCACTAAGGCATTAGGTTTGCTTGGTATTAACGTCCTTTTCAACTGCTATGGTCATTTCAGGACGGCGTTATAGGGGCCACAAATTTTGCCTCGCAAGGGTTCTTTAACGTGCAGCCGGCAAACGACTACACGGGACCAACGGCTTTACTTCCCTTCCGAAGGAAGTGCGTGATCTTAGGATTGTCCCCCTGAAAAAATCCTCGTCGTCCTCGGCCGGGGTCGAACCCGCGTCCTCGGGCATCAGAGGCGATCACGCAGCCACTGAGCCACCGAGGCCGATCCACTAAGGCATTAGGTACTAACATTCCTAAGTTACACTTTGACCAAACAGTCTTTGTCAAACGTGAGCTTCCTCTTCAGTTAGCGAGCGTTATAGTCAATGAATTGAACTGCTGGATAATGCACTTGATGCAATACCATTTATTATCTGTAACTGGCATATAACATGTGGTTAGCCATTTTATTAACTAACAAGAGAACCATCCGAACCAGTATCTCATAGTTTCAGACCAAATTGAAATATGTTACTCACCTGAAGATTGCATTAATAAGAAATTGCAGCATTCTGTTTCTTTCAAAATAAACCGCGAAAACGAAAAAAAATTGATTGCACAAAGCCATACAAAGACTCCACTGTTACTGACTCCATAGATAGAAGTTCGGATAGTTTCCTTGTTGGAGGGTTGAATTTGGTACACCTCACTTTCATGTCGATGTGAGAACTTTCCTCGATTCCACATTCAATCACAGATGGATAGGACGAAGAGGAAGTGCTACGGAGTTCCCGCCTCGATCTCCCGATTTAGCCCCTCTCGACTTCTACCTGATGACAATTCTCTTTTTTTTAACCCCTCTCGACTTCTTAACCCTTCTCGACTTCTAATGTTGATGATAATTTTCTTTTTAAAGTATATGATGTGTCTGAACAAACATTGGCTTGTAAAAATATAGATGAGGACATACAACTTCTGAAGGCTTGGTATCATAGACATGGTTTAATGTTTAATGAAAATAAGACTAAAACTATGTGTATTACCAAGGCAAAAGTTACTACAATTAATACATGTAAGATCTTAGGTGTTACGTTTGACTGCAATCTTTCCTTCAGGGAAGCTATCAATGATCTCCAGATTGATTTAAATCGATTGAGCTATCTGTTTAAAAAGTTAAAAAATACCCTTACAAAGAAAGAACTTATCAACGTTATTAAGACCATTATAGTGCCTAAAATAGAATATGGAGTTATTATTTGGTCATCCACAACTAATATTTTAATTTCCCGTGTTCAAACAGCGTATAACAACTTGCTGCGTATAGCTCTGTCGTTATCAAAATTTTCTTCTATCACTAAAATTTGTACTCAGCATGATATTCTGACTCTGCAAAGTATAATACTTCATCCAAGATTATTATTATTATTATTATTATTATTATTATTATTATTATTATACCTTTGGGGAAATTTAAAGAACATATTGCGTGTGCTCTTAATACTGTATACAAGCTCAAAAATAATCACCCAATTAAGTAAGTAGCTACAATTAATGAACATCAATTATAAGAAACCATTAAAAAAATCACCACTTGAAAGTGTTATGTCATGTACAAGATATAGTCCACCTTGCCACAGTACTATTAGGACAATGCTCACCTTCAGTCTCTCAGACTTCAGACTCTTGACTTAAGGATCAAATCTCTATGCAGAACAATGCCGCTAGGTTGAATATACTTTATTCTTGTTGCTGTTGGTTGGGATCAAAATACCCAGGGTAACAAAATTCTTTAGGCTTCTCCAAAGACAAAACCCAGGGTTTCAGATAACGTGCTTGGAAAATGACAGCTAATCATTCTTTTTTCTCCAAAATGAGTTCAAGCAACCGCTTTCATGTCTAGAAAGAGCAGCTCAACTTCGCGTGAAGTTGTGATTAGATCTATTTGGTTCGCCAACACAGACGTATTCGAACAAAGGCGATGATTTACCCTATGGTAGGAACATCGTTGCTATGCACCATACAAAGCGAAGTATCACAGCTTCAGGAGGAAGCATGGTTCTGATTCCATGACCCAAAAGCCGTAGAAATTGCTGCGTCGTCTTCTTCTCTTAAATCTTTTGTTTATGACCACCAATTGCCAATCGAATGACAACTCTGGGATATGATAGATTAGGCTTGTGAACCTGTCCAATTACTTAGAATATACATCACACCAGTCTATGCCTTCACAAACTTACAAAGACATCATCCAATTGTCAACAAGTTCACTTTTCAAATGATAGTGAACCTCTGATTCCTAGTTACTGCCTTGAGTCTCCCATGACAACATTTTCACCTTAATCTATCTGGAGTCTTCCTCTGCCTTTTTTATAATTAGTTTATTTCTCCTTACAATGTCATTCCACTAACACTCACGAGATCTCACAGCTCATGCTATATAAAAATATAAATCTTAAGAAAAATTGAGTCTGCCCATTTATAAATTACTCGTTACAGTAATTGTTATACACTGACAATTGAAACTGGAAATGAACAGGCTAAGTTTTTTCTTTCGTGGTCCTAGTATACAGTCCTTAAATTATGGAATAAATCTAAAGACTAATTGCTCCAGTAAAAAATTTATTATAAGCATAGTAATAGTTTTTAATAGATCTTCCCCGATTCGGAAGGTTTACCAGTAACTTCATTAGTAAACAAGGAATAATTAATGCGTAGTTATCCGTTGCCTTCCGCATGCTTAGTAAAGCCAGACGAAAACATTTATCCACAAACACTGGGATCTCGATAGCACCGAAACCTGCGTCCCGCGTTCTCGACCAGTTTAAAATTAAATTCATAAAAAAAATTAACATTCATTTTGACTCGTCTTGTACAATACGAAAACTCTTTATATATAAATTGTATGCAATTTTATTAAAAAAAATAAAATTGGTGGATTCGATCAGTCATAAATAATTATTTCTATGGAATGATAAAAATTAAATAAAATCCCAATGCTTTTGTTTTGTTTATTTTTTACGTTTTTTTTAAATACACTTATTATTTTATGTGTAATGTTAGATTGTTATTTTTTTCTTATAGAGTCTATGGAGTCAAGGGATTAAGAATAGTGGATGCTTCTGTTATGCCAGACCAAACTGGTGCTGTAGCCACGACCGTTTTTATGATAGGAGAAAAAGCTGCTGCCATGATCAAAGAAGACAACCAATTAAAGTCATAGCAATCAAATAAAGACAATCACAATCAAATATAGTAGTACGTGTAATTGCCTTTCATCCTATGGAAGAAAGAAAATTAAGACTTTCAGTTCTTCAATATTTTCTATCTTGCTGATGTTTGTTGCGCTTTCATTATAACTTTCAATAAACTAAGAGTTACTCCAACATATAAGAAATGAAGTGGAAAATAAATTCTGGCTCTCAGGACATTTTCGCAAGAGAAAAAAAAAGAAAGAAAAAGAGTCGTGTCTCGTTAATTCTAATCCAAAATTTGTTAAAGGAACTAAATGTAAAAACAGTGAATTTGAGTATGTTATAAAATTATAAAATATATACACTGTACACTGAAAGCATCCTTATTTTAACTTTATTTCTGTAGACATCAACAATTCACATTTACATTGGGTTTTTTTATTATAATTTATTAAAATCTCCGTCTTCGATATTTTCTCAAATTCTGTGATCCAATAGAATAATGTATTTGTTAGAATTAAACATTACTTGGTGGAAAAATGGTGGGAAGAGAACTTGGTTGGCGTATCAGTAGCCCATAAAAATTGTATGGAACCAAGAGCGCAGTGGGGGAAGTTTACGAATGCATTTTGGAATTTCCTAAAGCTTAAGAGATGATGAAAATTAGTGAAGGGAATATAATAGAAATCCTGGTTACATAAAAATTTATTTAAAAAACGAGATGAATCATAGCAAAAAAATGCTGCCATTTAAGCCAAATAAAGAGATTTCGTTCTCCATTGTTTTCCTCGAGATATTTAGTTCTGAACATTTACTTCCACTATATCTCTCTATACGGCAATACCCATTTTCTATTTGCAATGTAATGTTAAAAGGATACGTATAATTCATATTTTCTCATGGAAATTATATCTATCACAGAAAAGCAAACTCGAAGGCATAGATGAAAATGAATAGTTGGATAATGAACAAAAAAAGCCTTTAAAATAGACCTTGTTGACTAGAACCAATCGAGTTAGGTCGGTTAAAACCCTCGCCAAGGTGCTTGATATTATCGTTATTATATTCTCGGTCCAGGTATTAATGGCCTTACAGGTCGCCTCCGATTCAATGTCCTTTAACGTCTTCCTCTTCTGTAAACTTTTTGTTGAAATTTAATGAACATTAAACGTCAAAGTGATTTCTAATAAAAAAAACTTGAGCAAAAGTGTCGAAATAAAATATTTATGTAAAATTCTTTAAGGAGTTTTACTTTGTGGTGCGCTCTCATAGGAAAATTACAGTGCGAAATATTAACGAAAAAAATTATTAACATAAGCTTAAATTAACTGCTTTTTAAATAGCGCGATTTTTTTTATTCACTGAATCAGTCCACAGATCCGGAGTTTCATTTTTTTTCCTTTTATTAAAATAGTTCATTTATATAAAGAATGCATAAACTATAATCCTCATTTGATTACTTTCTTTCTAATTATTACTTAGTTCATTCTTTTCTAAACATCAAGGTTATTGCTAACAAAAGAGATATTGCATCCTTTGATATTGCAAAATTCAGTATTTAAAAAACTTAAGTTTCAAATAAAAAAGAGAAAACTATAATTATCATTTAATTATCTTCCAAAGAAATAAAAGGTCTTGTCTAGCATTCAGTCATTTATCACAATTTGCATGGTCTTAGTGGGATCTAAGTATTCGAGAAACGATTCTCAGTGACAATGAAATTCAATTTGTCGTCCGTCTACATTCCAGCTCTTATCTCTTCGCTCATTCGCTCCAGGCTCGAAAACTTTCCCGATCCTCCGAAACTTCTGACCGAATATGATTACATCATCGGTAACTATGCATTAAAAATGATAGTAAATTCTTTAATTTTTAGCAAGTATTATCTCTAATATAGTGTACAGTGAAGTTAACATTTTATAGTTCTTATCACAAGACGCTACAACGTCCGTTTTCCGGTCAAATAGTTAAACTACTGAAATTTAACGATTATATTAGATTCACACCTTAACTCCAAAATCTTTGATGACAATTTCTTGGAAAACTATACATATTTATTGCTCCGAAAATGACGAAGAAAATTACTGTTATTATTTATCATGTTTAAAACGATATAAAAAAATGTCATAGAAAAGACCTGTTTTTAAAATTTGCTCTGTATTTTCTATTTATAAGTGAATAGAAAAGAGTTCGTCAGAACAATCTACTTAATAGTAATTAATTACATTACGCATTCTATGTTAGAATTTGATACTTGAGAAAAAAAAAAATTCGAGAATATTAACTTTGATCAAATACATAGGCAAGGCTTCTCTAATATTATGAGATCATCAAAGTGATCTTCTTCAAAGAATTGGGGCTTCAATTGGTAGATATTAAATTGGATTAAATCGCCGTATCTTTGTAGAGTAATCTAATTAAGAAATCCGAAATCATTACTCAGCAGAATTAAGAATAAATTTACAAGTAGCAAAAAAAAAACCAAAACTACTCTTATAGAAGGAACTCCAAATTTTATGAGGGAAACTCCGTATTAGTTCATAAATGATGAAAATAGTTTCTTCTGGGAGAAGATTGTTGATAATGATGGAGATTATTTCGATGAATAAAAAAATCATTTATGCATTTAAAAAGTTGAAAAAGTATCTGCATTTAGCTTTTCTTAGCAAAAAGTGTAACTCATATACTCGTACTATTAAAATTCGAATTTATGCACGGGGTTTAAATAATTTCGTGCATTATATAGGTAGCAGCATTGTCTCTATGGTGGACAGTTCGATACATATCGAAAGAAATTTCATACATATCATCTATATAC
This sequence comes from Rhysida immarginata, assembly GCA_023313115.1. Lineage (NCBI taxonomy): Eukaryota > Metazoa > Arthropoda > Chilopoda > Scolopendromorpha > Scolopendridae > Rhysida > Rhysida immarginata. Next base: position 6,956,461 of record JAHWFO010015474.1, read on the forward strand.
ATATCACTCTTTCCCCGCTTGCGACTTTACAAAATTTGCTTACCCAATATGCAATGACAATTATCTCGAGATATGTTACTGTGCACCTTCAAAAACGATTATGTATGCAGATGATGTTACTATCTTATTTGCTAATACAGATCCTAATAGTATAATATCAACTATAAACGAGGCCCTACTAAGGATACGTCGTTGGTGTCGTATGAGTCAAATGCAGCTTAATGCTGATAAAACTAAGGTTACCCTTTTCCACCAGCGCAACAAGCGCGGGTCCCTGATTCTCCGTCGATTTTCTTTGGTAATCGCCCAATTACTGTGGTCAAGTCGTTTAGATACCTAGGCTTGGTCCTAAATTATGATCTTTCTTGGGACCAACACATTAATAGCCTGTTGAACAAGTTGAACTATAAGCAGGAGCTGATTGCAAGACTGTATCATTTACCTTGGAATATTCTAACATGGTTGTACAACGCTTGGATTCACTCCAACCTCTGCTTTGGAATCATTTTTTGGGGGGTCCGCTTCGTCATATAATTTGGCTAGACTGTTCAAGTTACAGAAATAATTCCTGAGGATGCTGTTGGGTATTCCCAAACGATCCACTGTTTCGCACTTTTTTAAACTACTGGTTATTCCGACTATTTACCAGATTCATGCTATACAAACTATTTCTTTTATACACAAAGCGGTTAATTCATTGCTTCGATTGTCAACCCCTCTCACAATACAATTTAGACAGAACATCCATAACTATCCTACCAGACAGATCAATACCGTTCACATCGCTTTTTTTCAGGTCCAATTATCGCAATAGGTGCCTGTCTCGTAACGGGGTAAGGGTATGGGCCGCTCTTCCCGAGACTATTCGATCCCCGTCGTCCTGTAATGTATTTAGAAGGGCTCTCAGAAGGCACATCTCAACTTTATGAACGGTTCTTTTTGTATGTCAGGTTTTTGTTTTTTACTTTTTCATTCTTTTTCAATGATTGTTAGTGCCGTTTGGCCTATTAGTTATTTTATTTTATCATTTTGACATTTATTTACACCCTGTAGCTGTTGGATATTTCTCAACTAATCTTTCAACTATACGATTTATATCATTTACTGGTTGTTTTTGTTAACTTCATTACAGTTTGCTATTTTTATATGCCACGTGGTCTTTGTTGCCATTTAACTAATTTAGTTGTTTGTTAACGTTTAAGTGTTAACATAATATCTACTACCAACCAATTTGTACTTATATTTTGCTATATTGTCACGCCCGCTGGGACCTAACTCGTCGGTCAGTGACCATACTGGCCCCATCTGGGCATAGTTGTATCTTAATTTTATTAAATAAATAAATAAATAAATAAATAAATTAAAATCGAAGTATCTGATCGGAATGAATTTACAATCTTTACTTTTTGCGGAATCTTATCGGAGTGGAGGAGTTGTGGGTATAATTCATGAACCGCTATATGTTTCGAAAGCTAATTCAATATTTATAATAGAATGTAATGTTTCATAACTTTTTTAAACGAATAAAAATTTAGAAACTTAACTTTTATTGCACAGTAATAAGAACAATAGAATTAGTAATGGAGGCCTTGCTAGACTTACGGCCGGTTTCGCCTTTTATTTCCGATTTCTTTTGTTAAACAATTGAAAAGGCAAGTAGTTTTATAAATAAAAATTTAAGACTTCCATGTAATAAAGGCTAACTATTAGATGACTAACGAAACCGTGACGTTTATTGATAAAGAGAAAGAGGTATACAATTGGTTAATATTAGTTAAAAAGAAGAGATTATCGTTCGAAAGAAAAAAAAAACAGCAACGAAAAGCCATTGAAGTCGTTAAAACAGTTAAAAAACAAAACCATTAAGAAAGGATAATTAGAAAGGATAAGGATTATTAAAAAGAATAAAGAAATTCGTATGTAACTTGCAGAATATATAAAACATTAAAAAAAGAAAAATATAATTTTTATATAAATGAATAAAAATTGCTAAAGAAGTGTAGGAAAGAATTTTGTCTCGTTTCTGTACTTTTGGTCTATTTATTTCGTATTTTGTCGATGACCTCTTAAGAGCATCAAGCTTCTTATCTACCTCAGTCTATTTTTTATGGACCTGTTAAAGAAGGCAAGCTTAATGGAAGCACTGATTCCATGTAGGCCAAACAAATGCATTCCCAATTTTCAATTTCAGTTGTATCCCAGAAGGAGCCAGGAATAAACGGCACTACCTTCGCAAGCGCATTTATTTCTCAATCATAAAGAAAATTTACAATAATTAATCCGGTTTTGAGAATGTCTTGAAGCTGTTCTACGAGAGGATATCAGAAAGTAACGCCATTTATTTTTTAACGGAGGAAATATCCGGATCGAAAGACCAGTTTCAAGTCAATCCTGCAAAAAGTGGCATGTAAACAGGCTTCAACTCAATCCAGTCGAAAGAGGTGGTTTGAAACCAGGGAAGCATGCCTCGGGAAATAGGTCAATCCAATAATGTGCATATAAACACCCCGATCCGGATCGAGTTTAAATTTGCTGTTTGGTTGAAAGAAAAAACATAGAAAATTTTAGCTAAATTAAGTTCTTGGTTGATTTATACCTCAACTTAATAAATATCTATAAATAAATAAATGAATAAATTTTAAAATACATTGCATATTTAAATTTTTTTTGTAAATTTTATCAAAATGTCATTTTTCCTAATTAAAAATTTTCAAATTGTCTATCAAGTTGGAGTTTTGTATATATTTTTCTATCAAAATTTAATTTAATAATTTTTTATCAAATTATAATTATCAAATTAAATATTATATTTATATCAAAAATTTCAATTTAACAATTTCTATTTTATTAAATTATAATTTGATAATTATTTATAATTATTATAATTGTAATTTTATAATTTTTATTATTTAATACAATTAAAATAAACTATTAAATTGAAGTTTTTGATATAAATCTAAAAATTAATTTGATAAAATCTATTAAAATTATGTTTTGATAAGAATGTATAAAATTATATTTTGATAAAAATAAGTATAAAAAACTTAAACATGCAAATGCATTTTAAAAGTTATTAAGGATTATTATATTGAGGTAAATAAATCAAAAACTCTATATAAAAATAACATTATAGTTAACATTATTAATAACCTCAACCTTAAAGAAAAAATCAATAATTACAAAATTTATTGATTGTCAATTATATTTCCAGACGATAATAATGAGAAAATTTTTAAAAATTGCATTTCAGCCGTATTTTAGAGGAAGCGTAATTCAAGTGATAAGGCCGACTGAGCCAACAATGGCGGATTCTGTAGCAGATGACAAAGTCTGGCGTACTTTCCTAATCTAGAGCTTTACCCCACAGGGCATCTTATCAGACTCGATTCGGATCGAGTTAGATGCATTTAAACGCGAGGCAATTTTGGATTAACTCAAGTCGATCCGGATGGAAACGTGCATGTAAACGTAGTGATAGTCGCCATGTAAAAATTAACACATACAAAAAGAAGGCTGATTACATCCACAGACATTGCATAACAAGAATTGTTCCTGCGCACGTGCACTATGTGCTACAGGTCGTTTTACAAATGGCCGCCGCTATCACATCGTTACAGTAAAAGAACAGCGAGCTGTTATAAAGTTTCTTTTCGCAAAAGAAACCCGCGGAAATTCATGGAGAAATGGCAGAATTTACGGTGCTGACTGTCTGGAAATTTCCAATGTGTGCAAATGGTGTAAAATATTTCGGGAAAGAAGAGTTAGCCTTGCCGATAAACACCCTTCTTGGCGGCCTGCGTCAGAGGCAGCACCAGCCATTATCGAGGATATTAACAACAACACACTCAGAGAAAATCGTCGCATTTCCTTGAAAGAAATGAGTGAAACTTTTCACATATCCTACGGATATGGTGCATGAGAAGCTTGGATACAGCAAAGTCTGTTCGCTTTGGATTCTAAAAAAGTCTGATACCAGAACAGACCAGCAACAGAATGGCATGCAGTCTGCAACATCTGCAGCGGTACAACCAGGAGGAGGAAAATGCGTTTCTGAATGGCATTGTCACAAGAGATGAGTCGTGGTTACATCCCGACTTCACACCGGAGCTTAAAACTGTAAGCATGGCGTGGAAACATCCACATTCTTCGGTTCGCAAAAAATTCAAAGTTTCTTCTTCAGCTCGGAAGGTTTTTGGGGATATGCAAGGCATCCTATTCGCAGAGTTCCTACCTCGTGGCTCAACCGTCAACGCCGCTACCTATTCTGAAACGTTACTAAACTGCGGCGTGCTATTCGGGATAAGCGTTACTAAACTGCGGGGAAAACGATGTTCGACTTCTTCATGACAACGTACCCCTGCATGTGGCCAACATCGTCAAAGCAAAACTAGTCCATTTCGGGTGGGAGGTTCTGGATCAACCAGCTTACAGTCCAGATTTAGCGCTCTCGGACTATCACCTCTTTGATCCCATGACGAAATTTCTGGGTGTTCAGAGGTTTGAGACTGACGAGGAACTCAAATCTGCCGTGCGTCATTGGCTGTATTCACAGCCGACGGAGTTATATGAGCGGGGTATTCTGAAACTGGTGCAGCGTTGGAATAAATGCCTAAATCGTCAAAGTGCCTATGTGGAACAGTAGATAAAGACGCATAGTTTCAGCTGCACTTAGTTGTTTACCTGTAAGTTTTGTAAATTTCTTTGAAAAAAATAAACGGCGTTATTTTCTGATATCTCCTCGCGTTAGCATTGTGGTGATGAAATTTAATTATGAAAGACAAGCATCTGAGAAAGTCATAGAATAATAATAGAAAGTCCTTATAGGACATTCATAAGTTATTTTTTTAAAACTTATGTCTTAAAATTTTGTTCATGCCTTGATATTTTGTTTTAATTTCCCGCCATGTCAAAATTCTAAATTTATGTCCTGTTAATATTTGAGAAAGAAACTGTGATAGAGAATATACCTATCTGGACATGTTCGAAAATTGGCATGTCACAGTTGCAAACCAAATTCATTTTTCAAAAAGATGATATCCCGCTACATTTCCACCGTCAAGTCCTTGAATTCTTAGACACTCTTCTGCTAAGTTCTGTCAAACCGCTACAATCATTAGTAAAAATCCTATACATTGCAAAGTCCCAAGAAATGACAGTACTATGTACCGGTATGTATTAAAATAAAAATATTTCTTAAAATTTTTGGAATATATTCGATATAAATTTTTTCAGTTGGCAGTAGTCCTGGTGGATCCGTGGTGGCCAATCGTTTATCAGAAGATTCGAATGTGAACGTGCTGCTTTTGGAAGCGGGAAGCCACGACAATGAGACCACGCAGGTTCCTTTTGTGGCAATTACTATGCACAAGGGTGGATATGACTGGAGTTACACAACGGAAACAAACCAAGACGGTTGCTTGGGGATGATTGATAAAGTAAGCTTCACTGATTCACTTATATAATAGGTAATGAAAAAGGCCATTAATATCTCTTTATTTATACAGGCTGTCCCGTAAGTCGTGGTCGTAAATTTAATGGTATGCATATTCAATAGCAAGGAACAAAAAACTCCCTATGAACATAGGCCAAACAGCGCCGTTTCCGAGAAAGAATGACTTTATTGACAAATGGAGCAATAACTCGTACAGGTGTTCCTCTGATAGTGTCTCGTGTTCCTTGAACTCATAGCAAATGCTCAAAATGTCCACCATGAACACGGCAGCATGCTTCAGCTCTTCTCCTCAAAGAGGCACGCAAACGTTCGCAAAGACCAGCATTCTCTCGCATGTTCTCAAAGGCGTTCTCCACGCGATGGCGCAGGGCGTCCACAGTATCCACTCGTTTCGCAAACACGTGCTGTTTTAGATAGCCCCAGATGCAAAAGTCCAATGGGTTCAAGTCCGGAGATCGAAGAGGCCATACACGTGGTCCACCCCGACCAATCCACCGCGTCTGCTGCATTCCCATTTGTCTGACCGTACGTGAAATGCATATCCGCCAACTCGGCATGCTGTAACCTGCTGCAGCCATGTAGTCTCACTGAAACACAGTACAGGCAACGAATCAGCCAGGTCTACTTCCTTCCATTTACATGAACAGGGCATTACATTTACATGGCAAGGGGAAGAGGTTTAGTTTCTTTACGTATCATCATCATCATCATCATTTCTCGGAAACGGTGCGTTGTTCGACCTATGTTCATAGGGAGTTTTTACCCTTGCTATTAAATATGCATACCATTAAATTTACGACCACGACTTACGGGACACCTTGTATAAAGTGGCCCAAAGAAACTAAGCAGATGCATTTTGGTCATTCAATCTTATTTGCTAGAAAAGAGCTTGAACACGTCGACTTTATTTGCAAGAGGGGTCTATTTATTTTGCCTATTTCTGTTTCCTTAAAATCTCGATGAAAGTTAATAACACAGAAAGAATTTCACAAGAGTAAGCGGTAGGGGTATTTTGACATAACATTTCAAAGTCCGATAAGTTGCTTTACAATGGTATTTTATATTTTGAATTCTGATAATTACTTTCCGAGTAAATTCACTCCAAAGAAATAGTAATTTATTAAAATAGTAAGTTAATTTATGTTGGGAATGACCACCACTACACAATAATAAAGATTCTGCTCAAAACAATCTGACAATGGTAAGGACTGTGTTCCTTTGAAGACGGCATTCCATTTGGATTTGGTTATCATATATATGAGCACTAATCTGTCCTTAAGTATTGAGAAGATTTATTTCATTAACATGGAAAATAGTCCAGAAATCAAACATTCTCTCAATATGTCGAGAAATCTTGCTACACTCTCCATATAACAACAACTGAAAGACAAATAATTTCAAGATGTTTCGAAGAATTTACTAATAGAAAAGCAAGAAAAATAACTTTGTAGAAAGGTATCCTAAATTTTACACAGGCTTTATTACAGTTCATATGCGCCGATTTTACTTTTTGTTTTATACGTTTGATATGTATTCGATTCGGAGGAGGGAACAAATTGAAGGACCGACCCAGATGATGCGTGAAGACCAGCGTATCACTGTGCATGAACGTACAAACGCTTTCAGCTTGCCACTTGTAGCTTTAAGCGTCGTTCTCGCTGGCAGAAAACAAGAGAGCAGAAATCAGGGCGTATTTTTTTCTACCTTTTTACTTTCTGCTCCTGCAGGTGTCCCACATGGCAGAAACTCAAAAGGATAAGATAGCAGAAGTTTTGCCCAACACAAATGCACTGCACCGAAGCCGTCGATCGATCTAAACGGTCAGCTTCGACTGCACACAGTATACATGTAGTTCGTTCATTCCTCATCATTTTTGCATTCAATTGTTGTTTATTCAATTTAATTTGATTAATTAATTAATAAATATATATTTCGCACCTATTCTATTAAGCGTAAAAACAACGGCAGAAACCACAAAGCAGAAACATTTTATGACGTCAGTTCCTGCTTTCGTCTCTTCTGCCCGACTGAAAATTTCTGCTTTTTGGAGTTGGGTTGAGTTCAACTTTTATGGCAGAAGAGGGCAGAAATGGTTGCTCAGCCAATAGAAAACAGTCTCTGCAATGACGTCACAAAATAAAAAAAGTCGGACGCTCAGCTCACAAAAGTGAAGAGGCCAAGAAAGAAAATTGATGAAACGCTAATAGATGAGGTGTGAAATATAAATATATTAATGCAATTGAAGCCTACAGACCTCAGTACTCACGGGCTCTTAATAACTGCATCAGCGATCCCATTTGTGAGGGTTCAGGTAGTAAGCTTATTTGTGAAATGGTCCTGATTGTGTAAATTATGCAAATCAATACGTGTGCCACGACCTCCAGTGACATTTAAGGTATTAAAGATTTGTGGAGTGACTTGACAGGGGCAGCCATTCGAGCATATACTGACATCTCTTGAACAGATGTGGTCTGCACCACATTGCCTAGTCGCTCGCGGAACGCCAACAATCAGGCAGCGCAACATATTTTAATCCCCCTGTATCTCTGTGGAGGTTGGCTTGCGACACCATGTTCATAGGAATAAAAATGCTTCTTTATACATGTTCTCTCACGTGTATGAATATTTACCATTTATTTCCGGACACCCTGTATATGAAACCATAATGAGACCATGTTCAGTTTTATTAAACTAATAAAATCTTGTAAACATTCCAAGGAGGAGCTTTAGCATTGAAGCAGAAATACATTTATACGTTTATTAAAAAGAAATTAATCTCCGCCCCCCCCCCCTCCACCTCCCGAGTAGGATAAGGCATGTCATCTATTTTTACTCCTTCATCTGCACTTTTTACCTCTCCCCAAGTTTTTTTTAATCAATAAATTGATTTTCTCGAATGTAATATGTAAAAAATGTAAAAAAAAAACTCGTATCTTCTTTCCTTTCTCATCATTTCCGAACGGATGATACATCACAAGCCATATGTTGTCATAGTTCTAAGGACCAAGTGACTGCCATCCCGGCAAATCCGATCCCACTGGAACAATTAGGCCTAAACTTCATAGTAATGTAGATCTTGCCTAGAGGAATCTGGATACTGGATTTTACGCCTTTACGTACCTAAATAGCACATAAATATGTTGCCCTCTCTGAATCCCAACCCCGTAATTCCGACCCCCGTATACCAATCAAAATCAAACTAAATAGTGCAGATGGACATGCCCATAGTAAGCTACATTCCGAATTTCAACTTTCTACCTCAAAAAAATGTAGAAATTATGAAGGGGACGGACTGACATTATAAAACCAATAAGTAGCTCCATTCTTATTCTACTTTTGAGGGTCAGTCAAATGAAAACCGGAAATATTTTTTTACAGCTCCTGTATTACAGACAGAGTTGGTACACTATTTTTCAATGTAGTCCCCATCTTTTCGATGCATTCCGCCATCGAGTCGGGAAGGCATGGATACCTCGGGAAAAAAAAAAATCTTCATATAATGGAGATCTTGCTTATAGGAATCTGCATACCGAATTTCACTCCTTTATATGCATAAATACACCTAAAACTTTTGGTCCCCTCTAATTTTCACCCCCAAAACTCCGACCTTAGTGGATCTCCTCTTGTTTCTTATCTTGTACCATGGGAGTGTTCATCATTATATTGATCATATGGTTGAAGGCTGACAGTTAGTGGCTGAAGCTATGGTTGGATTTGGCATTGATATACGCACGGATGTAGCTGGATTTCCTCAAGATAGCGGAGTCTTACCGACGAAGAGAATGTGCTTTAACGCGAGTCAATACCTATGACAATAATATAAATTAGATGTATTCACATCACTTTTCAAGGAATAACTGACAGCTAAGTCAGGATGTAACTTTAATCTGTAAATTTCAAAAAAAAAAAAGGAAGCACGAAAGTGTAAATCCACCCATGTGGGTGCATTTCGGTGAAAATCTTGAAATTTGGCAAAAAGTGTGCACGAAGGTGTAAATCCACCCATGTGGATTTCAACCTTCTACCTCAAAAAATGGAGAAATGATGAAGGGTGATTCAAATCGTGTGTAAAATAAAACCAATAAGTAGCTCCATTTTTCCGCTACTTAATAAGCTTATAGATTATGAGCACTTGAGCAATCGTGCGTCGACAAAGCGATTTCACGTGCGCGCGCCGATGTCAGTAATGCCACGGTCTATAGATATTCATGGTCATCGAGCTTCGGCCATTTTCCATTGTTTCGAGAAGCTAAAGAAAACAGATCGCACCAGGTGCCGCATAGATCGAATCAGGGCCGACCGTGACCTGCGATAGAGGTTTTTCATTGAAACTGAAAATGAAAGTAAATTTTCTGTCTGTCGATAGGGCGGCGCTGCAGGCGTTTTTGGACCGAATGTACATGCAGCGCCACTTTTCAATAGAGTTCCCGCCCTATTGGGAGCTAGAAACTTTAGCTTCATTTTAACAATGGAGCTCGATCTATAGACCGTGGTAATGCTTAAAAGATGAACAGAAAGTAACAATGTATTCCTTCTTGACAAATCGATTGTTATATGACATGCCAGTATCTTTGAATTCTTTACACTCACTGTTTTAGCACGTGAATTCGACTTGAAGGGGTCCACGAAAAATTCTGAAAAGTTGATACGGCCGAGCTAAGACTATGATGGTCATATTTCTGAAAACAGAATTTTAAAAAGTTAATCCGTTTTCAAGTTATCGTGCAAACGGCGGATGGCCGGATAAACTTACAGACCAAGGGCGCATTCTTATAAGTAGCTTTTATGCTAAAGCTCCTAATAAATGTTATGGGGGAAAACTCGTCTCAGTCTTTATTGAACATCCTTCATTATAAAGCAATTATAATAAGAATTATTAATACATAAACCCTATAAACAAAGCTTCTATATAATATTAAGGTAATTATCTTTATTTACCTTTAGAAATGTCCAATTCCTTCTGGAAAGGTTATCGGTGGATCATCAGCTTTGAACGTTATGCTCCATATACGAGGCAATAAGGACGATTACGACCGATGGGAGGCAGAAGGCAATCCTGGATGGTCGTACGATGATGTTCTGCCTTATTTCAAGAAACAGGAAGACTTCAAAAAGGATGGAGCTTGTGTCGAAGGTAATTTTTTTCCTTCTCAAAAACAAATTGTTAGAACTATTTTTGATAAACAATAACAGCGAAATGAAACAATTTTATGTATTCGCAGATGAATTTCGCGGATGTGGAGGCGAGCTAAAAGTGACAGAGTTAGATAAAGAAACAGAGAAAGAGGCAACCGAATATTTCGTGCAAGGAGCAAAAGAGCTTGGCCTGAAAGAGATTGATTTTAATGGAGAGGAACAAATGGGTGAGTAAAATTTAGTTCAAATTCACAAAAAAATAACTGGTAAAAGTTCACGACTGAACTAGAATTAACACTGTTCTTTAAAAAATTCATTTGCATAGGTGTGAATAGAGCTCAGTACACAATCAGTGAAGGAGTTCGACAAAGCGCTGCCACTGCATTTCTTCGCCCAGTAATGAAACGACCCAATCTACACATATATATGAATTCCTTCGTTCGTAAGGTACATGAAAAAAAACCCAGATCTAACAGGAAAACTACTCAACTTTTGTCGTTAAAATAGGTGTAAAAGCTTGAATATTCAATATACAAATACAGGGAGTCCAAAATTAATATTCAACCTTTCCAATAAAGTATTACGTTATTATTAAAAGTCATTTGTTATAAATACAATTGTAAAATACAGCTTATAAATATAAACACGTGTAAAATTTAACAACATTATTAACACAAGTTCCTATATGTGCAGGTGGTCAATTTTACTTTTTTCTGATTTTATTACAAGATCCTGCATCTTGTAATATCTCATTTATAATATGAATGCAATGGCAAAGAGTAAACGAATATTTAATAACATAAAATGATGAGATTACCGCAAGCAACTAAAACGGGAATCGAACCCTAATTCCTGACATTTCTGAGCGGGTTGCTAAGCGGAGTGAAAAATATTCTCAAGATGATTTGTTTATTCATTTCTTGTATTATTCTATCGAGCAATTTGCGGGGTTTTACACGGTTTTCAAAGATACCTATACACGGCATGGTTCGGACTCTTTTTTGACGAAATTTTCATTCACAATATCTGAATGTGAATTTATACAAACGAAAAATTAAGTTTCATTATATGTATAGAAGAAGATAGATAGAGGAGAAACAAAGAAGATAGAAGAAAACCGTGTAAGATATAACCAGGCTATAAGCTATAACCATTTTACGTTTCATCAAAATCCGTTCAGTGCTTTTTGTGTGAAATGCATACAAACAAGCAGACATAAATTCCAAAATGATCTTAATGCGTTCTATCATTTTATCCGTCATCCCCCAAATATCTCTTTCAGCATATATATTTTTATGCACCAAATCAAAAATTTGCAGAACACATCCTACATAAAAAAAAAACAATTTTGGAAAATTTTGGCACTGACTCCCAAAATCATCATAAACAATCTAAACAAAATATAAATCTTCGAAAACCAATACATGCATGAAGCATCATTTAAAGATAAAACCCATTTATTAAATAACCAAATCCAATAAGAACATCAAAACATATTTCAATTTCTAAATTCAATCCGGCAACAATATAAAAACCAACAACTAACAATAATACATTCACATTAGTGTTTTTAAATAAGTTTGATTTGCAGGTTGTTAGGGCTTTTTTGATTTCATTTTGAAATGTGGGAGTTGGATCTTTATTTAATTCTATAAAGTTATTTTCAACTATAAATTCGTCAGTTGTTTGAAAATAGAGACCTTTTTGTGTGATAACTGTTGCATTCCCTTTGTCTGCTTTAAACGAAGATCACTGAAACCCATACTAATGCCGTTTTTTATAATTTATAAATATCCTCCAAACCTTGAACCATAATCAAAATAAAAAAATTAAGAAAACGACTCAAAGAAGAAAGAAAGAAAGAAAGAAAGAAAAAAAGAAAGACAGAAAAAAGATAGATAAAAAAGAAAAATATAATTACTCGGGAACATCGTGATTGATCGGGATCAAAAGTACCCTAAATATTGATCCAGATTATAAGCTATAACCATAATAAGTTTCATCAAAATCCGTCCAGTGGTTTTTATTTATTATATGTATAGAAGATAGATAGATAGATAGATAGATAGATAGATAGATAGATAGATAAGAAATAAAATTATTTATAAAACATTTTTTTTTTTACCCGTTTCACATTTTCCGCTCTATATTTTTAGATATTGATAGATCCTGTAACAAAATCTGTAACTGGAGTTGAATTTGAAAACGAAGGAGCCACTAAAACAGTCAACGTGAAGAGGGAAGTCATTTTATCAGCGGGAACCTACTCGTCGCCTAAGATTCTTATGCTTTCTGGAATTGGCCCAAAAGAAGAGTTAGAAAAATTTGGTGTGAGTGTTTCGTCATATTCACTTCATTTCGCATTGTCTGCACTAAATTTTGTTTGCCACTCATTTTCCAAGTTCTTTACTGTAATTCTAACAATGTGATTTACGAGTGCTATCCAAAATTTCCGGGATTTGAGCCTATCATGCATACCATTAGAACTAAGAAGGTGCCTCTTTTGATGTATCTCTAATCGATAATTGCCCATTAGCATCTTTACAAGTGTTCTTATTTCAGTGCTTCAGCTATTTTCAGCTGAAAACAAGAAACAAAGCAGCTACCTATGCAACTGAGCGCGTCGAGTTCACAGAAACTCCATAGAAGAGATCCAAGCAGAACAAGGAGTTATCCGACCTTATTCTGCAGTAGGGAGGAAGCAAATGCCTCGTGAACATACAGTACTGTAATCCCCACAACAGTCTCAATGCCGTCACGACCACAATGACAACCGTTCACGCAATTAACGGACTTTGAACGAGGTCGGATTATTGGCCTCTCCAAGGCTGGATGGTCAACCAGACGGATTGTTGTCCATGTGCCGCGGGACGCACGGACGGTAGGCCACTGTTGGAGGCAGTGGCGAGAGGAAGGCACACATGCCAGAAGACCAGGCTCTGGGGCCCGGAGAAGCACGTCAGCTCATACCGAAAGGCGGATACTGCAAACAGCGCTAGCGGAAAGAACCATCACCCTGCGGCAACTGCGCGACAGAATCACTATTCCCGGTACTGCGCCAGTGTCAATTGCGACAATAGCACGCCGGTTACATCCCGCGACAATGTCTGCCAGGCGTCCATAGTTGTCTCTTCCTTTGACACCTGAGCAACGCGCGATACGACTGCAATGGTGTCGTGAACGAGTGGGCTGGCGAATGGAATGGCGCCCGGTGGTCTTCAGCGACGAATCCCGCATTTGTATGGACACCGACGACAGATGCGGACGGATGTGGCGCAGACCATTGGAACGTGCCAATGAACAATGCACCCGGTATCGCCATCGTGGACCAACCCCCGGGATTATGATCTGGTGTGCCATCGGCTACGATATTAGAACGCCTTTAGTCACCATCCAAGGCACCCTGACAGCAGCACGGTACGTCACAGAGATTCTGCAGCCCGTATTACTGCCCTTTCTGCACACTGTATCCGGCGCAGTCTTTCAGCAGGATAACGCCAGACCGCACACGGCAAACATGAGCATGGCATGTCTACATGATGTCAACTGCTTGCCATGGCCCGCGAGGTCCCCAGATCTATCGCCAATTGAGCACGTGTGGGACTTGGTGGAACGTCGTTTACGGTCACCCCGCAATCTCCACGAACTGACAAGCAGGTTCACCAGGCCTGGGCAGACGTACCCTAAGATGACATTCGTCACCTGTATGATCACCTACACCTGCGGCTGGAACAATGCATCGCCGCTAGAGGTGGTGCCACAACCTACTGATGCCGCTTTCCGTCGGGACACCCTGTACAAACGAGTGCACGTCTTGGTTCCATAACGTAATAAAGGTGTGTTCAGGTGTATCTCTTGCTGTATACCTACTTTTGGCTCATTCGAATAACTCCTTGTGGGTAGGGCAATTTCATTGCAAAGCAGTGTATTTCAAACTGCTACGACTGTTATGACTGCTTCAAAAAATGGGGATAAAATCGGTTGGTTCGTAGCATGCAAAATCAAGGTAACGATGGAAATTAGGACTTATAATCACCATTAATGTTTAAACGAGAAAAATCTCTTAAATTTTGGATAGCATTTGTCTTTTTGCAGATATTTCAAAAAAAATTTATTCATGTAATTCTGTGTTTGCGATTCTCAAACTTCGTTTTAATAGATTTCTGTAATTTCTGAACTTCCTGGAGTTGGACAAAATCTTCGAGAACTTGTAAGCAGTCTAATAGAAGCTAACAATGGACAACATGTTTCTAAGGATGAGGAGGAATTCATCACCCCTACCAATATAAGAAGATGGGCTCAAGGAAAAGGTCAGATCTTCATTTCATTATTTCACATCGATTTCTAATAATTTAATAATTGTTGTTTTTATAATATCGACATTTAATATCATATTCTTTATGTATACATTTTTGTACATGTAAGTTATAATAATACATATATAAATTACTATCATTAGGCTTTGCTTTTTTAATTACCTTTTTAATACTTTGATATCTAAGATGAAATGAGTTATATGTGTTTTATTCCAGGTTTCTTTGCGTCTTCAATCGGATTAGATGCTTTCGCCTTCTTTAAAACTAAAAACTCAGACAGAGGACCCAGTGTACCAGATATTGGTATTCTGGGGCGCACTATAGGTATTCCAAGTTATCAAGAACATTTCATTAAAAAATCCTTTGGTTTCTCAGATAAGGTAAGGATTTCATAAAACTAATTTAAATTTTCACAGACTAGATTTCGTATAGACTAGTGATGATCAAACTGCAACCCGCGGGCCACGTGCAATCTGAAAACTCGTTGACGCGGTCCGCGACAATTAAATGCCGTTGTGCTGGAAACGGCAAATTATGTGATGCTCGTTAATAAATGTTAAATTCCTTTTGTGGTCCTTGACAATTTTTGTTAGGCGATGCAACTTAGAAAATAAAGTAATTGGTCATCATGACATAGACCATTGAGCAAGTTTGTATAAATTTAACACTGAAAAATAAAAATCAAATCCTACTTGAGCATCATGCAGGGTATTTGTTGCCGTCGGCAAGAGCATTAGAATATGTGGCAGGGCAGGGTTTCCATTAGTTTTTGTAGCTCCTTTTTTTGCTCAAACAATCATTTTGTGCATAAAAAGATTCGCCATTGTGTACGTGTGGACGAAGAAAAAAGCTTATTCCGAATTTCCCATCAGTTTGCAAAGATTTAGAGGACTGTGACAGACAGGAAAGGTGATCAGCAAACAATACTTACACGATTTTATCGCGAGGCGCAGAGTTTTCATTCATTAAAAAGCCATCACTGTCAAGACAAAAGTAACATTACAAGATGCTTGTAACCAGCTATAACACTAAAGCATGGTTCCGCTGGGCTTAAAAAGAATGCACATTTACTTAATGTTGAAATTCTCGACAAAATTTCTTTATTGTATTGTTTATGGGCAATTTTTATCATGGAAAATTTTTTTATTTAAATAGAAGTCATTTTCATAGTTTGAAAAAAAATTTTGTGAACAATGTACATACGATTATTATTCTCGTATTATGTGTCATCCCTCCTATAATTAAAGAGAAAAGCATGTAAAAAAATTTACTCCAAACCAAAACTTTGAGTTAATATTTCTTCCTTTTTCAGACATGGAACGAATTATACGGCAATATTGTGGATAAGGTGGGTGTAGATTTGGAGCCGATTGTGTTACATCCAAAATCGACAGGAACGGTACGATTAAGCAGCAGCGATCCTCACGACAAACCGATCATCCATGCTAATTATTATGCCGAAGAGATCGATCGGAAAATACATGTTGAAGGTAAAATTAAATCTGGTAGTTAAATAACGCTCAGTTTAGGTATTATGCAGGAAATTTAGCTTTTTTATAATGGAAGACGACCTAATTTTTGTAGAATTTTAATATACAGGATGTCTCAAACCTTGAAGATCAAAATCCTACAGATGTTAGAGGACTGTAAACTGAGTATTTTGAGATAGGGATTTAATGGTCTTATGCATATTTCAGGCATTAAGAGATCTTGAACGAGTAATACGTGTGAAGAACGTTTTTGTAATCCTGCTTTCGTTTTCAGAGCAAACAACAATTTATTTATCAATAAAAAACTTGCAATTCATAACAACAAATATAGCAACAACTTACACCTCAGAGCAAGTGTTCAAAGTGGCGACTACCAGTCTCAATACATGCACTACAACGGCGCATGGAATTTTGCCGTACAATATCCCCAGAGTTTGTTGTACAAGGAGACCGACAGCTTGGCCCTGGCAAGCAGTAACTTATCAGATTCTATTGGAGTTTCATACACCAATGGCTGGCCATAGGGCAGAACCTCCCATTCAAATCCAAGATGGTTCCAATGTTAACTTACTCCTGATCATTCGTTCTCTATCTCAAAATACTCAGTTTATAGTCCTTTACTCTATGTAGAATTTTGACCCTAAATGATCGAGGCACTCTGTATAAGTTGGATGCAATTTATACAGGGTGTACCGGAACGTCATGTACAAACTTGGAGGAGAGATAGTATGGATGATTCTAAGGAAAAAAGTTCATATGAACGTGGGTCCGAATTTGAACTATAACTGAGATATTGACAAAAATAAAAATGCTGCCACCAAGATCAACGAGTTAATAACGCAGGTTCTCTAACACCTAGGATAATGAAATTTGGGGAAATAATAGGGTGCATGAAATTATATATACCGTTAAAAGTTGACTGAATTCCAACGACTAGTTTCCGAGTTACGCATTCAATGTCGTAACCCGTGCTCACGTGCGAGTACTACCCAGCACGTGTTACGATTTTGAGCGCGTGACTCGGAAATTACTCGTTGGAATTCGATCAAATTTTAACGGTATACGCAGTTTTATGTACCCTATTATTCCCCCAAATTTCATCATCCTAGATGTTATAGAACCAGAATTATTAACTTGTTGATCTTGGTGGCGGCATTTTTATTTCTGTTCATATCTCAGTTATCGTTTATATGAAATTTTTTGCTTAGAATCACCAATACTACCTCCCCTCCAATTTTGTACATGATGTTCCGGTACACCCTGTATACTCCGGATCCTTACAACAAACGAATATTCAAAAAAGTTAGAACAGAAATGATGACGATGAACATCGAAATTATTAGGAACACCCAGGTATAACGAGGTTGCCGGAAAGATGTCCCGGGCAAGTGAATGTTGAATTGCTGAAAGATGTCCCGGGCAAGTGAAAGAAAGGCGATAATAGGTACTTGGAAAACTAGTAGGGTATCTCAAATACGGCAAGACTTATCAGCTTTTACAGAACAACTGCAAGAGTGTTCAATGAGTAATCCGAAAGAGAAAAATAACAAGGAGCGAAAGATCTTCCTGTAGGTGAAACACCGATGGTCGGTGGTCGTGGGCAATGTCAACTGAAGAGGATCATGACAGCCATCATTCGTCAAATTAGCACACAATACAAGTGGTAACCAGACAAACATTCCTGTTGAATGCCACAGAGTCACCAATGCCATTTAAGAGAGAAATTTCATTAGAATCCCATTGATTTCTGGTACAAGAGATAACTGGAAAGCTGTTTTTTCAAATGATAAGTCACGTTTTCTCTCTTTCATCCGATGACGTGTTTAGGATTGGCAACAGCTCTGTGAATAAATTTTCTCGGACGATGTTCTTCCAACTGTTAACTTCAGCATCGACTCCAGTTATGGAGGTTGTGTTTTTTGTGAATGGGATCCGGTTATCCTTATCAAAGCTAGGCCAACGATCTAAATGACCATTGTCTTTTCTTTTATATTATAATTATTTATATTTCTTTTTATACAATATGAGGAAATGCCTTAATTTTAAATTCCAGGAATACAGATTTCTCTGCAACTCCTAAATACGTCCATGTTTCGGGAGAAAGGCTACACTCTCTCCAAAAATAAATTGCAAGAATGCAGTCAGCATGAATTTCCATCCGACGAATATTTCGACTGCTTTTTGTCCTATGCAACACTTATCAAATGGTGTGGCTGTTGTACCAATAAAATGGGACCAGAAACTGACAAAATGGCCGTCGTCGATCATAGGTTAAGGTATGTATAACAACAGAAATATAGGCATCTAAAAGCTCTACACTTTAGATTAACATGTGCTTTCTACAACGTTATTTGGCTAACAATCTAAATTCACGCAGCCATTTTCCAATTACTTCATCACTAACCTTTATTACTCTCCTTGAAGGATTAAAAATAATAAATCTTCTAAAAGGAAAAACTATTTCCAGTATCTAGCGTCCCTATGAATTTCAGGTTCTTTGCTTTCCTTTGAAACAGAGCTTTATAGTCTTTATAAATTGAGAGAATTTATGCCATATCAGCAAGCTTTATCAGATTTACAATTTTAAAATCTCTACGTTTCTTTAAGAAGAGAGCAAATTGTTTGCTTTTGCTGGAAATAATAATACATTACTTTATATTTTCCTAGGGTTTACGGAATCAAAGGCTTGCGTGTAGTAGATGCCTCGGTGACTCCTGAACAAGTATCAGGTGGCATTAATGCAGCCGTTTACATGATTGGTGAAAAAGCAGCCGCTATGATTAAAGAAGACAATCAATGAACATCTGTCTTTTAAAATAATATTAACTTTAATTTTTTAAAGACCTTAGTCTTCACTATAGAAACATAAGCCTTGTTGTTGTTATTCTTTTGTATAAATGTGTTCTCGTTTCTATATCGTTTCTTATTTAATTGTTACTGTTAATTCATCACTGGTTTCTTTTAAAGGAAAACACCAATCACATATCTATGTATGAAAACATATATTTTAAAAATATCATTAAATAACTCTGCAAGATATGTAAATTAAATAAAATCGAACTGGTGAAGATGGAAATGATCTCAGATTTTTAGATACTGTTAATAAAAAATTAAAACTGGATCTATTAACTTTTTTTTAGTGTAAATTCAGATTTCCTTTCTATAATACTATTGTAGCGACCCGTAAAAAGATACGGTATATTTGGAATCATTTGATTTGTTGCTGAATCGAGGTCCCTCGAGTACGCCCTTCCGCTCTGAGGGATGATTCCTACACACAAGCTCGTGTTCGTGGTGTTTTCCTCGAGTCTTCTTTACGTAAGGGGAATAAATGAACATGGCTAGGGGTGATAACAATAACAATTCTAATTTATTTACAAGGAGATTAAATGCAAATATATTTCAACTCCTATACGAACTAATTACATAAAAGGAACAATTATTTTTTCTATCAACTTTAAATCACAAATGATGGCTTTAAGAAAGGTTTGAGAGAGACTACGTGTTTTGTTACCCAATACTATTCGTTCCCGTCTCCGGTTCGTCTCCGTTCTTTAAAGGATTAAATTCTGAAGAATGATCCTACTGCGCTATTTACTCCCGACAACACTCCCTTAATTTATCTCATCTTACCTATAAGTTCCTCCCCATCCTGGAAATGCAAGACGCACCTTCAGGACCTCGATTCCATGTTTAGATCCGATCTCCAGTCCATATGCAACATAGCCTTTTCCACCACCTCCTGGAAGCAAGCCACACTTCCCATCAAAATGGGGGGGGTCTTGGTGTCCCCCTGACTGAAGTATGCTCTCTCCCAGCCTTCCTGGCTTCTTCATTCTCAGCCGGCGACCTCGTCTCTTCCATTCTTGCAAATGCTGGCTTACCACCTAATATCCATCATGTTGCCGAGGCAGAATCACTATGGATGCAGGACGATTTACCTCTCCCAGCCCCCGATCTCCGAGCTTGGCTGGCCCTCCACGATGCGCGCACACAAAACTCTCTCCTCACCGATGCATCTGATGCTATTTCAACCGCACCCCTACATCCCGTTAGCATCATTGAATCGGAGAATTGGCTACATGATCTCCTTTCCCCTGCCTTGAGTACTTTCCTTGATGACAACACCCTTCGTATCGCCGTCGGCCTCCGCTTAGGCACTCGTCTCTCTTTTCCACACCCTTGCCGCTGCGGTGCAACCCTTGACGAACTAGCCCTCCACCCCCTCAGCTGTGACAGTTTTGATCGTAGAAGCCGCCGTAGTTGTCTAAATGATACGATACACCGTGCCCTCACCACCTCAGGCATTCCATCATCACTGGAACCCAACGGTCTGTCCCGAAGCGATGACCAAACGCCCTGACGGAGTGATCCTCTCTGCCTGAAAGTCAGGGAAGATGCTACTATGGGACGTGATCTGCATAGATACCCTTGCCTGCTCCTACCTAGACAGAAGTTCAAGGGAGGCCCGTTTCGCGGCGAACCTTGCCGAAAGCAAGAAAACGTCGAAGTACGCCGACCTGCTTAACAACTCTCTTTTTGCCCCCATCGGCTTCGAGACTTTCGGCTCCTGGGGCTCTAAGAGACCTCGGTTTTAGACTTTCCCTCGCTACCCAGGACACTAGATCCATGGAGTTTCAGAGAGGTAATGCGGCTTGCATCATCGCTTCTCTACCAGGTGCTACTCCCTTCAATGAAATTTTCTTCATTTGACCCCCCCCCCCTTTTTGTGGACTTTTCTGCAATCTCTAGTAACTGTATGACTTTGTTATTTTTACATGAAAAAGTAACATTGTATTTAATCAATGACCAAATTTAGTATTAATTGTTAAAATTAGAATACATCAGTTGAAAGTTAATTTGATAATGTAATTGTGTCAGAGCGTCAGCCAAGAGCAGCGAAGGAAGGAAAAAAAACCGACGATCCGACTCGATTCCGAAGGCAAGGGAGATGAAGGAGAGGACGGAAAAAGCCAGTAGAGAAGGAAAGACAGCGAAGCCCGTGAAGAGAGGACATAAAAAGAAATCGAAGAGGCAGAACATTCGAGGGAAACAAGGAAGGCTGCTCATTAGGTACAACACTTAGTATGCAAATGAATTTCGGATATAAAAAGAGAAGAAACGAAAGGAAAGCTAGCGAGAGCGAGTCCCGACCCGAGATGATGATTGGAAAGCTGAATGGATGAAAAAGACGAGAGGCCCTGCTTGGATTCCGCCGCCCAGGAAATATTCGGCTAGAAGGCTTTCTCATCAGCATTCGACTTCATCCTGGAACAATTCCGAGTGGGAGCCCCGTAAGCCCCGAATACGGGGCCTAATATCCATAGTGCCTTCGAAGATATACGGGACGACCACGAAAGTGGATTTCGAGGAACATTGGCTGACTCCGCGCCCAAGACTGGAGAATTTCAGCTGCAGCACGATTTAATAGGAGAAGAAGACGACCGCTCAACGCCCCCGACGAGGACGGTTACTGACGAGCGTGCTACGCCTTTGGCCCAGCTTTCAAATTCACCACGGGACGTTTTCCCTAATGTCGGAGTGAAGGGACAGCGAGCTGAAGACGTCGGAGACCGACGACCCGACCGCATCAGCCGCCCCCGCCACGTCGGATATAGGCAACTCGTCGTCAGCTAAGATAGCCCACGACAGCTGACCAGCGTACTCAATAACCACTGGACATCGACCTACTAGCCCGGAGAACGAGCTCCACGTCACGAGTGGCCCGTCGTCTGCTCGTCTAGAGGACATCAGCACCGCAAGCGCGCTCCGCGAAGAGATCTCTCGCTGCGAGTCGCGTTTGGCTGCGTTGTCTCTTCACGAGAGGAACGCAACAGGAGCCACTCCACCAAACCCCGAGGGGTCACCGCCATCCTACGTAGCGGTGAGGTACGACGCCCACGCACTTCCTCATCTAGCCACACAGCAGATAGCAATCGACGCCAGGATCCCAATTAGGACTGGACGAGAGCTGGACTCCATGAGAAACATATTGTATTCTCTGAGATTAATGAACTTTATGCATTAGTCTACATTTTTAACTTATTAAATACAATGATAATTATATATCCGATTTCCTCCTCCTTTCTCTTTCACATTATCTTGCAATACGTTAATTAATTACTGAAAAATAAGTCGTGAAAAATTGTAAATAGATGTTATATTACTAGCACTAATCGTGTATTATTCATGATTTATAAACTATTACTTGATTCATCTATCATTATAATTAAACTTTGTAATTAAAACCTTTAATTAATAATTATTTCTTCTCAATAATTAATGTCTCTGTTAAGACAGGCTAAAAACTATCTCAAACATCTGCCTACGCTGACAGGCTTCTAAGACTGACTACTGCTACAACTGTCACATCGTCTGTCACTTCAGACGGTTCAAACGCTACTACTCAAACCCACTGTACGATCTCAACTCTCTCACTCCTACTCACTAACTACTCCTCACTAACAGACCCCAGAGTGTAAAATGCCACTCATCTACGATAATTGGTCGAAAGAGGTTAAAACTCCTCCTTCTAAATCAAATGATTTACATAATCTCCAGACAAAGTGCGTCATAGCTTATTCAATGACTTCTCCCTGAAGACTATACCATGCAAGCTAAGAAGATCATCCGATGTAACACTAACTAATGCTAAACTTTCCATTCTAATGTCTCATTCTAAAGTATCCAAACTATAAACTCTAAAACAAATAATTAAATCTGTTTAAAAAGAATTAAACGTTAAGTGCGGACTCCATTAAATACAGGGTGATTATAAAGACACTATACATTTTGGTGAAATCATTAACGAATTTCATTTATTTGCACACCCAAAGTGAATGTGTGTATGGGAAATACACAGTCAAAGGTCTATGGGCCCTTCATGTTTGCGAGGGGACTATCAATAGTATCGTGTATCTCGACATGTTGGAGCACTTCCTGGAGCCACAATTGCGAGATGAAGGATTTAGGATACCGTTGTGTTTCAACAGGATGGGGTACTATCCCATTTGGCCAACATCGTTCGGGACTAACTGAATCACGCATTCCCAGGCAGATGGATTGGTCAGGGCTCGCCAAGACTGTGGGCTCCAGTCCTCAGATTTGATCCCCATGGATTTCTTTGCGTGGGGTTTTATCAAGTCCAAGGTGTACCAGTTCAGGATTACGCACCATTGCAGAGCTGAAACAACGGATTACAGCCACGGTGGAGGACATTACACCGCAATCTTGCGCAATGTTTTCCGGGCCACGGTGGAACGCTGGGAGCTGTGCCGGGATGTGCAAGGGGGACACATTGAAATTTACTAAGAATGTATCCTGGTATGATATCTGGTTGATGCATAGTGCAATTGCTGCAATGAAACGGGAGTTTTCACCAAAATGTATAGTGACTTTATAATCACCCTGTACTATTAAATACTAACTGAACAATAACTAAGATTTGATATACTAATCTTAATTAAATACATTAAGTAAGTTAATAATAATCTGAAAAATAGCTCTCTATACAAACTAAGTCTCTCTCCTAAGTTAAAGAAATAGCTGAGGGAAAAATCTTAAGTTTAATTACTAAACATTACTGCGCGTTCACTAAAAAAGAGGGTGGGGGTTTGATAATCCCGGGGCCTCACACTATAAATAAACTAAAAAGTACAAAGGACTATATTTAGGTTCATAAAATGCCTAAGCGAATGAAGTGGGGTCTCAATAAACATAGATTTAAGAAACCATTTTTTAGGAAAGAAAATAAACTTTTCTATAGGAAAGAAGAAAAACGAAACTTTTTATAAAAAAGGCAAAAAAAAAACCTCCACTGATCTAGGGTGTTATATCCAAGTTCCCGTTAAATAAAGGATCATTTCGTTTATTTATAGATATCAAATAAAACTTGTAAAAATTTAAACTTCTTTAAATGAAAATTTAGCAGTTCTTCAATTTTTAAAACCTATTTACGATTTTCTATCTTGCGTTTATCTGCTATAAAAGATGAGACATGGTGCATCATAGAGTTCACAGTACGACCTCTTCCTTTAATAATATTATATAAATAAAATTAAGAGCATTTAATGAAAAAAAAATACGAATTAATCTAAATTATCAATTTATATAATTTTATATTTTTATTTTATATGCATTCCAAATTTAATAAATATATAAAATAAATATAAAACCAGCAATAAAATGGCACAATTTCTAAAAACTACATAAACAAACATGGCAATTTTGCTTCACAACTGAGAAAAACTCATCAACAATTTCCGCCATCACGTCATTGAAAGAGGTCTTTTTTCCACCAGTACATGACTACATGTCCAGCAAGCAAAATTTCCAAAGTACCACGATTGTTTGCAAAATTTTGTGTCCCAATTCGTTTCTGCGCCCCCATTCACAGGATCAACAGTTTTTTTCTGGTGATTTACAGTTTTTGTGTATATAATTGAACCCAGACCAATTCGAAATATTTTAGTCTAACACGTTAGTATTCGAAATTAAAAACTTGATATCTTTCTTTAGATTAGAAATTTTTAAAAATTAACACTATCACTAAATCTTATTTTTATTAAAATCTAATATATATAAAATGGAGTAATACAAATTTCAATAAAAAATGACAATAACAAATTTTTGACAATGTGAATACATTTTTGTAGCACTACTGAACAAAAATACTACGGATCGAATACATATGGCTTAGAGGTCTGTCTAAAAAGAGCGATCGATGCTGACCCCAACTGATTGAATCATAAGATATAATAGCGATTTTACGTGCCTGGTCTTTTTAATCATCCAAGTTTATTGTTTAAAACAATATTTCCATAAAGAAATTTTGGTATGCAAATTATGTGATTTGGTCAGCAGCGGTCGTCATTGGTCGGACTTTATAGACACAAGAACTAAGTCCCTTTCTATCGTGCAGTGAAGCGTTACCGGATCAGGGCATAGGGACATTTCGTTAGCTCCTGCAACTTGTCGTGACAGAGACCGCTCGTTCCGAAAAATTTGCGAGGCTCTACATAGAGCACAAAGTGAAATTTCAAACTCCTTTTTCTATTTTTATCGAAATCGAGATGACATTATTTTCGCTTCACTTTGTTTATAATAAATGAATAATTCCTCACTTAATTTGAGACTCAAATGATAAATCAAATTTCAAGTTTAAATCATTTAAAATTCGCTTTTTGATTGTATACTTGAAGTTGGAAAAATCATATTTTCGCGTTTTTTAATGTTAAGATAAGCAAGGTTTTACTGTATAAATTTATGATTAAATTTGTGGTATAATCTTTTTTAATTTTAAACTATGAGTCTTGCAAATTCTTCCGAACGAGCTGTCTCTGTTGCTAACGAAATGTCGATATCCATCTATTTAGAGCCTTACCACCGCTTCAGACCAGCCGCTTCACTGCAACATTACTTAGGGCTTCGCTGCACGACAATAAGGGGATCTGGAGATTTAGTGGTTCTAGGACAACTGATCACAAATTGCTCCCGACAAGTACTCTAATTTAATAAAATGTTTTAAAAAACTTAATTTAGTTTTTATTTTTCATATTGGTCGACCACTACCTAGGGTTTTTCGTTTTCCCAGCTCAGGGAATGAACTTAAAAGCTCATGATTCGGAATTTTGTGCAGCTAACTCCTCCGAAACGGCAAGTACCAGAAGCAAATGAAATTAATACACACTTAGAGGGTTTCTTAAACTGCACCTCGACGTGTTTTTTATGATAATTGGTTAAGCCTTTTTACAGATATTAATTTATTTCTAAAAATAAAGAAATGGCTGTGGAATTCATACCAGCGAACCAAAGCTAACAAATTCGACATGTATGGGACTCCTCTCATCGAGGAATTTTTTTAATGAATTGTTGGGTCCGATAAGCCATTTTTGCATTATAAAGTTTTTATTATACCCTCCCCCAATTTTTGTTTCCATTTTTTCCCAAAATTATATACCACTTTTAGCTTTTCTATATAAAATTGTAGTTACTGTGAAGTTATTACGAAATTGATATGATCAATCGTCACGTGATTTGTGTTCAAAATAAAATTCTGCCTACATTTTCCTCAAGATTACTTCGCTGAATTGTTATTGCAAATGCCAATTGAACTGTTGGGGGCCAATTGTCCTATGGGGCAATTGTCCAGGGGTCAATTGTCCGAATACCAGACACGATACATTAATACCATAACAATTTTCAATGACTTAGATAAAGGTAATGAATGACCATTGTACAATCGGAAATAAGAAAAGCAAAAACTAAAGAAACTTTAAATTGCTAATTTTTTCACATGGCTATACCTCTATACTTTGAGATTTTTTTTGTTCTTTATATTTGATTCTGGAATCTCTTAGAATTGCAATGTCAAATATCCAGACATGTCGATTTTCTGTAGCATTTTGATGTGAAGTTTGGGGGGGTTATGTTCAGGGTGATGGTCAGTTTGAATCCTAAAGTGCTACATGAACTTAGCCAGCTTTTTTCCTAACATTTTCTAATTTGTGTTCCCAAGCATTCTCCGATGCAAAGAAATAATATTTTTTGCATAATGACCAATGAAGCAATTTTGCAACTCGATCATGCCAAATCTTGTAGACAGATTGTGCAACAAGGAGGTGTATTTGTATTTGACGGTGCTCCGCCTCATATCCACCGCCAAATCCATGAATTCTTGAATACCATCCTGTCAAACCGTTGCATTAAATCGTAACACCCTGTAATTTGGAATTTTAGAATGAAAAACAGCTTATGCCTTAAGAAATCCAGAGAACCTTTATCAGTTTGTCAATAGCAATTCTCAACAGTAATGGAATATGCTCAGTATCAGGATTCATACTTCGTTCATTTTCTTAAATTCAGAAGGGTGTCAAGAAAAGTGTAATTAATAGCGACAATGCATGTAAATGTCTACTGGGAAGTTTTTCTGATAAAAAAAATTCCTTCTGTATTTCTTTTTATTATTTAAAATTATTTATTTCTTCTTAAGTAGTTTTTTTTTGTTTTTATTTAACTCTATTCATGTAACGTCACAGAATAAAAAAATCGTTATACAAAAGATCGAGCCACAAGAGCACAAAAGAATTTTCTACAGAATAAATGAGAGTAAATGAGAAGAAATGGCGAAGAATACTTGAACAAAACAATAAAAACAAAAGCAGAACACAAACAAAAAATAGGTTAAAAAACAAAATGGTAAAAATACACGAAGGAGGAATACACAGAAAGAAAACGAAAACAATAAGCGTTATATAAAGAAAAAAATGAAGAAAGACTTAAATTATAGAGAAAATTCGTTTAATTAATAGGCTACTGATTTACTTTATTCTTTTGAGCGTTATGATTATTTTCTTTTACTTATATTTGTAACTGCTTTCGTATTCAATCTAAAGGAAAACAAGATTTTTTAAAAATTCATTTATTCAAAAGCTGGAATATAAATTAAGACGCATTCCAATTTAAAGATTTAGATAATTTATTTAACCGTTCTTCACAATGAATTGGGTCTGCTGCTAATGAGAGACGCGTCACATGTGTACTATAATATTATATTACTTAATCAAGTGCTACGTAATCATTATTCCTACCAATTATGAAGAATAAAAGTCGGCTGGATATATGAATTGACTGAAAAACACTCACAATGTTTTCTTTTATAGTCGTAAGATAAGGAGGGAAAAGTATTATGTAATCACAGAAGTTTGAGTTTGTTTTTTTTTGTTTATTTATCTCACAGAAAAACAGCAATAAACCTGTCAATTATCACAACTATTGACCTAACTTTTCGAAACCTTCACGCCAGTTTACTTTCTTCTGCATAAGCGCTTAGAAGGGAGCCCCCATGGCTCTAAATTTCACGGGTATCTTCATTCCAGCTTTGATCTCTGCTTTATTCCGTTCAAGACTGGAAAAATTCCCCGACCCCCCGAGGCTTTTAGATGGATACGATTACATCATAAGTAAATTGAATTGCTTTTATTTATTTTAATCCAATTTAAAGTTGCAATGAGTCTTTTTAAGGAATGATAAGTTAATTAAAAAATGATCATTTTCTCATTAACCTTACGACATCTCTGTTCGCTTGAGTAAAATAAATTTATTATAAGATCTTATTAATACAGGAAGAATCAAAAATCTGATAATATATGGGAAAGATAACTGGCGAGTATTTTTGTGGGGTTTTTTTATCAAGTGGAAGACGCATCATCGTTAAGTACGCCATCAGCTACTTTTTGTTTTATCATCAATAGATACTTTCCTTTTAACTTGTAACTTGTAATTAAACTGTGTGCGATCTGTGATCGTGTGGAGTATCCTCGGTCAAGTCAATGGCAACTTGTCGGAATGAAAGTTTCCGCCTTTCATTTTTAGCCAAGTGAGCTTTCGCCGACACGTTGGCAACTATGCTGTTTAGAAAACAAACTATTGTAATTGCGACAATAAACTACCTTAGTAAAAGGTTAGCGCTTTTCATTCATATAATAATTTCTATTCATTCTTGAACAATTTCTCCGCTACATAATAAAAGCATCATCTTAAAAGCATAATCGTAACATAATTATTAGACAGGCACTCTATTTCATAAACGGATACCATTTTTTCTGTACATTTTAAAAATATTTATCTTTATAATTTATCTTTGGGAAATAATCCTCAAAAGAATAGCTTTAAAATTTCCTAGGTCAGATTTTGAATATTAAAAATCGGTCAAGTGAATTATAATGTTACTTTTCCACTCGTTAACAGTTGGTAGCGGGCCTGGAGGATCTGTCGTTGCTAATCGTCTGTCAGAAGACGCAAGAGTTACAGTGTTGTTATTGGAAGCGGGAAGCGAAGACAATGTCACTTCACAGATTCCTGTAATACCCGTAACTATGATTGCTGGTGGATACGACTGGAACTATGATAGTATACCTCAATCAAAAGCGTGCCTTGGAATGAATAATAAGGTTAGTGCTTATCTTTACACTGACCACTGCAATTCATTACTGTTTTACATGTATAAATGATTATATCAAAGATTACTTTGTAAAATCTCATGTTTGATAAATATATGAATAACTATAACCAAAATTTTTCATTGTGGTTATGATTAGCATTTAATAACGCCATCCCTCAAGATCTCATTACTTGTGGAACTGTTAAAAGTGATGAACGATTTCTATTTACACAGAAAATTTAATGTGTAGAAAACAATTGTAAAACCCTCTCTTCATACATAGCCATGAATTATCTACTCACAGAAATAGATTAAATATGTGTTAAAATATGGATTATAAGATTTAATTTTCATATGAAGGTGGATTTAACTGTAAAAATTATTAATTATTTAATATTAAAAATTTTTAATGTAAATTTTAAATGATAATTTGTTTTCAGTATTTGACCTTACATCACCTTAAAATTAAACTGAATAACGAAAACTGTAGCTAAATAATGTTAAAAGGTATTCGTATATGGTTGAATTTTAGCGAAACTTTATAATGAACGTGGTAAATCGATAAAAGCTAACTTTGATAAATGAAAATTAATTTTCTGCTATAACTTGTCAAAGATGAAGTTGCTTCTTTTTTTCTAGATTTTGAAGTTTTTAATTTTTTAAATAATAGATTTGTGGCTTTGCTTCTGGCAAAGTGGCAGGTGGATCAACCACAATAGGGGTACTATTACATACACGTGGAAACAAAGAAGATTTTGACGAATGGGAAAAGGAAGGCAATTCTAATTGGTCTTATGAGGACGTTTTGCCATTTTTCAAAAAATCAGAAGATTACAGGATTAATGGAAACTGCGTTGAAGGTTCGGTTCTAAAGTTGATATTAACTAAGTAATGATATGCAAATCTATATATTTACAACTTGAACAACATACATATTTACAAATAAACTTTGGGAGAAAACCTTGTTTATTTTAATGAGTACTCCATAGTCGAATCTTACATAATTCGAATCCCAAAAGCAAAAGAAAACTTAAAAAATAATAATACAATTAAAAAGCTCCCTACCCCATCCCCGTAATATAAACAACCAACCCGAATATTTAATCTTTGATCTACATAATTTCCAATAATATGGGCAAAGAAATAATAATAAATGAAATACAAGGAGTTTCAAAAGTTACGGTCTAAAATTTAGGGATGAAAATTTCTAAAGATGACGCAAAATTGTGTTAAGAATACAAGAATGGATGTTACATATTACATAATTAATTTCGAAAAGGGTTCGAAGTATTTTCCGAAAATTCAATTGATGAAATAGGTGAAAAATAGAAAGTCCTGATCCGCGGCGATCGGGATCAGGAACCACGATTGTTCATCTTATTTCATTAATATGTTTCAAAATGATCTTCTATACAGAGTGGGCCAGAAAAATGGATTCATGAAAAGTTCGATGGGTATGGTCCAATGGGGGGTGAGAGGTACTTAATCACCTGTAATTGTCAATCCTTTGTTGCAACAATGTAATTTTTTTCTTTCGTGAAATTATGGTTGAGAGAGTTTTTTTTTTTCAATAAACCATCATCTCCTATTTTTGAATGGACACGTCTCATGTTACATTTCCTTTCACTGAGACCCCCATTGGACCAAATTTTCATGAATCCTTTTTTCTGGCCCACTCTGTATATATATATTCCATGGAAGAAGTTCCATGTTTTCCGAGGCGTTGAATCATCCTTGTGAATGTGCAATTTGTCGAATTTAACTTCTGTGGAAGAAAAGTTCTTGGTAAAAGCGTGTAGTCTTGAGTTCATTGCCGTTAACTTCTTTACATTGTCAAAACAAACAAAATTAACTAATCTTAACATAAAATTTGCATTATCTCGCATTGACGGTTCATTTCAGGAATATATATTTTGTTTATTTCAGTATATTCTCTTGAAAATGATTTAATTGATTAAATAATTTTAATCTCTGACAATAAAAATAAAATAAACCATTAAAATACTTTCATAATTGTAAAATTTATGAAAATTAATCCCCCAATTAAAATTGGACGCTTTACTTTCAGCCTTTGTTTTATACGATTAGGAGGGGCCAACTGAACAAAAACCTATACCACTTTATTCTTTGCTGTCTGAGAAACTGAAAAATAAAATTAAAAAAATTTGAGCCAATATTGAGTTCGCCCTTTGTATCCGCAAGGCCTCATGTAAACCATACGTGTCGAAATCCACTGAGCTGCAATGAAACATCATTAATACGAGGTTTGGTTTGGTTTGGTTTGGTTTGTTTGGTATTAACGTCCTTTTCAACTGCCATGGTCATTTCAGGACGGCGTTATAGGGGCCGCAAATTTTGCCTCACAAGGGTTCTTTAACGTGCAGCCGGCAAACAACTACACGGGACCAAAGGCTTTACTTCCCTTCCGAAGGAAGTGCGTGATCTCAGGATTTTTCCCCCTGAAAAAATTCTCGTCGTCCTCGGCAGGGGTCCTCGGGTCAGAGGCGATCACGCAACCCCTGAGCCACCGAGGCCGATCATTAATACGAGGAGCGATCATAATACGAGGAGCGATTATGGGACTGGTTGCGCATCTCGCCAACAAATGGCAAGCACAAGTCCACAAATGTAGTAAATTATAGCCCTAACATTAAATCTGCTTTTCAAAGTATTTTGTTTCATCTGCATTGGGGACTGAGGAAATACTTCTATTGTGACCACTTGTGTTAAGTCGTCTGCGATTTTATCACAGACATTAAATTTGAGAACGAGCAAATTCGAGCAAGGAGCACGAAATGAAGGACGTTCGGCAAAAGCAACCAGATCTGTGGCGTGAAAAAATTGTGCACCCTCTCATCGAGCTCTTTTCACAAGTGAGTTTCCTGCATAAAACAACATGATTTCGCTTCCACACCCACCCTACTCTTGCAGACTTTGCCCTCTTTCTGAAAATGAAGATCCAGTTGAAAGGTCGCTGCTTCGATATGATTGAGCAGATCCAGTGCGAAACACAAAAGGTGCCTGACTCGTTTCAACAAAAAGACTTCTATAAGAAGGACACATTTATAAGACCTTCAAGCATAAAAATAGAAGTATAGCTCGAAGTATAGTAGAAGTATAGCTTCTATTTTTATGCTCGAAGTATAGGACACATTCCTGAAGTAGCAGGAATGCTGGACTCATTGTATGGCTTCGCAAGGGGATCATTTTGAAGAGGATGCTGTGTAAATGTATTTAAATAAATAGTTTCTCTTTAAGTGAACTACAAAAAAGTGTAGTTCTGGAATGTTTTGATCGCATCTCGTATAAATGTGATCTTCATAGAGTTTACTTAGTCAATAAGTCAGTGTTGAAATGCCTTGTACTATGATGAAACTTCATCGTGTTTGTTATTCTTACTGGGCTCATGAAGGAAACGGAATAAATTTACAAATTTTAATTAGAGGATTAATTTTTATAAATTTTACAAAAAAAAATTATTGTATTAAAATATAAATAATTACCTTCATTAAACCATTATTGGCATGTCAAAGGATTATTTTAATTGAATATCAATCGTAAGTTGAAGTAAATAATGCTTAATTAAATTTAAGAAGTTTAACACTTCAAAAGGATAATGTAACCAAAACAAATTCATACAAAATTACAAATCTATTATAATTATTTTACATTTTAAATTATAATCTAATAATTTTGAAGATTAATCAGGAAGACCAAAATTAGAATTTTTAACAATTTACAAACCTAATAAGATGTATTTTTTGGAAAATTGAATAATTTTACGTATTGATTGGCTTTTAAGGACTTTTTTTTAACATTATTGCCATATAACAATAAATTTCTCGTGCTCTGCTAAGTCATGTTTTTCAGCCCCAGTACATAAAAGTATTAAATTTTCAAAAAAAATTGTATTAGGTTTGCAAATTGTTAAAAATTCTAATTTTTGGCTTCATGGTTCAAAATTGTTGAATTAGCTTTCTTAATGAATTTAAAATGTAAAATAATTATAATAAACCTGTCATTTTTTTATGAATTTGTTTTGATTAGGTTATCCTGTAGAAGTGTTAAATTTCTTAAAGATATTATTTTGTTTATTTTATTTTTATTGACGATGGATTAAGATTATTTATATAATTTAATATTTTCAATTATAACCTCAATGTTATTTAGGTTAGTATGTTCTCTTCATTCCAAAATTTTTGAACATCCCTTTTGAAATTCCCTGTATATAGCGATTATGCAGAATGACAAATCAATATATACTCTGATTTTCCGTGAATGAAATGAAATACATGCATTTTAAGAAAGAGATGTGCAATAACTTGAATCTAGAGTAATGCGAAATCTTTTATTATGCTTGCCTATTCGCAGAAATAATATATGTTATCAACACTTCTTAACTGGCGTGTTTTTTTTTCTTGAGACGTCAATGGAAAGGAAAAGAGAAATTCTAATAAGTCAGAAGATTAGAAAATTCTTAAATAGTAAAAGGGGCTGGAAATGAATATGATTGTTATCTCTGGTCACTCTTTAAAACTCTGACCTACCACGCATTAAACTTGTAATGCCGCTAAGCGTTGCAAACATCTCCAGTTGTTCTTAACATTTTTCCAAATCACTTTCATATCATTCTTCCTAGGTGAATACAACGGTTGTGGTGGTCCATTAACTGTCTCAAATTTAAGTCCAGAAGTGGAAGATAAAATAACTGAATATTTTATGCTCGGAGCTAAAGAACTTGGCTACAAAGAGCTAAAAGATGATGATGAAACTCAAATAGGTAAGAAAAGATAGCCTTGTTATATACTACTAAGTGAATTTAATTATAATGACTGAATATAAAAACTGATTATCTTTAAGCAAAAATCTGCGCTTTATAACGTAAATTTTATTTTCAGGTGTAAAGCGAATGCGTTGCAGGATTCGAAACGGAGTGCGTCAAAGTGCCGCAACAGCTTTTCTTCGCCCAATTAAGAAGCGGCTAAACTTGCACATTTACTTCGATTCTTTTGTCCGTAAGGTGGGAATATTATGACGCTTTCATTTGAACAAACCATTTCAACAGTATATCATTTAAAAGAACTAGAATTGAAACCTGATTTTGAGATTAAATTCCCTAAATAATTAGCCACAATAAAAATTACAATCTTTGAAACCAAACATGTTTTTAAACGTAATTTAAATATGTTATTTTTTTTAAATATTTCTGTAATTATAAGTATTTTGTGGTTACGGTAATAATTCAAAATTAGAATGCTATTGTAAACTTGCATTATGAGAATCACTGATCATCAAACTGCAATCTTTTTTCGAGATATCATGTGATCCTTCATGCAAAAGAAAGAAAACGGCATTGCAGTATACGGTAAGATTCTGTGCCTCAGAAATGTCAACCTGCCTTTTCGGATGTCGTATATGTACGTACATCCATCTTACTTCTTGCCTTCAAGAAGCTTCAATCCCCCTTCGCCATAATGTGATGCTTCCTGCACGAAACCTAGTTTATTTTCCAGATAGAAACACGTCAATTGTTCAGACTGAACTCGTAACTCCATCTGTCGTTTCTCCAACGATGATGCTCCTCAGCCTATTTCCCAAACCTAATGGCAACATTAAAGGGCCATACAATACTGGTCTATGCGCATAAAGGCAATCTTGCCCACTGCGGATGAGAAATGACAACCCGGCTGCAATTGCTTGTGGACGTCCTATTCTAGCCTTCTTAGAATACTCTTTGTATTCTGGAATCGAATTCACATTCGGAAAAAAGCACTCAGACACGCTGATGGCTTTTGCTACTTCAAAACGTGATGGGTAACGAAGGTGTACGGACACTTAATCATCCGATAGTTCACCACCCGACGGTTAACCCCGACATTTAATTACGTCGATGTTTAATCACCGGACATATAATCACGTCATTGTTTAATCACGGACTTTGAACCACTAAAAAAATTTAAGTTAATTCTTGACGCGACATTTATCCATTTGAATGTTAATTACGTGACGCAGATTTACCTATCAAACTGATATTTAAATGTCTGTTGTCTTACACTACAAGTACCTTGGCGTTATCATCGACTCAAAACTCTCCTGGAATCATCACTTAACTTACGCTCAGAACAAAGCGAAGAGGGCTAGTACGGTCTTATAGCTCTCCTGGGAGTTTCTATTTGACTATAATGTTGCTGGCGAACACTTGCCTAGAGTCAATAGTCTTAAGGATCTGGGGGTCGTTCTTACTGATAATTGTTCTTTCCTCAATCATATTGAACAGATTCATTTAAATATCTCGCGCCGCCTGGGTTTAATTAAGCGTACCATCCATTTTTTTTACTGATTTTAGGACACTGCTTTTATTATTTAAAACTTTTGTTATTTCCAATCTTCTTTATTGTGCTTGGATTTGTATGGCGGCAATCTGCAAGCTATTTCCATAATCCAGCGTAAACTTACCAGTTTTAAGAATTTTTTAATCAGAAATTTTAACTGTTAGAATCATTCTCATCTATTTCAAAATGTGTTTAATATTCATTCTATAATTAGTAGGTATCTTAATACTTTGCTCAGTGTCTTTAATTAAAGATTTTAACTTTCAAAGCTTGATAAAAACACGCCGAGGATTTGTTGTCAAACCTCTCGTGAAATGGAGGACTAACATATCTTATTTGAATTCAGTCATGAAGCTTGTTAACAATTACTTAGTTAACTTCAATAACACTGACCTTGACATTAAGGGACGTCCATTTCCCTTTATTCATCTAATTTTTTTCCCTTTAGTATTATTAGCATTTTTCTATTGTTGTTCATTGTATATATTCTCTTATTTTCTTGTTTTTGCTCGTTCTTTTATCTATTTTACTTTTTTTTTACATGTTTCTCATTAACCCCGTTCTGGGCTTAGGCCTGTTAGGGGACAACACGGGGTTCGACATCCCAGTTTATCTGGTTGGTCTTTATCCCCTGTTGTTGTTATATTATTAAAATTAAATTGAATTAAATAAAAATTAAATTAAATTAAATTATTTATAATGTGGAAGACCTGTTTGGGTTAGTCAGGCTTCTTGCCTATTTCAGTGTATTTCATGTGGAATTTATTCCGGAAGGGTCAGACTCGTATAAGCACTGCTTACGTCCCACCTGAACAAATGTACACTTCACTGTTCTATTGTCGGCACGTTGTCAGTTTCATTTAAACGGACAAGCTGTTAATGTTTGACAGAATTTAAACAGTTTTAATGAGTGAGAGGATTGTAACGTTTGGAACAACTTCGAAAGGCAAACAGTGTGTATTACACAAGCAATCTGAATTTGTGAAACATCGAGAATACGTCCACGGGAACGTTCAGTGGCGTTGCAAACTTTACCAGAAATGTAAATGTCAGGCCCGTATAACAACAAAGAACGATAAAATCGTAGGTGATTACAATCATGACGGCAACAAAGAATCAATTTTGAAAGACGTCCATTTTGAAACAGCATCAGAAGGAACAGCCAGAACTAGAAACACTGTTGAGGGTTGGCATTATGAATTACAGGCACTTTTTCAAAGCTATCATCCGACACTATGGACTTTCATGAAAGGAATCGAGAAAAATATACAAATGCAACGAACGGCATTTTTGAAAGGCATCGTAGGTTCACAACCAACTGTGCCAAAAAGATATCAGGTACAAAAATAACGTGTCAAAAATACAGTGGATCGCTATTCAGGAAGTGAGATTTTAGTTTATTTGCGATGTATTGCCCATTTACCTTTGGTTTGATTAAATTCTATTTTTTCCAGATATTATTCTCATTTCATGTTTCTAATGGTTCAACGTCCTGATTAAAACATCACGTATTCTTTGGTGGTTAAACGTCGGTGATTAAACGATCACGTAATTATATGTCCGGTGATTAAATGTCGGTGTTTAACCGTCGGGTGATTAAGTGTTACCAAACCGTAACGAAATACGCGGCAGAATATGAACTCTTAACGACTTTCGTTCTTATCCTGTTTTTTGTGATGTATGCAGTCACTAGAATTTCATCATCACACCCGATGAATTTTTCTACGCTTTCCATGACTGGTTTACATAATTTGGCTAAATTTACCTGCTCTTTCCTAAGTCTTTTATACAATGTTAGCTTCATAAGATTCACAATTGAGAAACTAATTGATTGCATTTTTTTTTAATTTTCCAGATTCTGATAGATCCCCTAACCAAATCAGCTACTGGAGTAGAATTTGAATACAACGGAGTTGTGAAAACTGTTAAAAGTTATAAAGAAGTAATTTTATCTGCCGGAATTTATTCCTCTCCCAAAATTCTTATGTTGTCCGGAATAGGTCCGAAGGAAGAATTAAAAAAGTTTGGTGTAAGTGTATTTCAATATTATCAAAATTGAAATTAATTAGAAGATTTTCAATAAACAAGGCCCATCTCAAACTATTTTAAACAACAATTCAATAATGTATTAGTTAAAGTGTTGATGTGCAAAAATTCCTTTGCATTTGACAATTAGAAATTTTACAAGTCACCATTGGTGATGTCTTGAATTGTATGATTGTCCGATTTTTTCTCATCTTTCTTGGAGCTTCTATTTGTTTATGTATTCTTGCTTTATTTATTTTTTTACGTTCAGATTAAATTTTAACATGTTTGCATATACCAGTATCCGCGCAGTCCGCTCGCCAAATCACCAGTGGCGATAGTTCAACTAATCTGACGAATAAACAAACTATCCCATTTGGCAAATGTACTTGGATAATTCGATTTATATGGACAATTTTTATATGATATTTTTTTATTTAACTTTAGATCAAAAAGTCACATGTAATTGACCAATCATCCTCGAAAATGAGATTATCGTGTTTCTAAAATGATATGACGTTTATCATAACATCTGAACATCGAATTCACGCATTAACAACAGTACAACTTATACTGTATAAGTAACAGCATATCTCACCAAAAAAAAATCAGCAATATTTTTAAATGTAAGAACTCATCGAGAAAAAAGATCGGCTCTGATATTAATCATTATCTGAGAGCGAGATTCCGAACAAGTATTATACAGGGTCGAGTCACATTACATGTATTATGAGCACTCCCTACGTTTGTCTTCGGGGTTGCCCAGCCGAGGAACTATGTCACGTGTTGGGAACGGGTTAAGTGACTATAAATAGGTTTCCACTATGTTAAAAACGTATCACTGATTGCTGCAATAGGTAAGAAACGTGGTTTATCAGATCTGGAAAAGGGGATGATAATCGGCTTTCGGGCCAAGGGTGGCAATATTTCGGAAATCGCGCAGTTTGTGAACTGTTCTCGTGCTGCTGTAGTTAAAGTGTACCATGACTGGGAAAATGGGACCGTTCAGAATAAACGGTATGAGAACTGTGGAGCACCACGTGCCATAGATGAGAGAGGTGAACGTCGGCTGCGAAGGTATATGAAGGCCAACCGAAGAGCTTGAATGGACCAACTCACCGCTCAAACTAACGACGGCGCTACCAGACATGTCTCTAAAACCACAGTACAGAGGACCCTGCTACGTATGGGCCTCCGCAGCAGACGGATGGTCACCGCACCTATGCTGACGAAGGTTCATCGCCAAAAACGGCTTAAATTTACCCAATAGTACAGAAACTGGACCACTTCTGACTGAAAAAAGGTTGCCTTCTCCGATGAGTCACGATTTCTGCTACACAGAAGTGACGGCCGTTGGCGGGTGAGGCGAGAAACCTCGAGAACAAGCATCCTGCAACCATTGTTGGACGAATCCAGGCTGGTGGTGGCAACATCATGGTGTGGGGAGTGTTCTCATGGCATTGTCTGGGTCCACTGATACCTGTGGAAGGCACTCTCAATTGATTCGGTTATTTATCCATAATTGCAGATCAAGTACACCCATACATGGCGACGGTTTTCCCAGAGGGGGATGGCACGTTCCAGCAAGACAATGTGACGTGTCATACGGCTACAATTGGTCGGGGGTGGTTTGAGGAACACGACCAAGAGTTCCAAGTACTACCCTGGCCCCCTAATTCCTCAGACCTCAACCCAATCAAGAACCTTTGGGATCACCTCGATCTTCATGTGCGTGGTATGGAACAACCACCGCGTACCCTTCAGCAGCTATCGGATGCTTTACAGTCTGCTTGGCAACAGCTACTAGTAGGAACCTACCAGAATCTTATTGATTCACTCCTGCGCCATCTAGTTGCTATCCGTGCGGCTAAAGGCGGTCATTCGGGATATCAGCTGATGGTCATAATAATGTGACTTGATTCTGTAAAATAAGTGGCGAGAACCGTTACATAAAAATATGGTAGTTCAAGAACTACTAGTAGCTTCAAAAATTTCCCGGAACCGTGAATGCTGTGAAATTAGTGAAAGATTAGTGAAATTGAGGTAGTGTGAGTGAGCGAGCGAAGATTGTTTTCCATTTGCAGATCATGCTCGAACGTGTTTTTGACGTGATTTAAACGGAATGCTGCGGTGCACGGGCAGTAGTGCAGAGTAAGCATCGCATTCTGATTTCGCTACGTAAAATGTCAGTTATGGAACAAAGTTCGAATATCAAAGATGACCATCGAGTGGCCGTCCATCAACTTCAATCAATCTATCCACAATTAATCTTGTGAGCAATATCGTGCGAGAAGACAGACGCCAAAGGGTAGAGACAAAAGCTACTGCGATATCCACACTTCGCACCGTTCCGCAAACTGGCTTTGCAGAGTGTTTCCAAGCATTATACAGACGTTGACAGAAGTGTTACTGCCCAAGGACAGTATTTTGAAAGAAATATTGTTTAAATTTCAGAAATAAAAATTAATTCCGGGAACTTTTTGAAGCTACTGGTTGCTATTCAAGCCTAAAAAACAATTATTTTTTTGTAAAATTTGAATATTTTCTGGAAAAAATAACATTTTTACAATCGGAAAATATTCAGTCACACTTAAAAATTGATGATTTTCGAAAACAAAACTGGTAAAGATCATAAAATAGTCTTAGAAGTGAAAAATTTATTTCACTTTTTTATTTGTTATTATTAACTGTTTTTCGCTTCACATATATGTCATGCTTCATAATTTTAAATTTTTAATTTGGCTAAAAACGTGAGATTCTGGCTCAAAGAAAATCGCTATTGGCTAAAATATTGGCGATAAAAAATTTCAAGTGCTGAGCGGCCACTGATATGTCTGCTAGCGAATCGTTTATTCCTCATTAAATTTTATATTTTAAATATTTGTTTATTTTTTCTTGCAATTACAGACCTTTACGAAAATGTTTTATGTGTTTTAAACTTTTTTAGTTATCTACAGTTGTTGATCTACCAGGCGTAGGAAAGAATCTTCAAGAACCTGTAAGTAATACGGCAATATTCACTACAGGACAGTCTCTTCCACCTGGACGAGACAATTTTATCAACGTAGATAATATACAAAAGTGGTATAAAGGAGCTGGTAAGAATGCTATTTTTCTGATACAATGAAAAATAAATAATAGATTCAATATTTCATTTTTTCATACGATAGGCGTTCTTGCGTCACCTATTGGTTTAGACGCTTATTTATCTCTGAAAAGCAAATACACAGATAAAGGGCCAGGCAATCCGGATTTAATGATTATATTCCAGTCGTTGTCTTTACAGAGTTTCATGGCTCCTTTCATTCAAAAAGCCTCAAGAATGACTGATGAGGTAAATTCTCTCTCTTTATCACCGTAATATAAAATTTAATTGCCACATCTTTCTTCTACGCTGTCTTTTTATTATACACTTTTGCTTAACTCACGGCTTCTTTCTTACTGTCTGCTGTTTTCTTCAGATCTTGCAATCAATTTCTTACCCATTTCCCATAATCTTTAACAACTTAACCTTCTTTCAGTCGTCACGTGAACGTAACACACGAGGTTCCAGACACCCATGTAGACGAATTTTCCTGTTCCTTGCAAAAATCAGGGATTTTCTTATAGGTTTGCAACAGCCGACTTGGATTTTCTTCAATTCCAGGAACAATCTTGGTTAAAATCATTTGTCAATTGATTTTCAAGACATAGTGGGGTCATTCCACGTCAGTTCAGGCAGGCATTGGCACTTGACCTCTCGGATTTTAATGAAATTTGGTATATACACTGGCCCTAGAGAGTCGGTAATGAATACCAAATATTATTTATTTTTATAGATTTTTATGGAAGTTACGGACACTTATAATTTTCGAAATTTGAGTGAGGGCCTTATCTATGAAGTACTGTAACTTCGGTTGTATTTTACTTAGAAAGATGTGAATGTTGACATGAAAACTCTTTAAATGTGCAGATTCTATATAAAATTTTGAAAATTATATTACGCATGCGCAAATATTTGAATTTAACAAAAATATTCTATTTATGCAAATTTCTCAAATGGTGGGTATTTTTTTTTCGTTAAAAAATTATTACCATGTTACGCATAGTTTCATAAATACTATATAAAAAATTCAAAACTGTGTTTTGCTCCGTTTTAAAGATATTAATTTTTAAAGCTTGAGCTCCAAGCAGCGGGAGTCAGGTAGTAGGGACTTAATCTTTAAGACGACAACCTCTTGTCCACAACCGGATTTTATTCCGCATATACATATTTCGAACTCTTTGAGTTCATTATTCAATGCCAAGTGAGGCCAAGTGAGGCCTTGAACAATGAACTCAAAGAGTTCGAAATACGTATAGGCGGAATAAAATCCAGTTGTGGACAAGAGGTTGTCGTCTTAAAGATTATGTCGTTATTCACAGTAATTGAAGAATTCTCATAGTAGGGACTTGACTACTCGTACAGGGAAAAGA
This sequence comes from Rhysida immarginata, assembly GCA_023313115.1. Taxonomy (NCBI): domain Eukaryota; kingdom Metazoa; phylum Arthropoda; class Chilopoda; order Scolopendromorpha; family Scolopendridae; genus Rhysida; species Rhysida immarginata. The sequence goes on from JAHWFO010015474.1 coordinate 6,998,607, forward strand.
AAGCGTGTAACTTTGGGACCATTCATTTATTATTTATATAAATAGTATTATTAATTATAATTACACGAAAAAGTAAAATCAATAAAAGCATTACAATAATAATTATATCAATAGGAAAAATGTTTCTTAGAACTTCAGATTTTTTTTCAGAAGTCAGAAAAGTATTGAGCATCTGTTAAATAAGAAGATAATTTAGTAGGAAAATATAATTGTTAGTAATACAGAAAGTATATTTACTTTACACTTCCTCAGAGTCAATCACTTCTGAATTACCCTGAAGGACGAGATGAATTGCAGAGGCAGATGAATTTGATACAGGTTTCATTATACAGGGTGATTCAAAAGTGTGCAGTAGTGCATGGAAACGGTACAGCGCACACATCAATGCACTTTCTGCAGGATGTCTTTGCTGATCGAATCATCTGGGGTGGCATCTAGCCTGCACGCTCGCCGGACCTCACACCTCTCGATTTCTTCCTTTGGGGTGCCTTGAAAGGTAAAGTGTATGCAAACAATCCGCACACTTTGTCTGAGCTGAAGGAGAAATCACAACTGAAGTTCAGCAAATCTCACCAGCCATATTGAGCACAGTGTTTCACAACATGCAATTGCGCGCTAGCCGATGTCGTGAGCCGGTGGCGGGTATTTCCACTTCCAACCAGCCAGAGTAACTATTGAATCATCTCATTTTGAACATGTGATTCAGATAAAGGTACCGCCGTATGATGTTTTCTTATCCGTTTCACAGCTCTGGCTGAATCAAATCTATTCTGTAATTTTTTTTCATAAGCCTGTATCTCTTCCTTTGAAACGTAACATAAATCGTATAAATCCCTTGGAGTTTGTATTTGACTTTCTGGGGGCATTTGAAGGCTAGCTTTGGCAACTAATCTTTTCAGTGTTCCTCCTAATCCGTCACTTGGCCCCTTCCCATGAGATGTGGCGAAATAGAGCCACTCTACAGAAATTCGGAGAGGAAATTAGGGGTTATTGTCGATAAGAGGATTGAATGGCATCTTTTATCTCGTCATCAGGGAATGAATGTCCCTTAAGGTGCTTTTTCTTCTTTGGGAAGTGGTAAAAGCCGCAAGTGCAAGTTTTTCATCTTTGAACTGTAGGCGCTGCAATACTCTAGTGTGTGGCGATTGTTTACGGGCGAACTTTATCGTGCTGCAGAAGATGGTCCAAAGCTGCCAGTCAATCCTGGTGTCGACAACAACCCCGGAATTCCTCTCCGACAGGTTCACACGTTGGTACAGTGTATGGAAAGGAATGGGGACTATGTCGAAAAGTGAACAGTGCATTACATAGAGGAGAAATGTATTTCATTAGATACAAAAAGAATTTTGAAAATCGGTTAACAAATAAAGTTACAGCCATGGAGGCATAACTTTTCGACCAATCCTCGTATCTTCTCTACATTTATTGAATTTTCTTTTAAAAACTTCTACATTAACAGTTGTAGAATGTTCACATTGAAATTCTACATTAGCAGCTGTAGAATGTTTAAGACAATCGGATATTACCACAAAATTTATATTCCTTAGGATGCCTTGTCCATCTGAAGACTGTAACATATAAACGGATATATTGTGACTTGGAATTCGAGCTTTAAAAATTAATATCATCAATAAGAAGCAAAACACAGTTTTGAATTTTAAATATAGTTTTTATGAAAGTACGTGTAAGATGTTAATAATGTTTTAACGAAAAAAAAATACACACCATTTGAGAAATTTGCATAAATAATTTTTTTTTATTAAATTCAAATTTTTGCGTATGCGTAATACAATTTTTAAAATTTTATATAGAATCTACATTTAAAGAGCTTTCATATATCACCAATCACATCTTTCTAAGTAAAATACAACTGAAGTTATAGTACTTTATAGATAAGGCCCTCACTCAAATTTCGAAAATTTTATATGTCCCTAACTTCCATAAAAATGAAAAAAAAATAATAATATTTGGCATTCATTTCCAACTCCCTAGGGCAATTGTATATACCAAATTTCATTAAAACCTGAGAGGTCAAGAGCCAAAACTATAAAATTTCTGCCTGAATTGACGTGGAATGACCAAGTGGATATCCTGTTTCTTCACATTATTCGTTTTAAATGATGGCGGTTTCGCTCATGATAGATTGTCTTAGAACCACAGCTATCCTTTATATGACAAAGAGGATTGAATACTTTTATATATTGTAACTTTCGAGTATCCAGTCAGCTGCTGCATTATTCCAATCGTAGCTCCAGTTAAGACGAGCACCAAAAATAAGTCCGTTTAGATAGGTCCTTCTTTTCCCTATGCTGAACAAGTTCTACGATTAGAATCATTCAACTCATTAAAGAGATGATAATAAACGCTTGAATAACATGACCTCAAACTATCATACAAATAACAATAATAGAAATATATGCTTCACAGATATTTCTAATTCATTGAACAGTGACTAAAGATAAAATTCTCCCTTCATTCCTACATCTATAATAGTTCTCATTAATGTTTATTTGTCATATTTCAGACGTGGAATGAGCTCTTTCGTCCGCACCTAGACATGGATGAATTATCATTTCACATCAATCTTCTCAATCCTAAGTCAAAGGGAATGGTAACGCTTAAAAGCAATAATCCACACGATCCTCCTATTATCGATCCTCGGATATTTTCAGAAGACCATGATCGCAAAGTTCTTGCTGAAGGTGTTTCTCCGTTACTATTAGCATGTCGAATTTTATTTAATTGCTTTTGTATTACAATGTCTTCGCTGACATCAATCATAATGAAGATTTTATTTTTAAGATTAAGTTGAAATCATATTTTTTTTAAATATAGTGACAATTAAATTTTATTTTGAAATTATTTATAAAAATAATTTGTCAATAGAAACATTTTTAGATGAATTTCACAAATAGTTGTTTTTCCTTTATCAGGGACACAATTAGCTTATCAATTTCTGAACACATCTATAATACAAGAGAAGAAATATAGACTAGCTGCAAATAAACTGAAAGAATGCAGCCAATACGATAAGATGTCGGATGATTATATCATGTGTGAGCTACCTTATTCAGCGATTCCCAGATTTACTGGCTGCTGTTCAAATAAAATGGGTCCACACATTGATAAAATGGCCGTTGTGGACCATCGACTTAGGTAAAAAATCTAATGACTTATATTAAAGATAATAAACTATATCCAAATTCCCATAATTACTCATCCCTCCCAGGTTTAAAATCTGGACTCGCTCTTGACAATAAGAAGTTAAATGATCTATGATTGTAGTAAATCCAAAATAATGATTTGTTATTTCTTTAACATCTAACATCCTCCCAAAATATTATAGAAATCGGCAGTTGTTAAGGAACTGCACTGGGTAGAGATTTTTCACATGCTTTATGCCAACACATAAGTTTATAAAACATAACACAAATATACAGTTCTGTTTACAATTCTTTATTTAACTCACATAAGTGTATATGTATTTTTAATGCTAGCCTTTAAAGTTTCATCGAACTCAGATTTCAGATTACATAATTCTACTAAGGTCAAGCATTTTATACAGCCTTTGACAGAAAAGTTAATATACTCTCAAAAACGAACAGATAACAAACACCTTCGATCTCTTATCTATCTTTTCTGTTCCTCTTTTACCTTTTTGGTGTCTAGGGTAAAAGGGTCCGTTCAAATTTCACTTCATTTACATGTGTTTTCTTATTCATTGGTCAAGGTGTTTGTCTGGCCAAAACTACCTAACCTAGCCCAACTGACCTTATAGTCTCTCCAGCAAAAGTTGAAGTTAAATAACCATTGGATCTATTTGAAATTTAACCTAGCAGGGGATCACCTACTAAGGCTTTGCTTGGCCTTCCAAGTTTGTTATTAAAGGGACAAACACAAAAATTCATGCCCTCAGCAAGATTCCAACCCGCACTCGCTTGTCTCGAAAGCGACAAGACCGGCGCTTTAACGATTTCTGCCAACGAGCCACTGCAAAATCAAAATTTCGAAGTTTCAAAGTGATTTCTAAAGAAGACGGGAAAAAAATTTGCCGATTAAGCGATTTCGTTCAAAATCTAAACGCAAGTGTGCAAAAGAAGGTACCCAAAAGAAAATGATTTTTGATGAGTTACATAAAACATATCTGGGCTTAGTGGATAAACTGGACAAACGAAGGTCATCATCTAGGTACATGAAACTGATTGGCTATTGTCACGCAAGGAGGCTAAACCGAAGTGTAGCACTTCTCAAATTGTATTAGGTTTGGTTTGGTTTGTTTGGTATTAACGTCCTTTTCAACTGCTATGGTCATTTCAGGACGGCGTTATAGGGGCCGCAAATTTTGCCTCGCAAGGGTTCTTTAACGTGCAGCCGGCAAACGACTACACGGGACCAACGGCTTTACTTCCCTTCCGAAGGAAGTGCGTGATCTCAGGATTTACCCCTGAAAAATCCTCGTCGTCCTCGACCGGGATCGAACCCGCGTACTCGGGCATCAGAGGCGATCACGCAACCTGCTGAGCCACCGAGGCCGATAAAATTGTATTAGGAGCGTTATAGAAAATAAGCGTCCTATTAGAATCGCTGCGAAACTTCAGAGAAGAAAATGCTTGTGTAGACTTCATTGAAATTCAAACGCATTACTTAAAATAAAATGGAGATTAAATTTATAATGATATGCCGATAGCGTAGGAGGGGGAGGGGAAGTCCAAAAAGTTAACGACAGCAGAAATGATTTATATTAGAATTATTCCTAATGACATTGAAAGTATTCCTCCAGCAGAAATTTTCTCGTTTAATAATAACGCAATTTGTTCGTCATAAACAAACCTATTAAATAATTTTCTTATTTATTGTTTCTATATAGAAAAACAAATAATTAAAACAAATGTTTTCATTTTCTCCCTCTAGAGTTCACGGTGTCCGAGGTTTGCGAGTGGTAGATGCCTCCATCATGCCCAAGACGGTGGCTGGATTCCCTGCGGCAACTACTTTCATGATCGGAGAAAAAGCAGCCTCTATGATTGCAGAAGATAACTAAACGTAATGAAAGAATTCCAAGAAGAATAAAGAATTTACCTTTTACTAGATTCGTAAAAATAGCAGCTATCCAATGATTTTTTTCAGATTTTAATTTAAATTATTGCATGAAAAAACTAAGAGAAATTGTGGATAAAATAATAAATAGGAACGAATATCACCCTTAGGCCACAAAATTCCAATTTGTTCGAAACAAATAATTTCAAAATGCGGAGCCTCAGCATTTGGTTTAAAATATATATTTTATTTCTCACAATACGAAATTTAAAAAAAATGTCTATATAGAAAACTTTTCTTCGTATTTTTTATGATTGTGTTAAAAACAAAAAAAACCCTTGAACTATAGATTATCCGGGTTGCAGATTACTTGTGCATGATTGGTTTATATGAGTACTCTCCACTCGAGTATATTGAATACGTTAATGCTTCGATCGTGCTTTGTAAATTTATTCCTAAGTAAATGAGCACATTTTACAAGTTGACAAAAGGATAAAGAAAAAAATGCAAAATTTAAAAATACAGAATCGGTTTAAAATTAGTATTTGGAAAAAGATAAAGTATTCAAAAATTTCTTAAAAACCTGATAGTTTTTATTTTTAGTTTAAATCTTGTAAAAGAAAGTAATTCAAACCAAAAAGCCACACAACTGAGAGACTACTTGTCAAAGTAGGGCAAAAAACACACAATAAACAAAAAGACAAAAAGTAATTAATTGAAACGTTGGAATTACATTCGCACAGGCTCTCCACTTTATCATGAAAAGAAAAAAAAA
>JAHWFO010015474.1:7004518-7100105 GCA_023313115.1 Rhysida immarginata
AATTAGTTCATCAGAGGCAAGCAATTTATTTACATAAGTTATTCGACTCTAACAGAAAAACAAATGTACTGACTTTGGTTTGCTGGTTGAATGTTTCAGCCATTTCTTCATTTGCAGAATAGAGATTAATATCTCTTAAAAGGTTTAACCAAATTTCATGAAAAATACGTCAATGCATACATAGTTTAAGGAATCCTCTAAGTGTCTATTAATTTTTTAGAATAAAAAAAATTTTGTTTTCAGGGGGGGGGGGGGGGGGTTCAAAAACCCCAAATGGCTTCACAGAGCCAAAAAAGTCATTTAAAAAAAAAATCGTCTTAATGTGAGGAGTCACCTCGAATCTTGGACAACCTAAATTATCCCTTTCAAATAGAAAGACTCATCCGCGGCACCATCGAACCTATTTCTCTCTATCTCTTGTCCATACAAGTAAAATTTATTGGACTTGGTTCGCTAGAACAACGCTACAGCCATTTCTTTATTCTCAGAAAAAAATTCTCTCTAAAAAAGGCTTAACCCACTGTCATAAAAAGTACGTCAACGCATAGTTTAAGGTATCCTGTACGTACGTAATTTTAAAAAGCGGTCAAAACTGCGTAGCAGTCATGCGCACTAACAGATTTAAAGAAGGAGAATCACCTAGCTTTCACCGCTTCCTGAAGGTTTGGTTGGTTGGTTTATTAGAATTTTTGGCGTCGACTACTAGGGCCATTTTGATCCGTTTACAAAAGTTATTTCTGTACGCAGCCCGGGACAAACACATATATTCATGCCCACGGCGGGATGCTTCCCGAAGGATCCTTAATGTAAGAAAACGTGAATAGCTGCAATTGATAGTGCTATATGTTATCGAAAATTACCTAAAACAATATTCAAGTATGAGTGAGATATAATGGAAAAACTGAGATGAGAAAAAATCCGTGCCTATTTAAACAAATAAAAAGATTTCAATAAAAGGGTGCTTATATTATTACGGCAAAAAAATATGTTGAAGCAAAATATAAACTCAATTTCACTATAGAAACTTGCTAAAATCGCTCATTATAAGCAATGCTGCAGTATCCACTCTCTCTACTCAGTGATGGCCATGTTGGACCCATGACGTCACGAGAGGAGACTATCCGCAGATTTTGTAAATTATGCGGTGGCGTCAGCTCGTCGATCCTAAAATCTTTAGTCGATTCCACAATATGATGATCAAAGTTTACAGAAAAATTAGCATGATAATAGGATAGATATACCAGTCATTGACAGTTTAAGACATTACTGTGAAACGAAACTGTGTACGTAAATCAAATTGCATTTTGAAACTTTTCTAATTATACCATTTAATTGTAAATATAATGCAGAATGTGCCAATCTCTAAACAATTATAATATCTTTAAAAACTATTAAGTTATTAAATTTTTATTTAACTAATGCATGAATCACCAGTAGTTGACAGTTAATGCATCAGAAGTCGACAGGCAGTTTCACCAGTAGTGGATAATATTTTAACTACACATTTTTATTATATATTTTTACAAAAAAAATTGGCAACATTCAAAAATAGTTGATGAAATCGAGCATTTTAAGAAGGTGTAAAGTATTTAACATTAACTAAAATTGTGCTTTTTAAAAATAAGTTGTTCGTATAGATCATTTATCTTTTTTTCCTTTGAAATAATAAATAAAATCAGTCCACCCCCAAGTAGATTGCAAGGACTACAGAACATGAAGGTGTTTTCCAGTAGTGCAATATCATCAGATCTTGGCCAACAAATTGTTCGTAGAAACACTTGATTTTTGACGATGGTTCTCTTACTTGCAAAATTCATCCAATTCATCCTAAGCTACTTCTTATCATAGTAAACAGAATACCAGTAGTAGTTTTCTTCTTGGTAGATAACTTGTCCTAGGCTATCTGTTGATCGTCTCTATGAAAAGAATTCAGGACCAACGAAAAGAATGCGAATAGGGCCTCTAAGATTTATGTCAAACTGGGTAGTCTAGAAATTGACAGTCAAGTCCCTATAATTGACATAGCTAGATCAATTACTGGAAATAAAGAAGTTACACTCAAAACAATCATGTTTCCTTTATTATTACCCTACATTCTATATCACATTAGTATATTTTTGTTCGTTTTTTTTTAAACAGAAATTATCAATAATTGAAAGTTTATGTCAATTATTAGTGGCACTACAAATCTGGGCTCTAGTCGTTGACGGTGGATTAAAACAGTTAACACATTGATCATCTGAACGTCTGTTACTACTAGAAGTATTGTCCACTGATCACACAAAAACGTTCACGTAAAATTAATAACAAATATTGCATGACATTAATGAAATAAATTCAAGTAATCAACCCCTCGCGTAGTGGTTCATTACAAGTTTTTTTCTACTATGTAAGGCATTGAACAATTAACATGTGTTTGCGACGATAATAGGGAGCAAAGTTCCTAGTTTTTTGCTGTTCTGGGAAGCCTAATACATTGTTTAACACGAGGTGGCGACACCAGTCCCTTTTCTTGCCTTGTTACTTTATTAAAAGCCTTTAAATCATGAATTGTCAATCACTGGTGCATTGTCAACTACTGGTACATCTACCCTATGTCCTAACTAGAAGCGAACCCACCCAACACCTCCTATAGAGAAGGCCTGCGGACAAAAGGTGTATACGAGGTCTGTTCAAAAAATACGTAGACTGACGTCATAAAACAAAATATACTTTATTCAGAAGTTACACATCTGGGTCCCCTTCAAAGTACTCTCCTCCCCGACCCACACACTTATCCCAACGGTGTTTCCATTTTTGGAAACAGTCCTGGAACGCTTCTTTTGTGATGTCCTTCAGCGCCTTCGTCGCATTTGCCTTTATGTCGGGAATCGTCTCAAATCTCCTTCCTTTCAAAGGTCTTTTGAGTTTGGGAAACAAGAAGAAGTCACAAGGAGCGAGGTCAGGTGAGTAGGGTGGGTGAGGAAGAACAGTGATCGAGTGTTTGGCCAAAAACTCTCGAGTTCTGAGGGCTGAATGGGCTGGAGCGTTGTCGTGATGAAACAACCAGTCACCACTCGTCCACATTTCTGGCCTTTTCCGCCGGATAGCATCCCGCAGACTCAAATTTCCCACAAAATTTCACAGCAACTCTTTGCTCGTTCAAGTCACTCATTCTAAAAATCCGCCAAACGAAAAAAACACACTTCACAAACAACCGCGTAGCTAATCAACCAATACTGATATTTGCAATCAAAAAACTGCCTTGTAATCAGCGGATCTGTCAGAAGATGGCGACACCAAGCGATTTTGATTGGGACCAACAGGGCCCGCGCAATTCAAACAGTCTACGTATTTTTTGAACAGACCTCGTATATTGTTACATCATCATCAAGCGGCTATTGTTATCGTATTTCTACCAATAATAAGCCCTGAATTGGGCCGCTTGATGATGATGTAACAATGCATACACCTTTGGTCCGCAGGCCTTCTCTATAGGAGGTGTTGACCCACCTGTTTGTATAATCGGGAAATAACCCATTGTTAAATAACCCATTGTTAGATTTTTTCTTTGTTGTGACAACGTCCACCGTCGCTGATTTTATATAAATGATATTGCAAAGGCAGAATCAAGTACCCCTGTATCTTAAAGCCAAACTACACAGATTTCGGAGTGCCGTAAATTGGGGTTACTTGAACCCAAATAACAAGCATTTTTAAACAATTCTTCCTATTGATAGACTTAATAACACTAATTCTGCTGTTAACTTAATTTATATTAAATTTGTGACGTTTTCTTTTAACTTATATGTTTATTGACTCAATAATTTCACTTAGCATATATGTAATAAATTATGGAAATTTGGGTTCAAGTAAACCCTAGCTGGGGTAACTTGAACCCACGCTACATTTGCAATTATAATGGACAGTGGGTTCATGTTTGACCTACGTTTTGGAGATGAAACACTTACCAGACATTTTAGTTGAAAAATTTTTTATTTTTAATCATTTATCTTGAAAATTTATTTATTTATTTATTTATTTATTATTACTGGTAATCCAATACGTCCATCCAGGGCCTGTATGGCCTGAGGCCGACGAGTTGGGTCCCTGGATGGACCTGGATTAACGACTGCTGTATGATGGTCACAGCAGCCGGGGGGGGGGGGTGAAGATCGTGAATCACGGATGGTCGCCCATCCAGTGACTAGCCGTGCCTGATGTTGCTTAACTTCACAGAAGTTGTTTCAGTAAAAGCCCACCAGGCCACGGCTTCCCCCTAAATAACATCATAAATACGGTAAATTTGAATGAATTGCATTTAATCTTTATTTGCTAACAAATAACTCAGCTTGCACAGATCATTGATATATTTCATGACATGTTTTCATTATTTTGCAAATGAATCTATCAGCAGACCAATACATGCAAAACTGCAGACTCGGAACGTCTTTGAAACTTTTTTTTTGATTTGGGTCCAAGAAGACCACCAGGGTTCAAGTAACCCCAATTTACGGTACCCGTATCTTTCGATTATAATTATTCGAGCTTCGTCTCCTGACCATGAGGATAATCAGGGGTAGACTAATGCGTCACTGACGCTTTCACCTGTAATCCGCATTTATATAATCGGAGATAGTATCTTTAGAAAATGATTTTCTTTTGAACAAAATTTATAACTAATTTGAAATTTCTCCCCTCCTATAGCATGATGATGTTTCATCTGGAAAGGAACAGTCTCTAATGAAAAACGCTTGTATATCTAATGTTTATCGATGGAAGCTATTTTTATCCTTAATTTACAAAAAAAAAAATTAATTGTAAACGTGTCTTTGTTCAAAGAACAATGGCTGAGAACAAAAAAAAAAAAAAAAAAAAAGAGGAAATCGCATAAAATTAATAAATCTTCAAAAAAAAACTACAAAATAAAAAAAATGACCGATCTGTTAATCAAAGGAAATATTTTATTTAAATAAATTTCATCATCAAATTCGGAGCTCCCTCCAGTCAAGGTCTACATTTCAGACTGGCTAATAATGAACTTTTAATTACCGTATTATGATCTATTTCGATTTTCTTCATTTAATCTATCCCCGTCATTGATAAACTTCTACAAAAAAATATGTGGAATATTTCAGTTTTTTTTTCACATTTACAGAGAAATCAGTAGTTTTAATATTAAGGAGAAATAATAATAATTTTTCAAAATGCGCCAGAATTAAGTCTTCAGCTACTTTTTAAATACGTAAGTCATTCATAATTAAAGGAAACTCATTCCTAAGGAACAAAAACCAGAGTTATATAAAATAGTTAACATTTTTATTTTAAATAATTATACATTAGTATCAACAATTTTACATAATAATATCATGTACTTGGATCGAGTTATTATAAACTTAAGTGATAAAAAAGTATACACATTTTCCAAAGTGATGTAAAGGGAAAAAAAGAAAGAAAGATTCAAAAAATTTTCAGAGCTCTGGATTCCTTTGTTTGATTTCGTTTGTTAACTCATAAATAGTCTTAATCTTACAAATTATAGCATGTAACAAAAACTATCATCAAACCTTCATCAACAAAACAAAAATTAAGCAAAAACTGTGAAATGGAACAACCAAAAATGGAGTGAACCTCTAATCTCCTTGTGGATTAGAGGTTCCTTCCGTTTTTGGTTGAACATTCATCACTCTGACTGGATATACAGGGTATTTCTAATTTATCTCCTGTATTATACATGTTTATTACTCAAAAACTATTACAGATTTTAACGTGGTTTTTTTTATTCACAAAGAAAAACTCAAAAAATTTCTTAGCCTCGCGTGAGTTGATAATGAAACACGCGGTTGGCGCGTGGTACCATTTTTGGCGCGTTGTTCCATTTTTCGCGAGACCCAGTAAACAATGGCGAGTGTTAAAAAATGCTCAATGCCTGTTATGACTTGCGGAATTTAAGTCAATGAATACAGTTCAAAGAATGTTCAAAACAAAGTTTAAAAAGGATCCTCCAAATCATTAGTCAATTAAGCTATGGCATGAAAAAATTTTTAACACAGGCAGCCTGTTACACAAAAAGATTGCTGGTAGACCTTCAGCGACACCAAAGAGAGTAGAAAAGGTCAGGGAGGCGTTCGATCGTAGTCCCCGTAAATCACTTCGCCAAGCGGCTCAACTGGATTTGCCAATAAGATCCGTACATTAAAAAGTGAAGCACCGCCTTCATCTTACACCCTACAACATCCAGATGATGCGTGAACTGAAGCAAGATGACCGCCCGAAGCGCAAGAATTTTACTGAGGATATGCTCCAAAAAATCGACAATGATCTCACCTTCCTTGAGGACATTTTGTTTTCTAATGAGGTAACATTCCATTCTTCCGGAGTAGTAAACCGACACAACTGCCGCATTTGGGGCTCACAAAACCCCCACATTCTAAGGGAGTATATATGCGACAGCCTAAATTTTATTGTTTGATGCGGTTTAATGCATGATCGAGTAATCGGACCTTTCTTTTTCGCTGAAGACAACATTATCGCTGCAACCTACCTAGATGTGCTAGAGAACTACCTGATTCCACAGGTGGAAGAACTGCAGCCCAACATAGTCTACCAACAAGATGGAGCACCTCCTCACTGGGGCCTGCAAGTTAGGCAGTGCCTTGGTACGAATCCCTTGGCCCCTGCTAAATTTAATAAGGCATGCTAAGAAACGTTTTGAGTTTTTCTTTGTGAATAAAAAAAATCACGTTAAAATCTGTAAAAATTTTTGAGTAATAAACATGTATAATACGGGAGATAATTTAGAAACATCCTGTATATCCAGTCAGAGTGATGAATGTTCAACCAAAAACGGAGGAACCTCTAATCCACAAGGAGATTAGAGGTTCCCTCCATTTTTAGTTGTTCCATAATCAACGGTTTGCATATGGGCCAAAAAATCATCTACTACCTAAAATATGGTAAATGCACATATTTTAATTTTCTCTAAACATCCTGCACGATCAAGACATCTGTAATCAATTTTTAAAGATCATAAAGTGATGCAGTGGTTAGATCATAAACTCAGTTCAAAAGGGACTTAGCATAAAATATAAACGGAAGAAAAGAAAATATAGAATGGAAAGAACGGGGATTATCAAACTTTTATGTTGTATTAGAAGTAAACTTTCCACAGTAACTTTTGGAGAATGAACAGTACGGTAATTTTGGATCTCGTATTTGGAAGAAAATTTAAGGCAGATGATTGAATCATGAACCAGAACTAGTTTTTCATTTGCTGAAGACAATTTACTTTTCCACGAAAAGCTATTTCAATAAGTTTAGAGGCATTATCAGGGTCATCGCTGTTTTATACTTGGAACATTAAAGAGAGACTTGAAGAAGGGAGGGTTTTGTAGACTTCTTCTGCAGATGTTGTTCAGTTTTCACTGAGCAAATATTTCCAAATTACATCATTTAAATTTGTACTAGAAAAGTGGTCTTTCACTTCAAAACTTTTAATTGTATATATTTTTAAATGTGGCTTAAATTTTAAAATTTTATCTAATCAAATAAATTAACATTTGTACTGAAGTTAAAGAAATTTCAAATGAAACTTTTTTTATAATGAAATAAGTCATCAGTGAAAATTTAGATTTAGTCATTTGAAAGTGAAGTGACCGTGGAGTTGGTTTCGGAATGGGATTAGTATTGAAGAAAATCGTCAATTAACAAACAGGAAATTAGAAACTAGTTCACTGCTGCCAATAGAGAACAGAATATCAGATAATCTCGATTAGATCGCAGAGTCGTTTAGATCCAATAGGGCCCCGTGATTTTTGACAAAATTTATCAACTTTAAATTCTATTAATCTCACAATTCTGAGATCAAATATATAATTCAAAAGAATATTATACAGGGTGTCCGAATAGTCTAGCACTATGATGTATATCACAGTCCAGAGGCGATGCATTAGATAGAACAAAAACGTCTTATAGCAAGTGGATCGTGGGCTTTCCATTTCCGACCTCAAAAGTGACCTTCAAGGTCATCTTCAAGGTCATTCAAACCGTAACTTTTTCCCTATCAGAGATAGAAGAAAATTTCCAATTACGAATTGTAGGGCACCCCAAAATTAGTCTAAATCCATGTTTAATTTAACTGATTCATAGGAAAATTGTGTGAGATAAGTGATGATGAAGATTGCTATGCTACCCTCCCACGATCGTGTTGAGGAGTCACAGACGAATCAATTAGTGAGCTTTTTATTTCTAAACTCAAAACGGTTGAATACTACGCGTAATTTAAGTCCTGAGTTCCAAAATCGAACATAAGTTATTTTAAAGTATGTTCAAAGTGTTGACCTTCGGCTGCAAGGCATAACTGTGCACGATAGGTGATTGCCTTCTGGACAACTGTCATTGTCATGACAGGATTTTGCCTAATGGCCATTTCAATTCGTCCTTGAAGTTCACGCTGTGTCCTAGGTTCCGTGGCATAAACCTTTTCCTTTAAATACCCCCAAAGGAAGAAATCTAAGGGTGTAAGATCCGGTGACCTAATTGGCCACGAAACTGGTCCGTTTCTGCCAATCCACGAAACTGGTCCGTTTCTGCCAATCCACGAAACTGGTCCGTTTCTGGTGACCTAATTGGCCACGAAACTGGTCCGTTTCTGCCAATCCAGCTTTTCGTAAACATTCCATCCAAACATTCCCTTGCTGTTCTTGCAAAGAGTGGCGGTGCACCGTTTGGACGTTCTGCCAATGGCAAATTATCTAGAAACTCTACCACCACACCAGTCGGTATTTCATCCTTGAAGCGCTGACCAGTTAGGATACCTTCATAAAAAAACAGGACCTACGACTTGTGTCCATAAATACCCCACCAAACATTCATTTTCCAGTTCACTTGGTGTGATGTTGGTCTCAGCCACCTAGGATTGTCCTCTGCCCAGTAGTGTAGATTATGCCTATTGACATATCGTGTCGTGAAAACTGGACCTCATCACACCACAGAATCTTGCCTACGAATTGTGGGTCGTCATCAATTTGGCAGAGCAGCCAGTCGCAAAACTCTGCACGGGAATCATAGTCTCGTAATTCCAGAGCTTGGGCACAATGAATATGGTATGTGTGGAAGTTTTGTGTCAAGAGAATATCCCACACGGAAGATTTGCTAATATCCAGACCACGTGCAATTGCTCGAACACTTGTTTGAGGATTAGTTGCGACTGCTGCTAGGACCATAAGCCTGGCGGCATCATTTGTTGCAGTCCTCGGACGAACTTCTCGAGGTAGCTGCTGAACAGATCCTGTGGTTTGGAATCTGTTGATGATGTGCTGGAGTGTTCTGTAGTGAGGATGGCGTCGAGTCGGTAATCGCTCTGCATACAGTCTTTTTGCATCAGCAATACTCTCATTACTTGCACCATAGTAGAAGACTATGTCGACCATCTCATGCAGCGGATATTGCGTCATCGTGTTACAGGTAACTGTGCGTCAGTTCTTACGTAAAATAAAATGGTGATGTAATCAGAAACACGCAACAAATGTTGCCACCCTCGTTGGCGAATGCTAAAGCACAGCTCGAACAGAAACAAACAAAAGATATGTAACGTTCTTAGTCGGACTTCAATGAAAAACAATGAAGTAAAACGTAATAAGTCTGTTCTGTTACAGGTACACGGGTAGAGACATCGATGCGACGCAGGTACATAAAACAAATAAACACTTGAATTGGAGTTCAACGACTTTGATGAAACTGTGATGAAACTAATACAGTTAGTGGCAGCAACACTCAGGTCGTATGAAGAGCAACGAAAAAGGTCTGACGACACAATTTATGGAGACCGTGAAGAAACTACATGCAAATTAACTTTGAATAACTTATAGTTTCGCGTAAGAAACGGTGCCACTCTTGTGTGAGGGGGGGGCGGGACGAGTCGCATACCAATCTTCATCCTCATTTACCTCACACAATTTTCCTATGAATCAGTTAAATTAAACGTGGATTTAGACTAATTTTGGAATACTCTACAAGTTCGTAATTGAAAATTTTCTTCTTTCTCTGTTAGGGAAAAAGTTAGGCTCCTTTCACACTATACGGTTTTGACTGTACGGCAAAAAATCGAACGGTGACATTCCTTTAGTGGAATGAAGAGATGGCCCCTTACGCATTACACGGCGACGGCGAAATGAACATGGGTCCTAATTTTAACGATAACTGAGATATGAACAGAAATAAAAATGTCGCCACAAGATCAAGTTAATAAATCAGGTTGTCTATCACCTAGGATAATGAAATTTGGGTGAATAATAGGGTACATAAAACTGTGTGTATCGTTAAAATTTGATCGAATTCCAACGAGTAGTTTTCGAGTTACACATTCAACATCGTGACAGTTATCGTTCAAATTAGGAACCATGTTCAATGAACTTTTTTTTCATGGAATCACCCATACTGTCTCCCCTAAAAGTATGTCGCTGTACTTAAAATTCACCTTGTATATAATGTTCATGGGGTGAAGAGACATTTTTATGGTTCATTGATAAAATGTATACATTTCCGGAATTTTTAGTGACGCTTTGAAAATAAGCATTTTCCGTAAGACAGTTTTAAAATAAATTTTTTAATAAGAATGCAAGAATCTAATTTTTTGTTAAGTCCTATATAGTTCGTTTTACATAGCCTGCACACGGTAACAGATAGATTAACCGTTTGCTGCTTAAATTGACTTTCAAATACTACGTCGAATCATATTTACTGTATAATAATTTCTTATTACAAGATGTGATCAAAAAGTTCCGGGATTTCCTGTTTCGTGCACACTTTTGCAAAATTTTCCTGTTTTCCACAGAAAACCGCCAAAATGTGTGGATTTCCAGTTTCGTGAACACTTTTTGCCAATTTTTTTTTTTTCCACAGCAAAGCTCTTGGTTCATTTAAAGATAAAGTACTTTATTTAAGTACATTTACACAGTTTCCCCTTGAAAATAGTCCCCTTGCGAAGCCATACAATGAGTCCAGTGTTCCTGCCACTTCAGGATTGTGTCCTGGAAGTCATTTTGTTGAAACGAGTCAAGCACCTTTTGCGATTCGCGCTGGATCTGCTCAATCGTATCAAAACGGCGACCTTTCAACTGGATCTTCATTTTTGGAAAGAGGACAAAGTCTGCAGGAGCCAAATCTGCCGAGTAGGATAGGTGTGGAAGCGAAATCATGTTTTTCGCAAGAAACTCACCTGTGAGGAAAGTCGGTGAGAGGATGCATTGTCGTAGTGGAGCATCCAGTTTTTTTTCTCTCCACAAGGGTCGCTTTCGCCGAACGTACTCCCTCGTTAGTCGAATTTGCTCATTTTCAAATTTAATCTCCATGATAAAATCGCAGACGACCTCACACGGAGTCACAACAGCAGTATTTTCTCACATGAAATGAAATCCTTTGAAAAGCTGATTTATGAATGTTAGGGTCATACTTTACTGTGTTTGTGTACTTGTGCTGCCATTTATTGGCGAGATGCGCAACCAGTCCCGGAACGTTTTGATCGAATCTTGTATGTGATAATTATTATTATAATTATAAATTTAGCACTATCTTGGCAAATTAAAGGTGGAATTAAAGCCAAATATGAATTGTGTCTAACATTAAGCAATTCTAAAGGGTATCTGAAAAGTTATAATTTGTTTCGACATAATTCGATAACAAATTCTAAATATTAGAAATTATTTGGCACTCTTTGATGCGCGCAAGGTTGACACGTTAAACTGCCATCGCTATCACCAACACGTGTTTTCCTTACTGCAGCCGTGCTGGTAAAAAGCTGAATAAAAATTTAAACGATGGAGGAAAAAAAACTTTCATACAGCCCTACTTATTTGAACCAGAATCCGATATCCCTCCCACTAATAAGGAAAATATACAGGGCGATGTCAAAAGTCACTGGACATAGCTGTATTTCGGAAATGGTGTGTACAATGAACGATGTGACTATGCTAGCAGGGTATAGGATAGGTGCTCTATCTTTTGGGACATTTTCGAGTTTGACCCCCATCTTATTCCCTACTAGCATGGCCACATCGTATCGTTCATTTAACACACGTTTCCGAAATACAGCTAAATCCAGTGACTGTTGACTCACCTTGTAGATGGAATTTTATGGTATATTTATAGCAAGATCGGTACTGGTGTTAATGCTCAGCATGCATTCCGATCTAAAGATAGTGCTGCTTCTCTCCTATCTACCCTGTAGAGCCCGTGTGAAGCATTTATCCGACTCTATCACAATTTATTTCCGTAAGCAATAGAGTGCGCGATGTTTTGTGACTATATTACTATCGAGTATTATGAAGAAAATTTCGCCAAATCGTGAATTAGTAACATAATGTAAAGATATCCAGCCGTACTTTCAATTTTGGATGAACTTCCCTTTTAAGAAAAAAATCAAAAAGATTATTAAACATAATAAAAGATTAAGATATTGTGTAAGATTTGCTGGCTCCTTTAAACAGAATGGAATAATGCATTTTTTAATTTATTGCATGAATTTTAATGATTCAAAAACGTGCGTCAAAAAGCACTGTCTGTCTACTTAATATAGTATAGGATGGACACAGTTTACACTACGCGACAAATCTTTAAACGAGTTTGAATTTCATTCATAACTTTTTTTAATTCCGACAAAATCTTGTCAAAATTGTTACAGATGTTTAAAAAAAAGTATAAGAAATAACAATTTTAATTTAAACAATATTCATCAACCCTCAAACCACACAAAAAAATAATCTGTTATAGTAGAACAAATTTCAGCGACAAAACTTTAAACGAATTGTGCAAATAATTGTGTTTTTAATATGCAAATCTTTAAATTGTCTCATAACTATGTGAGGGAATTAGGAAAGGTAATTTACAAATAAAATTAAAGTAATCAATCATCATGGGGGCCGCAAAACGTTTAACTGAGAAGGAGCAGGGCAAAATTGACATTTTATGGAAAAATTTTAAAAATTACACAAAAGTAGCAAAAGAAATTGGTAGAAGTGCAACTGCTGTAAAGAATAACATCTTAAAATAATCGCAATATGGTCTAAAAAATTCGGGTGGTCGCCCAAAAGCTCTTACTAACCGAGAGCAACAACGCATGATTGTCCGAGCTCGTAACCAAATTGTCACTGCCAAAGCCATCAAGCAAGAACTTAATTTAAAATGTTCTACAAGAACTGTGCAACGAACTTTGAAATCTGCTCCATATCTCAAACGCCAAAAAGTTCTGACAAAACCGCCGCTTTCTCACATTCACACATTAAACAGTCTCACTTATGCAAAAAAAAACATATGCACTGGCAAAAAGAATGGAAGTTCTGTAATCTTTAGCAATGAGAAACGATTTACACTAGATGGACTTGATGGGTTTTTGTATTATTTTCACGATTTAAGAACCCAACCAAAAATTTTGTCAAAAAGGCAAATGGGTGGAGGATCCACCATGGTTTAGGGAGGCATCAGCTCAAAAGGAAAAACTGAGATTGTTTTTATCAACGGCAATATGACTGTCCAAAAGTATTGGGACATGTTGGCATCTGTTTTACAACCAATGGGAAAGAAGCTTGGAGGTGTCAAGTGAATTTTCATGCAAGACAACGCATCAGTCCACAAAGCTCGCACAGTAATGGAACGGTTTGACAAGAAAAAAATCCGTTTATTAGAACATCCACCAAGATCACCCGATTTAAACCAGTTAGAAAATGTTTGGGGACTTTTGTCACGATCTGTTTCCCAAATGGAAAGCAGTTTTCATCCATTAAAGAACTACAGAGTGCAATTCGTCTCGAGTAGAACAATATTCCAGTGCTAACATTGAAAAAACTAATTCAAAGCATGCCTGATCGTATTTTTGAAGTGATTAAAGTAAATGGAAAATCAACTCATGATTAAAATTTGTAATTGCAATTTGTTTTTTGTATAATTTTGACAAGTGTTTAAAGTTTTGTCGCTCAAAGTTATTCTATTATAACAAATAATTTTTTTGTGTGGCTGGAGAGTTGATAAATATTGTTTAAATGAAACACTGTTATTTATTATACTTTTTTAAACATCTGTAACAATTTTGACAAGATTCTGTCTCAATTAAAAAAAGTTAAGAATGAATTTCAAACTCGTTTAAAAATTTGTCGTGTAGCGTATTTTCTTTGTAGTCAACAGACAAAATTAATTCTGTTTGGTTTTTGGTTTGAAATCCATCCGTTTGTATCTTCAAGATCTATTTCTATGAAAGTTTGCAGATAATAACTAAGTCGAAATTCGATCGTTATTTGCAAAGGAAAAATACAAAATTAAAAAAAACTGAATCATCTTATTTATTATATGTAGCCTGTTTTATGTTTGACTTACATCTCATTAAAGTAAATTGTTTATGCACACTCCATTTAATGAATTTCATCTAAATGAATAACATTTCAGAAAATGGCCTTAACCTTAAAAACTCTTTATTGTTTATAGTATTTCTTTAAATTATTTTCTTTTACCTTCGCAATGAACTAACAACTGGATTACGCCATTTAGTATTTGTTTATTGCTTTAGATTATTTCATTGTTACTTTTTGAAGAATGATTCTTTTATTCGGAGTATACCTCGTTTCTTAATCGATTTACAAAGACGACCTTTGAAACAAAAACAAATTCTAATTTTTAAACAAGTAGGAAATCTTAGCTAATGAAATAAAAAGAAGTAAATTCAAATAACTTTTATATTTTAACTAATAAAAAGTTCCTTAATAAAAGAAGTTTCATGGGAAATGTGTAAACGAGCTGAAGAAATTTCAAAAAAAAAATTATTTCCATTTTCCTCACATATTAGACATATATTTTATATTAAATAAAAATACATATCATTAAAGGCTTTATTCGCTAACCTAGTTAAGTAATATGAAATTAAAAGATTAGGACTGCGTTTTGGACTTAAGGGATTAGGATTATGTTTAAAACATTTCCTTTCTTAAATAATTAAGAAGAGCTTGCTAAAGAACTCTGCTGGGGCTAGGGGGCATTTAATGTCTGTGGATAATTATTTATTCATTTCAATTTCAAAGAATTCTTGTTTCGCTCGTTATTTTTTTCTTTCTGCACAACCCTAGGGCCAAAAAGAGCTTGGTGGGGAGAACTATTATTCCGAATGTTTCGTTTTAATGGTTCTTAATGAAATCGAAATTTACCTTACTTTTTGCCCCATGCTCTAATAAATTTTATTTATTGATGACAATGAATAATAATGGTGTTCAACTGAAAGTAAAAGTCATATATATATATGTCAACACGTTTCATTTTTCATTTGAACGAGGTCAAGGTTGCCTTTCAGGTTTTATTGCATCTCTTGTAGATTAAAGGTGCTACGAGCTTCGAGTTTCTTCAGTTGAGGAGGTGAATAATTGCTGCGAGGATGGCACTCCCGAGTAACTTTTTCAGTACTATCTACATCCCAGCACTACTATCGGCTCTCTTGCGGTCCAAAGTCCCTACGTTACAGGAAACAACAAATTATTTAGAAGAATATGATTACATCGTGGGTAAATATTCCAAAAAAGTTTTTACTTTTTTTTTCTTGCTTTTCTCCCAGAAGATACTCTTCAACATCAACTGTTTCTTAAATGTTTGATGGTATATTACACAAGCATTTCAAATGATTGCTACTACCGATATGATGCTTTTTGTATTTCTCAGTTAATTTTCTACATCTCCGTACTTAATTTCTTAGAGTGACATCACAACATTACAGTCTGTTAGATTGAGGAATCTACATTAAATGTCAATATTTTAAGATTATTGTGCATTTATTGCTAAAAGTACACTTAGTCTCCTTCGGGTATATTTTGTCCAGTTTATATTGTCCAGCAAATACAATTGTCCAGTAAATTCAACGAAAACATCAAAATAAAGTTAATTAAAGGAAATCATTTAAAAGTAGATTCCAATTAATGTGGGATTCCCCCCCCCCCTCTTGATTCCTTTGCGTTATCCATCTTCATGTGCACTGCGCTGAATTGTTTGTTTAGGAATGAGTAATAAGCAAATAAGGCAAAGCTAAATAAAAACTCCGTTTTGTATGAGGGAAATTTATAGATCTTGCTTAAGAAAAATTTTAATCAGAATATTTCAACCTACAATAAGATATTACTCTCGGAATAATCTACATGTAGGTAGCAAAGCTAATGTTAAGAGAAAATGTATTTTTTATAGTTTTTAAAAACAGAAGATAGTCTGATATGTTGAAGAGACAGTAACGTTACATAAGTAACTGTCTAATACGCAAATAAATTTAATATAGTCATTTTGTGTATTATATTAAAAAAAAATTCTGCATACTCTTCCAATAAAGACTCTGCTTAAAATAAGGTAAATTATAAGTATAAGTGTTTATTTAATTAATTGTATACGATTCTTTTCGCTCTCATAACTGCATCTGAAATCTTTTATATAACTTCTATAACTTGAAATTTTAGGAGATAATACTTTAATAAAAGGAAAAAGTTTAAAATATATTATCTCCCGTTCCACTTCAAGACTCCCGTTCCACTTCAAGAACGCCTTCTTTGATGCCTTTACATGCCTTCCTTTTCTATTTGAAAGTGATTTTTTTCCCATTGCATTTAAAGCAATTTTTTTTTTCACTTCGAACACAAGGTTTCGTTTGACAGCAGTAATGAAGAATTACTCCAAAGTAGCCAAATAGCTTAACCACGTTTATTCTTTAGGCTATATGATTCAATTTAAAACCCATTTTAATTTTTTGTTTAATTTTTATTAATAATATCCCACAAAGGACAAGCGCATGAAACAAAATGCTAAATTGGCAATACTAGTTTGTAATTTGAATTTTATTTGCCAAATTATGAAACTAGTCAGCATGAAACGAAATGCAGGGAGATTAATATTCGATTCAAATAAAAGTCATCCATTTCGCTTACATTGAATAATTACTGATTAAAAAAAACGAGGCTAATCAGAATCAGATAAAAACTGAATGGCAATACAACCGAATTTGTATTTAAAAAAAAAAAAAAAAAAAAAGCTTGAAATTTCATCATACAGACGTGGGTACTACTGCTCAGCACATTTCATCAGTAGCATAAATTTTAGTTCATAACTTGAAAATAGATGGAAATGTTTTATATATATTGAAGTTATTGAATATGCAATATATCTGCTAAGACCCAATATTTAATTTTCAATTATAATTATTCAGTAATACATGACATTTCAAAAGAAACCTTTAAAAACATTTTCAAATTTAAATGATATTGCATTGCTTTCACTGAAAATATATTTTTAATAAAAAGAGCTTAATTACAAACAGAACATAGAAAGTGAAAAAAAAAACATTTACATTGTGCTAAAGAAAATTCACAACAAATTCAACCGTTAAATTACTGTTAAAATATAATTTTTAGTATGAAGTAACTAACAATATGAATTATATGCAAAACAAATCATAGGCAATCATAAAACTTGTTTAATTTCATAAGAGAATATTTGTATTTAAAGTATTTTTCCAGAGTTTGGTTTATATCAGGTTGTTGCAAAAGTTTCTTCCGGTTCTAGAACCCGTGCCCAAGAAGGGCTCATGTTCCGAAGGAGGTGTTCATATTTTTTCAAACAAATTATTGCATTCGATTCCTGAATATCTTTGCTATATTACATCCAAGAATCAACTTTCTGACTATACATCTGTGAGTGCCATCAACGGTCTGAAATGGACCTTTCACGCGAGCAAATTCGAGCAATAATCTTCTACGAGTATTCTGGAAAGATCAGTGCTGCGCAATGTCACCGAAACATTTGCCAATGTTTAGGTGATGGCACTGTTAGTTTACGTAAAATAGAAGAATGGTATCGCCGGTTCAGACGCGGAGATAGCACTCTTCAAGATTCACCTCTCTGGTCAGCCAATCATGATTTCAGATGGTGATCTACGCCAAGCAATTGATGAAGATCACAATGTAACAACGAGGGAACTCGCAGAACAGTTCAAGGTTCATTTTTCAACCATTGCCCGGCATCTGCATGAGCTGAATCTGTCAATCAAGTTCAATCGTTTTTGTGTTGGAATAAAAATCCGTAAAAAACTTTTGCAACAACCTGATACAAAACTATATTTAGCCATAATTAAAAATAGAAAACGGAAGGAGAAATTCCGCAAACTGGACTATATGGAAGTTATAAATGGAAGTTAAGCATTTTTATTGGTGAATGAAATCTATTTTTTTTGCCATAATTCATTCAATAAAATGCTTAATGAAATAAAATGTGCTTAAAAAGAATTGTTTGCTCGCTACAAGTACTAAGACTACAATATGTGGCAGCAGCGTGATAAAAATTAAATACGTGTAAATATACCCAAACCATTTTCTTCTGGATTTTATGTTAAAGCTTAAGAAACAAAAGTAACTTTTTTTTTGCCATAGTCTCCTAAGTTAGTAAACTTAAGATTGAGTAACGAGTAACTGTTTATTCCAGAATTAATAAGCTTTTTATATAACGCACACTCTTCAATAGATCAAAATTAAAAGAATGTTGAAACCAACTCAGTAAATAGGCCTGAAAAGCGTGTCACTGCTTCAGTTGTATGTAATTTCATAATCAGTTATCAGTAACAAATTCTTTACAAAAAATATTTTTCAGCTTTTTAACTTTATTTACAATTTTACTACAGTATTTGAGCCTAATCTAAAATCAACATTAATGCAGTAACGATCGCAATTGAAAAATTTACAACTGCACTGGACAATATCCAAGATCCCGTAAACAATTCAGTGCACTACACAAGAAAACGGATACCACAAAATAATGAAAAGGGGAAAACATCTACTTCCTTTAACTTATTTTGATGTTTTTGCCGTTTTTATTGAAGAATTTACATTAAATACAAAGTGGACGAAATATTGTATACCCGAGATAGGCTAAATATACTTTTAGCACTAAATGCATTGTAATATTTAAATACAAATAATATTACCTACAGACGGTAATATTGTGATGACAACGATAAGAAATAAAGTGTGGAATGTTAGAAAAAGCGCATATACTTCAGACATTTCAGATTATGCAATGTACAAAAAAAAATTCTCATACTTGCCAATGTTCATATTTGTAATTAAAAAATTAATAACTTTGAAAACTATATTTGAAGTTGATAAAGAGGCGTTTATATAAACATCGCTTGGAGTACAATCCTAAGTTCAGAACACTCAAACGTTAATTGATCGGAAGCTTGGTTTCCAATGGCTTTCTACATTTTTCATTTAGGGTGTTTTAATGTTTGATGTTTATTATTTATAAATAAAACCGCTATTAGATATATGAATTATTGAGGCTTTGCAATACATTTTATTGACGAATCTTTATTTCACAATAAAATGTATCATAAAGCCTCAATATTTCATATATTATTTTGGCTAAAACTGCCTTACTATTAATTAATTCTGTTATTTCATAAATTCATTTTTAAGTTGGAAGTGGGGTCGGAGGTTCTGTTGTGGCCAATAGACTGTCCGCGGACCCGAAAATCAGTGTCATTCTTTTGGAAGCAGGAAAAATGGACAATGTCTCGACGGAGATACCTACCATGACTATTGCGTTGTTGGGAGGAGGATATGATTGGAGATACGTAATGGAACCACAGGAAAACATTTGTTTAGGAATGGTGGATAAGGTAAAATTAAATGAAAACTATTTTGCAAGAGGGAAATTTGTAGGTCTTGCTTCAGAAAAAGTTTAATCAGAACATTTCGATCCATAAGTTATTACACTTGTAACACTCCATCTATAGGAAGCAGAGCTAATGTCAATTTGGTTGTTTCTTTTTTTAATTTTTTTATTTTTTAAATACATTTCTTAAGAATAACAAGATAGAAACTATTCAACATATTGATAAAGAAATGAGACTATGACATACCTTTCACAATGAAAAAAAAATCGCGAAGTCATAAAATTAATTATAAAAACAAGAAATTTACGGAATATTTTACAATGATATTGTCGACTAAATTTTTCTTAGTAACTATAAACATATTAAACATTAACAATATGCGCTCCTAATTATTTGTTTGATTGCAAAGTGCGTCCTAAGAAAAAAAGTTGAGAATCTCAGGTTTGGAAGTTATGATTTAAATGACAAATCTGAAAATTACTTGTGGTTCTGCTTTGAAAACACGCCTTGACCAGTCACAGACGTTTGTGATGATAAACTTAGCAGAAACCTTTTTGCCAAATGATAAGAAAATATTAAGAAACTCAAACAATGGAAAAAAACAAAACGTGGAAATTATTCTGTTTGCATTTTTCCTTTTGGTTTTTTTTCAATGTTAATTGAGATTACTTTTTGAACCCTCTTCTTTATCTCATAAACAGTTTATAACTTCAACAATCTTACCTTGATAGTTTGAATTATAAAGAGAAAAAACGTTATTTTGCCTATGTTGCCTAGCTTTTCAACTCAACAAGCGTATAAAAAAATTTCTCAGTTAGACGTATTTTCAATTAATGTTTGTTAAGTTTCTCTCCGGAATTAAATTAACATTAAAAATTAGCAAGAATCTGTTTAAACTCTTAAAATGTTTGATTCGCAGAGTTGCCTTGCACCAAACGGGAAAGTTCTTGGAGGTTCAACGGCTATAAATTTCATTCAGCACCTTCGTGGCAGCAAAATAGATTACGACGAATGGTCCGAACTCAATAACACTGGATGGAGTTATGAAGAGATTCTGCCTTATTTCAAAAAATCTGAAAATCGTTTGGTGAATGGCACATGTACAGAAGGTAGACTATGGTTTTGTATTTATATTTGATTTTGAAACCAACCTAGAGATAGTTTTTAATTAAGATTTGGATTTTTATTTAAAGATAAATATACTGGCTGTGGAGGAGAGTTGATAGTATCAAATTTACCACCTGGAGCCGAAAGGAAAACTGCTGCTTATTTTATTAAAGGAGTACAAGAACTTGGATATGA
This sequence comes from Rhysida immarginata, assembly GCA_023313115.1. NCBI lineage: Eukaryota > Metazoa > Arthropoda > Chilopoda > Scolopendromorpha > Scolopendridae > Rhysida > Rhysida immarginata. The sequence continues at coordinate 7,025,475 of JAHWFO010015474.1, forward strand.
AACAAATATCTTGAATAAGGAAAAACAAATAGGTAAGTAAAGAAAAACTAATAATATAAAGTGATAAATATTTCTCGGTCTTTAAGTCTTCCACATAAACTATTAAATCCTTAAAATTATTATTTTACGAAGATAACTACAAAGATAATAAAGGAGAAATTTATTATTGCAATTACCATTTAAGAAAAAATTACGTTCGTTATAGCGATATTTCACCTGCTCATTAATGGAAACTTATAGACTATTTTATTTACGAAAGACAATTAAAATATGTATCTTGTCAAACAGGCACTTATTTAACGAGAACATGATAATTTTCATTCTACACTGCTCAAAAGAATTAGAAGAACACTTCTGAAAATATTTGTAAAATCTCAAGACCAAGACTTCCGATAATGTGTTTCATAGTGTTTTGATAAATTAGATGTGATCTATTGAGATCCCTGGGTGTTTTTTCGAGTTTCTCCTTTTGCCGTGAGTTTAAAGTGGAAATGCCAGAGACCCCTTAAAACAGAATGGTCATAACCATATGACAAAGGTCACATGTTCTTCAAACAGCATTAATTTACATGTTAAAGCTCTGATACAGTATTCGGTCGTTTAAATGAGACAAAATGAGACATCTCAGGCTGGAGAAAGTTGCAAGAGCTGTTACGCTGCTCCGAGAATGCTACTCAATCAGGTCCGTCGCCAGACATCTTCAAGTGCCACTTTCAGTGATCCATTGTGCATGGAATCGTTTCCAACAGACTGGTCGTTATTCGCGAAGGCTGGACAAGGACGCAGGCCCATAACGACAAGAATGCAGGACCGATATCTTCAAACTTCTGCTCTTCGCTGACGAACACCAACTACAAGAGACTTGCAAAACGATCTGCGTGACGCCATCTGGAGTGATTGTTTCTGATCAAACCTCATAAACAGATTAAGGGAAGGTGGTTTGAGAGCCAGAAGGCCGAATTGTGTACCTCATCTCACGCGCCGGCACCGAGAAACCCGACGTCAGTTTGCCCAACAACACATCAACTGGAAGCTGCGCCAGTGGCGGTACGTTCTTTTACAGACGAATTCAGATTTCGCCTAACTCGTTGTGGTAGACGTCAGCGCTTTGCAGAAGCAACAATGTAACAGACAGACAGAATGGAACGTGGTTCAGTCATTGTTTGGGGGGAAATCTTTATCGACAGCCGCACTGATCTCGTTGTTGTCCCAGGACGTCTCATTGTTGAAGTCTACATCAGGAATATTCTGGAAGATCACGTAGTGCCTGCGCTTGTGTTGTGGGTCCTGATTTTGTTCTTATGCAGGATAATGCTCGTCTGCATACGGCACGTGCCACTCCATTCTCCAAGAACGGAACATTCCAACACTGGAGTGGCTAGCAATGAGTCCGGATATTAATACGATCGAGCATGTGTAGGACATGCCTGAAAAACACATAAGGCAACGTCCAACAAGTCCACAATCACTGTGCGACCTTTCGTAGGTCCTCATTGAAGAATGGGAGAACATTCCTCAAGCAGACATTCTTCGGCTTGTACGGAGCATGCATCGAAGATGCGCAAAGGTTCTTCGAGCTCGTGGAGGGAATACACGTTACTAGAGAACACTTCTAGGGAGACGTGTATCCAGAGATGTCTTGAGACCCCTTCTTGAGAACAGTTTTCTCACTTTAGTTTCACTAGGGGTTACGCTGTCATTTGTTTTTTCGAAAGATGCTTGGAAAACTAAACCATACATTTGCTTATTTGTTGAATAAATTGATACTGCTTCATGTGTTCATGGGGTTGTACGGATATTTTCATTCATTTAAATAACATAGGCGTTCTATATAGTGTTCACCTAATTCTTTTGAGCAGTATATATACAGTTGCGCTGACCAGTTCGTATGGGCTAAGCATTGACGATGAAGAATTCAGTGAAATCTTTAAATAAATATTGAAGAAATTCTAACAAGTTTCAGTTTAGAATCTTCTAAGCAGTTAATTTTTCAATTTAATATATCATAATGCTCTCAAATAACGTTCCTCGTCTAATATCCAAGTAAGTTCGAGAGAGAAATGCAGACAGACCTATTTCCTCGGACTGAATTTAACTTGTTCAACTAATCGACCAAGAATTTACAGACGACCTTCTTGAGTTTTAAAACGTGCCTTACAATAATGAGCGTATTTCCGCTATTCCACAGGTGTTGATCGAGGCGTTTACACGATGAAGAACAGTGTTCGCACGACTGCAGCAACCGCCTTCTTACGATCGGTGAAGGATCGGAAAAATCTGCATATCGTACTTGATGCATTTGTAAATAAGGTAAAGAGAAAAATAAATCTTTAGGCAAGCTAAAATCTCAAATCTGGATTCTTAATAATGCATATTTCTCTTACAAGATTATTTTTATTTACTGCTATCGAATATTTACTTCATTTTCTGCTTCTTGTAGATATTGGTGGATCCAGAAACAAAAAAAGTTACCGGTGTAGAATTTGAAAAAGAAGGAATCGTGAAACAAATCAAAGTAAGAAAGGAAGTTATTTTGTCAGCAGGAGCATATTCTTCTCCTAAAATTCTTATGCTCTCTGGGATTGGACCAAAAGCAGAGCTGGAAAAATTCAAAGTAAAATTCTTACTTAATATTTCTTTTTTTTAATTAGAGTATAAGTAACATAATGAGTCTAATTAAAAAACACTGACATTTATTATCGAACATTTCATTATGCATCCATTTTTACGAGAATACAAAATTGTGTTGTGTTACAGTAAGATAAATTATCATTATCATGTATTAAATTCTGGAAGATACGTGTTTTTAAAGCAAGTTAAAAAATTTGTTCTTATTTCCGAACAGATTCCAGTAATTCACGAGCTGCCTGGCGTGGGACAAAATCTGATAGAGCTTGTTGGTGCACCTGTAGTATCAGCTACGGGTAAAGACCTTCCAGAAGGTGAACTGAATATAATCGATCCACCTACAATCAGAGGATGGCAAAAGGGAACAGGTGAATAACATTAACAGTTAAACGATTCGTAAAGAGCAAGAGAATAGCATTTTTCTTAAACTGTTTCTTACTTTGCTCTTGCAGGAGGACTAATGGCATCCTCATCCGGATTTGATGCAACGTGGTTCGCCAAATCCAAATACGAGACCAAAGAGAGGCCTGATGTAATAATATTTTTGTCAACCATGCCCTTATATGGCATCTTGCAGTCGTATTTACAAAAAGGCTTGGGCTATAACGATGAAGTAAGTCTTAATTATATGTTTCAAGTTTACCTATTATTATCGATCATGTTATCGTCCTTGTTAATACATCCATAAATATACAGGGTGATTAAAAAAGAACTTCACACTTTTAAAAATTTATTACATCAAAGCTATTCAGAATATAGACACACCACATACGGATTCTTCAAGATTGGTGACTTTATTTATTATTTATGTTTTTGTTTTTATTAATTCACGATTTTCCCCATTAAAAGGAGACTGAAATCATTTAAACTCCTTAGATCAATAAAAACTCGTGAAGTTTATTGTGACACAGTTTAAAGATGTTCAATATGCCCCCCTGTCGTGACACGGCATACATCAATGCGGTAGTCGAATTCGTCCCAAACCCGCATTAACATGTCTCCATCAATCCCACGTATCGCTACCGTAATGCGTTCTTTCAGCTCGTCTAGGTCACGGGGAAGGGGTAGGGTGAAGACCTTGTCCTTTACACACCCCCATAAAAAGAAATCACAAGGTGTGAGGTCGGGGCTCCGCGGTGGCCACTTTGCAAGTTCCAGGTTATTGTTTGCTCGACCAATCCACCGTGACCTAGATGAGCTGAAAGAACGCATTACGGTAGCGATACGTGGGATTGATGGAGACATGTTAATGTGGGTTCGGGACGAATTCGACTACAGGGGGGCATATTGAACATCTTTAACTGTGTCACAATAAACTTCAAGAGTTTTTCTTTAAGAATCCGTATGTGGTGTGTCTATATTCTGAATAGCTTTGATGTAATAAATTTTTAAAAGTGTGAAGTTCTTTTGTAATCACCCTGTATATTTTTTCTCATAGGTAACCGAGAAAATAGTTTTCTTGTTAATATTTTTTTTTTTTTTTTTTTTTGTTAATATTTGCTTTTTGTTGTTAGTCTGTTTGAAAGACGGTTAAAGCTATACGCTTAGGATTAAAACCTTTGATAGCTTGAGGATTCTGCAAGAACAAATAAGGTTTCAATAAGCCTCTCCAATACTAAGTATCATTTAGTTATTACTGTGATATATCTGAACCAATTTTTAAGGCTGATAAATAAATATTAGGATTACATCTAATGAACATAATGAAGGACCCAATTTGGAGACCACGGTAGCATCAGTCGTAGACATTAAGTGATATTTCTATTTCAAGTATCATAAATTTTGGAGTCTGATATAATGGATCGTAAACTTTAAAAGCGTTTTATTTTTATACCGTTTGTCAGATAGAGTGTGAACAATCCCATATCGACGAGTATTCAGCGGTGGTTTCCCGTTGCTTTCCGCCATTACCTTATGGAACACTCGCCTCTTGTAACCGACACTTTCATTGAGTGCAGATGCCACATTTTAATATCTTACTACCTTCGCTCATTCAGCCTGCAGACCATTGCACTTGCCAGAGTGAGTGTTCATCACGAGTGACAGCTAGAAACCCTGTGACGAACCTTTCAATTCTTAAAAAGTAATTGTAGAACCTTTAAACACGATCGTGATTAAAACGTGTTGCCTCGACAACAGCAATTTTCAATCAGTGTGTCACAATCAGGACCTTTGATGTACCGCGAAAATTTTCATAAACAGAAAACTAAATAAGTTTTTTTAAAGAATTTTAAGCATTTTTATTATAAACTAGCTGTTTTACCCGGCGTTGCTCGGGCTCTTTGTTGATGAAATGTTGCAATTTCTGTGTGTGAATATTCAGAAAATAAGAACACATGAAGAAAACGGGTATGTGCTTAAGACCGCACGTCCGAAGTGAATACTTTTATGGCGATTGTAATCGATTCTAAGTAATATATTCAGGCTTAGCAAGAAATAAGTTTCCCACTTCAGAGGGCTGTAGAATGCGTTCTTTTGGTCCAAATGAGATAAAATTTGAACTACGGATAACTCAAATGATGTGCTTGAAATTTATTAAATTTAAAATTTTAGTTCAAATATTCACCAATTGATGGCGCTCTAACACAAATGGTTTTTCTTTGCATATATGTAAAATGTGAAACATCATGTGCGTTTCAGCACACATGCCTATTAGCATTATTCTTCGGATAAATACAGATTTCGGATAAAATTCTTAATTACTCGATATATTAATGCATAACACGTCGTAAAGAGTTGTGATATATTCCATGCCATGTCTTTGCATTGAAGTTTCCAGTGGTATCACATGTTAGGACCATAGAGCACTGCTATAAACCAACATAGAGTATCATTAATTAATCGTTATATTCATGCATGAAACATCGTTAAGAGATGTTTGATATATTACATGCAATTTCTTTTCATTGAAAATTTCCAATGATACCATATGGTACCATAGAGCACATGCTACTAAACCAATATCGAGTATCATTAATTACTCGTGATATTCATGCAAGACACATCGTTTGATATATTACATCCATTTGTTAGCACTGAAATTTTAAGGGGGTATCATTATGGTACCATTAGGGGGTATCAAATTTTTTTTGAGAAATTTCAGGTGAAAAGTGCTCTTCCTCTTGCTTTGCAGGTCATGTGTACACAATTTCATCAAGATCGGAATAAAACTGTAGATTTGTATAAGAGACAAATAAATATATATACATACATACATACATGCATACATACATACATTCAGTTTTATATATGTCTTATATATAAAATTCATTTTCTGTTTGTTTTTGTTTGTTTGCCCACTGACAGTTTTTGCCATCGGATGGCGCCCCCATCGCACGACGTTTCTTGCTCGACCACGATTCTTATTTCGTTTAGGGCCGGTTCTACCAGCCTAGAATAAGTACTGGAATAAAGCTCAGAAAAGTCAAAACTGTGTTATTCCATCCTCAGATAAACATCAGAATAAACTAAAGATATCCTGATAAAGTTAGACGGTCCTCTAGAGGTCGGATAGCCACTTATTCCTCGTATAGTGAATCGTTTCGCTCAAATTTACGAGCGTTTAATGGCGGTACTTCCGGTCCGCTTCGATTTGAAAATGCCTTCAAAACCATAGTATTTCGTGTTATATAATTACCATTTAAAACTACGATGGTATGAATAAGTTTTAGGATGCAAGTGAACAGCAGATTAGATCTAGATTATCTGTCTGTATTTCATTTTCAATGATCGACAACATAGCCCTCAAAAGGAGAAACGAAACGGAAGTTTTGAGGTCTGAGTCAAGGCCTGCGCTTGGCGCGGTTTGAAGTGAAGCCACCGGAAGTGTGCAATCCGCCATGTTGGGGTCTAAAATTGTGCAATCCGCCATATTTCAGAAAAACCCGTGGTGGTCTAAAATATCCAAGCCTAGATGTGATGGATGTTTGTGAAGCCACGGAAACATGCTTTCGAAGATAATGGCAGCAAACAACTACAGGCTTCCACAAGCAAGAAGTGTTGCATAAGTTATTTCTTGTGTTTTTCACGAAGTTACCCGAAAGCCAGTTATCAGTAGTCTGGATGAGCATCTTTACGATTCTTCCCCCACTAATGATCCTGTTTTTAGACTGATAAAATTAATTTCAAAGAGTTACAGTAATATAAGAATATTATGTAATAATTTCTCTGATAAAGAAGCAGGAATCAAAATCAGATCACATTTAACCAGAACTGTTTTATTTGCTCATCAATATATTTGTGAATATTAACATTCCAACATTGCAGTCACTTACTGTCACTGTAGTATTTTTTACACAATTTCCAAAGCTTTTTAAATACCTGGCGTATTCTTCTATTTAACTACATAAAAAAGAAATAAACCTAATAATCATATCAGTAATTAAAATGTTAAAACTCCCCGATTTTATAAGTTAAAGAAGCCAAAAACGTACTCCACGTTACTTATATTCTACTTCTGCCCCTCCAACATGTCGGCGCTGCGATTTCTCCGATGGCCTCACCTCTAGTAAGTAGAGTCCCTGTAAGTTTTACTTACAGGAACTCTACTAGTAAGGAGCCAACAGCGCCAAGCGCAGTCCAGTTGTTTTTTTCTATGTCATTGGTCACTGGCGTCTCGGGACAGAAAGGCTCCTTCCCTCCCGACCAATCACAGAGCATGACTGGCAGAGTCATCTAATGATGATTATTGCAGAATCATCACATTCATTTTGCCTCTGCATTTAAATTGTATTTTCTGCCTTTATATTAATAATAATAATGAACTTAGCAAACATACCATTTCAAAAATGCTTTTATCTTCTACAAATATATTTTTTATTTTAATGAATATTTTTATTTTAAGTACACTAGTTTCTTATAAAATTTCAGAAAATTCGTCGCATATATAATTCAGATTTACTTTCACTGACACGACTGCGCATAATCGTACAATATTTAGCTTACATTGTTAGATCTATCACTGCTCCAAAAATCATTGATGACGGAAAACACCCATTTGACAGTGGATTTTTACGGGCCAGAAATATTGCAAATTCCAATAATAATTTTAAATTTACCGAGAGAATGTGCTGTGCTTGAAAATGTTTAATTATTTCCGCCACTACTTATAAATGTCGATTTTGGTTTCCTTTAATTTACAGTTTTTATAAATTGGTATCATACATTTTACATGAATTTCATACATTTCTAAATAGACTCAATATAATTTTTAAATGAATTTAATACACTTTCAAACGAATTTAACACGCTTTTTAAATAGATTTAATACAATTTTAAATGAAATTATTACGATTTTAAACAAATATGTGCTTTAGTTTAGTGTAAATGAAGTTTAATTATCAAAATTAAGTAAAAAATAAAAATAAAAAAAAACCCGCATATTTTTATTGAAACCTTGCTTTAGTAAATTTACTGAAAATTTATTTATTATTTTAATTCAATTACAGAAAACAAAATTGTAACATAAACAAATGACACAAACGTAAAAAGAGTAGCATTTAACCACTGCGTAATTAAACTAAAATAATACAGTAATAAAAAAAAAAAAAGTCTTCCTTATTTCTGTACTTCACCGGTAAATTCATTTAAATTGTATTTGATTTATTTAGAAATGTATGAAATTCATGTAAAACTGTATTAATTTTTTTCTGGGGAACAACAAGTATTCACGCGTCGGACTTCATAAAAAAGTTCATTATCGTTAACATAAATTTGATCCTTTTCTCTGACATTATGTCAGTGACATAGACTATAATTTTCATAATTTCTACTCAGCTTATGTTACGTTATAGCCCATTCAAAAACACTCGATTCGTTGAAGAAATCTGTCAACTATTTTATATAATCTAAACAATTTTTATAAAAACATGTAGGCTTGCACCCTGGATTTGTTAATTTTTTTGAATGAACATCAAGGCAACGAAGTCACTTTTAAATCTTGAAAGCAATTTTAAGTTCTGGGCTGAAACTTTGGATTCTGCGATTTCTTCAACAGTTTAATGAAATAAATTGAAATGGTAAAATGGGACATTCGCAGAGGGCTCCCACTTTATCACGGAAAGAAAAAAAAACGCAAAATATTTTTTTGTAACGGGCGGGGTAAATTTATTTTTTGTAACAGACTATTGTCCACTTGGGAAATCATTAAATCCAAGAAGGTCAATTTTTGGTCTTTCTCCACTTCCATAGTGAATTGAATATGTGGGCATAAAGAGTTATTTATTTATTTATTTATTTATTTATATCAATTCATTAATATTAAAAAAAAAAAGATTCATATATTTATGTAATTGAAAAGTTATTATTAGGCGCATTCGCCGACACTCAGATCTGAGAGAACGGTCACGTGGTATCTGACCGCTTTTCTGAGCGTCTGAGTGACTGTTGCCGAACGCTCTTTTATCTCAGAAAGAAATGGCTTTACCGACTTTACAAATATTGAGAAGAAACGGAGGATCTACTAATTTTAGTGTACATGAAATAAAAATTAACATCAAATGAGCAACTGAGCATGCATAATATTAGATCGCGGTAACGGGTTTTCCATAAGGCCAGGGAGGAAAGAGTACACTGGGCATCGCCTTGATGTGGCTCTCGTAGCTTCTTTGATAGCTTCACATCGCAGTGGGCGCTGCCATGTTAATTCTGAGCAGTCAGAAACCGAAAAGCTTGCTGAGCGTCTGAGCTCAGATTCTGACAGATTCGTTGCGTGCCGAACACGTTTTCTTCTCAGGCGGAAGTACCAAAGTGCTCGCCGAACGCTGCTCTCTCAAATCTGAGTCAGATCTGAGCGCCGCCGAATGCGCCTAATGTCTGTAACAGTAAGCTTCAACCGTGTGATTTTTAAGTAAACAAACAAAAAGAGTTTCCAAATTCATTCAATTTCATTCATTTAGCGTTTTAATCATCACTTATATACGACAACACATATTGGATGGAATGGTTATGCTCGATTCGGAACGGTCGAATTGCATACTTCTGCTCGAGACGTAGGAGACACACAATGCCTTTTTGTGATCTATTCCATTTCAACTCTTTTTGAAGATCATTTTGCACTCTCGCGTGAATTTTCTTCGTTACATTCTTCACAGATGTCGTAGTCGATCTCTGGATTGGGATTGATAGGTATCGATTACAGTAATCGTCATTAGAGGGCACTGCTCTGTGATTGGTCGGGAGGAAAGGAGCCTTTCTGTCCCGAGACGCCAGTCTTCGCTCAAGGCCTGCTCACTCAGTCAAAATGGCGGCAATTCGCTACTTTCAGTGAATATAGAGGGCGCTGCTATTTTTGAAAAATGGCGGCGAAAGTAGGATCCACCTCACAATTCGTTTTCCATCAACATACTTTCAATATTACACTGTGGGATATTTTTCAGTACGTTGGCAAAAAACACTGCTTAGTGGAATTAAAAACAGTTATGAATGCAAAACATATTGTCGCTTGTGCCAAAATAAGTAAAACAATTTATGGTACTGTTTGTTTTCAATATTTCGAAAGAGAAAATGCCTGCTCTTCAAAGTGTTGACTTGGATTCCGTTGAAAAGCTTAAGCTGCTTATTAAGGCAGTCTTAATGGCTTGAAGTCATCTTAGCATCCTGAGCATTTTCATCCATAAAATCATTAAGTAATTCAGTGTTGCAGTGGCGTAACTAGCTTTTTAGCGCCCGCTTTCAATTTTTCATTTTTAGATTTTTAGCGCCCCTAATTCGTTGCGCCCGTATACTTTGCACACCTTGCCGCCCTTAGCTACGCCTGTGGGTTGATTTAGGCAAATCAGTAGTTGTATTTTCTATATCACCAGCTTCATCTTAATTAATAACGGAATGTATTTGTTCATTATGATTGTAAAAAAAAAACACATTATAAAAATGATAAGTTAATACATTAAATTTTCTACTACAATTCTAAGTACACTTCTAGATTCAGCTCTAAATGTCCGATTTGATTTGTGAAGGACAAGTATGCCAAGTGGTCGATGTGGCAAGCACCTGTTAGTTTCAACTTTCGTTTTAATGCTGGCATACTTTAATTGTTAGTTGAAAAGTTATTAGTGTATGAAATATGAAGCGGTAGATTTAAGATGACAATTGTTCATAATAATAAACGACCTAATATTTTGCTTAATAATGAACCACAAACAAAACAATGTTATCAAAATCTAAATATGTTATCTAAAATAAATGCTACTGTAACAATGCAACTGACAATAGAACTAATGATTTTACCGTAGAATTTCGTGCATGTATCTGTATCGTACGTGAAACAAACTTTTAAAAACAAATATTTGAATAATATTTCATTTCTTTTAGTAGTATATGTTAAAATGTGTAAACAATTTTCATCTTTTACCCTACCATTGCTAATTTCTGCTTACTTAGTGGTAATAGATACGACTTTTTTGTTTGTTGGTTTCACAGTGCTTTCGAATTTTTTGATTTTTGACTTCAGATTCGGATAGAGCGTGACCACCGAGAGAGAAGGCCTCCGCAATGAAACTGAATACATTGTTGCATCACTTAGATAGTGCATTGTTATTCGTATTTCTACCAATAATAAGCCCTGAATTTGCACTATCTATGATGATGTAACAATGTATTCAGTTTCATTGCGGAGGCCTTCTCTCTCGGTGGTCACGGATAGAGCATTAAAAAGAAAGTTAGAATAGGCACGCATGTCCTGTCTATTCGGGAATAGGCCCGACTGGTGGTTAAAGTTAGAATTTTTGGCCATGTTCTCGGATAGATAGGACATGTATGCCTATTATGACTTTTACTTACTTTTTGATGCTCTATCTGAATCTGAAATAAAAATCGAAAAAATTGGCAACAGAACGACCGACTACGCGAATACAGTAACGAAGCTTTCATTAACATCGTTATGAAAATGCAGTATCACGCAGTCTCAACTGTTTTTTTTTTTAATTGAAGATAAAGATATATATCAAGAAGGAGGGTAAAGCTCAAAGAATTTTATTTTCAGGTAATTTGAAGTTTACCTAAAAGTTTTTTTTACAGGATACGTAATACAAAACGGCGAGTTCACAGTTGCGTGTAGTAAAGCAGTATGCGGAAACAAAAACAAAATTAATAATTTCACTATAAAGACATTACCAACGAGTGTATGGAAGAGATGCACCTGGTGAAATAAAAAGAAATGAAATAAAAGTATGGTTCGAAGATTTTTAGCGACTGAAAGTGTTCTAAAACAATCTAAATACTGAAATTAAAAACAGATTGGTTATTGTACGTCAGACATATGGTGCACATATAGAGGTTCATTTGTGGATAAATAAAGCTCAGATTTATTCTTACATTTAAAGCAGCTTCATTCACCTAACATTCATCCTTACTGTTCTATTATCTAATAAAATGTAGGAGGTTTGAACGAAACACCCTGTGTCAATGAAATGTCTGAAAGATGATCTGTAAATACAAGTCTAAATATACGGACCTCATTGAGAGCATTCATGTTTCTTAATCTTTTCTAATTTGGCTTAAGAAATCGTGTTAAATTTTTCATATATTTAGTTATTAGTGTATTGTAACGGAGCGGTCCTAATGATCACCTACAAGTTAATAGTGTTACTCTACCACAAGATTTCAATTTTTTTTACTTATTCAAATTATGTTCTAATTTTCTTTAACTTTTAGACTTTTAAAGACTATTATGCAAATTTTGCCGACAAAGATATAGCAAGCTTCTTCCCTACAATTCTTCATCCAAAATCGCGAGGATATGTGACAATTAGGAGCAGTGATCCAAAAGAAAGGCCTATCATCGATCCCAAAATGCTTTCAGAAGAAATTGATTCCAAGAAGCTTTTAGAAGGTAACTTATTTGTAATTATTTAATATAAAAGATAACCAGCTTCGGTCATAATTTTTAGGCTTCTTCCATACCGAGCTTAATTATTATATTCCGAATATCGTGACACCCAATAAGTAAATAGACACCCCACATTTCAGGTTCATTCATGTTTTTCATGAAATAACTGTGAATGCGCACTTATTTTATAGTATTCTTTACAGTAACTTATTCTCATCTTGAAGAAACATACCTCGAACGCCTGGTGTCAGAGAATTTAGTGATTTTCAACGAGGGCGTATTATTGGACAATACGAAGATGGTGTCAGCCAAAGGAAAATCTCCCGCACGTGCAGGCCGCCCTGACCAATAGCACGACAACAGAAGGCTGCAAAACGAGTGGTTGAGAGAAATTCCCGTTGCAAGGCTTCAGACATGCCAGAACACCTGCAAGTGAATCGTAACACGGCTGTCAGATATCTGCACCAGCTAGAGTATCACGAGAGAGCTGCCAGGCGAAAACCCCTTCTCACCGCACTCAATATTTCAAAAACACTGGGCGAATGAGATAGTGGAATGCCCTTTGAGTTTTTGGCATCTTGTCATTTTCTCAGACGAGTCGTCTTTTGATCAGATTTCTTGTAGTGGTTGGATATGGGTCTGGAGAAAACTCAACCAAGAGTTCAGCATGAACCGAATGCAAAGAATGGCGGATTTTCTGTTATGGTGTGGGGTGCACCGGGAGATCAGAGATTGTGGAATGCGTGGGTAACATTAATGCAGAAAAATACATTGCCATGTTAAAGAAGTGTCTTTTGCCTGTTTTATCCAGAGGGATTCTTGACAAAACATCCATTCTGTTCATGGAAGACGGTGGTCTTTGTCACACTGCTCGAAGAACGCATGCTTGGCAGGCACAACATGGCATCGAGAAACTACCATAGACCAAAACGAAATGACCAGTTACTACCATAGACCAGTTAGTCGCCCGATGTATCGCATCGAACTCATCTGGCGTATGCTTGATCGAACCATGAGGAAACATTCACAAAATCCTGCTTTCCGTGCAGAACTTTTGATGTTTGCGTACCGAGTGGATCAAAATTCCACAGACTAAGATCGGCCAACTCACTGATCTCATGCCCAACCGGGTTAAAGCTCTACAGAAAGCAGAAGTTGCATCATGGGTAGAATACGTACAGCAATTAGTTTTTTGTGCATAAATATAAATGACCGAAGAGCAGAGTGTCTGTTTACTTACTATGTGTCACTGTAGAAGAGAAGAAAAAGATTAAGAGTTATTCATTAAACGTAATATCAAAACAAATGTTTTGTTCGCAAGCTCCATTTTCAATTGGGATTAATAAACGAGATTGAGTCAAATAAATTCGAAACCCTTCGATTTATCAAATAGACAACAAATAAAAAAAAAGAAAATTTAAAGAAATTTAAATCATTGTAGATTTCCTAAAATATTTTCATGAATTTTGCTAAAATATGAGGTGTTCGTTTTCTATCACTTTCAATGATTTTCTTTAAAGAGCAGAAAAATGATCTATAAACAAAATTTACAGCTATATTCGTTACGTGTATTATTAATGAAATAAAAAAATTTAATTAAAAAGATTAGTTATTTTCAAAAAAACATAAGAATATTTACGATATTTCAATTTCAATGTATTTTTTTCTTAAACTGCTTTCCTAAAGTGTGTCTTAATTATATTAATATTATTTTTATTAATTTTTAATAGGCATTAAGTTAGTTCAACAGCTGATGAACACATCACAATTTCTAGAGAAAGGCTATAAGATAGCTCCAAATGTATTAAATGCTTGTAAAGAGCACAAATTCTTTTCCGATGACTATTTGAAATGCTACATTAAACAACTGGGACTCTCTGTCTGGGGTAGTTGCTGTACCAATAAAATGGGACCCGACACGGACAAGATGGCTGTTGTAGATCCGCGATTAAGGTAAAAGAAAAAAAATGTTTATACAATAATAAATACTAACGAAAAATAAAGAAATTTCCATAGACCCCTTCAATTCCATTTTAGAGCTCTATCCATGAAAATGAACGTTATTATGAATCAGATTTTTCTGCATATTAGAGCTCCCAAAAATTGGAAGTAGTGCACGATACTCATAAAATCCCCTGTAAAGGAAGGGAAAAAAACTTTTAACCACAAAAAAACCCCACACAATTGGATATACCGGATACTTTCATTATCTCATGTGTTTTCGTGGTTGGAGGTTTTCTTTTCTTTACGGGTTTTCTATAGCACCCTTCTTATTATGATAAAATTTTCCTTTTGGTTTGCTAATGTCCTCCTTCATTCAACATGGTGGAAAAATCCAAATATCAGGTTGTTGCAAAAGCTTTTTCCGGATTTTTATTCCAACACAAAAACGATTGAACTTGAATGACAGATTCAGCTCATGCAAATGCCGGGCAATGGTTGAAAAGTGAACCTTGAACTGTTCTGCGAGTTCCCTCGTTGTTATATTGTGTTCTTCATCAATTGCTTGGCGTAGATCATCTGAAATCATGATTGGCCGACCAGAGAGGTGCATCTTGAAGAGTGCTATTTCCGCGTCTGAACCGGCGATACCATTCTTCTATTGTACGTAAACTAACAGTGCCATCACCTAAACGTTGGCAAATGTTTCGGTGACATTGCGCAGCACTGATCTTTCCAGAATACTCGTAGAAGATTATTGCTCGAATATGCTCGCGTGAAAGGTCCTTTTCAGACCGTTGATGGCACTCGCAGATGTTTAGTCAGAAAGTTGATTCTTGGATGTAATATAGCAAAGATATTCAGGAATCGAATGCAATAATTTGTTTGAAAACATAAGAACACCCCCCTCGGAAAATGAGCCCTTCTTGGGTACGGGTTCTAGAACCGGAAGAAACTTTTGCAACAACCTGATACACTCACTAAGAAAGCAACCAAGAACAATCTTGCTAATTTGAAAACTTAGTGAAAAACAAGGAATGAAAAGATGTTTCAAATTTATTATCAGCTTCCTTACTTTTGCTAGGAATGCTCATTGGAGAACACAACACTTCAATGGAGTTGCTCGACTCGAACATATTCGGCCTGTGTAAAAATTAAATTAAGCTGGTCTTAAGTTTCGAACAGAGTTTAAAAAGTTAAATATTAAAATGTATACACTAATATGATGTTTCGTTTATCTTTTTATTTTCATTCAACGTTTTACAGGTTGTATGGAGTCTCTGGCCTGCGCGTCGTTGATGCTTCTGTTATGCCTACTGGAGTTTCCAGTTACCTGTCCGCCACCATTTACATGATTGCCGAGAAAGCAGCCGACATGATCATAGAAGACAACGCTTAACGGACTTTAATTTATATAATTTTGATTTTATATAAAATGAAGGAAAATGCATATTTTAATAGACAATAAGTTTAAACAGACATACAGTTTGTGAAAATGTCACTGGTTTTTATAAAGAGTTTCCATTTTTTTTAATTTTCCATCCCATTATAAAACATTTCCTTTCATCGAATACATCATCCAAATATGTACAACCTTACATGCAAAAACAAGAATTATGGTTTTAAAATCTACCCACTCTTTTCAAATCTGTTCATGAATCAAAAGTTCATTCAGTTGGGAATTCCTGTTTATAACTTTTTTTATATTTATATTATTTATAGTTTTTATAACTTTCTGATCTAAACAAAAAAATAGAAATTCATTGCTCATAAGATATCACAGTAAATAACACATGTAAAGTTCCACGGCATAAATTAAAAGGTTTTTAAAGGTAATATTTATTTAATTTTCTTTTAATTATTATGTAGTGTAGTTCTCATGTAATAAAGATTCTAGAAAACACAAAGAAAGTATTCTCAATATCAATACAACAAATTCACAAAAAAAACTCATGTATTTAAATTTTGTCTTGATACATTTCAAGTCTCACCACACAAAAGAATAAAGATGTCCGATCTATCTGTGATTCATTCATAAAGATTAAATGAATCTATCATTAAAACTAATAAAAACATCGTTGACAGCAGGTACGTTTCTGGAAGCTCTTCAAGAAATAGCAGGAAGATACGAGTTCCTGACCATTAAAACGAGGAATATCAATGATAGAAATACAATACAAAGTGTTATCAAACGAATTTGGACATCACACTCAAGTTCGGGAAAGGGGAGCAGCAAATTGTAATTTCTATTTCCGGTAGTGAAAAAATAAGAAGGAACTTCGGTGTAGAATTCCCTGTTTAACAAGGGAAACCACAAACCAACATACGGAGATTCATATTTCGGATAATTTTTCTGGTCAAGAGTTTTCCCTTCCTTGTAGATATTTCTGGTAGGTCTCCAATTTAACCTGGAGAAGTTGAATAAAATTAAAATCTGGACTTGGGAACAAGCTACTCGAACAATTCCACTATAATTTCAAGAAATCAATCTGGACACGTCCTGATTTGTGGCTGGATTTGGATCGTGCTAAAAAATCCACTTCAGAAATTCAAGAGTACCTTCTTTTCTATTCCTCTTTTACCTTTTCGGCTAACCATTGGATTTATTTGAGGGGATCAGCTACTGAGGCTTTGCTTAGTCTTCTAAGCTTTTTAGTAAAGGGACGAATACAAACATTCATGCCTTTAGCGGGATTCGAACCCACAACTCGTTGCTCTCGAGAGGCGACAAGATCTACGCTTTAGCGCTCTTGGCCTCCGAGCTGGCACTGAGTAGAATACCGTAAAATGGCAAGGTTCTGGGTAAAATACTTTGAAATGTTAACTCTTTGGAAACAATTCATTGGAATAGAGCAGGGAGAAATAAGGGAGATGCACTGCAAAAGATCCACATCTATCTCAGTGGAAACTTTATTATGCAAAATCTGTTCACATGTACACGATCTCCGGATATGAACCCGATTGAGCATGCGTGGGGTGCATTAGGGAGACGAATTGCATCCCGTCAGCCTTCACTAATGACCTTTTGTTGCCAATTGAGCTCTTGAACAACCTCATTGAAGGAATGGAACGCAGGTGTACGGGTTGTATGGCCGCTAGGGGTACCATATCGGACATTAGCACAATTTTCCCCATGTTTCGTGCGCTTAAAAAAAATGTTCTTTTTCTCTGCGTTCATAAACTTCTTTTTAATGAAATAAAACACGTTTAATTAAACGATTTTGTCTTTTTTTACATTTGCAATGCGGTTTTGCACTCACGAAGTCTGATATTGATTATGCTTAACTTTTGGACACGAGTATAGTAAGGGGAAAAGTTATAAAATTTCTCTCAGTTCTAATGCCTAGATGAAATATTTACAAAAAAACAAACTTTGAGCGCCATTTTTTCAATATGGAGGCCAAAGCGGAGTGATAAAGGGATGCAAATTTTATATGCTGATAATGACGCCTTTAGGAATAGATTAAAATTGTTCCAGCTTTCCCCTAAGTTTTTCTTATTTGGATCACTTGGTGATTGGCCTATACTGCCACTTTGTTGGTAGAACTGAATTGTCCACAACGACAACATACACTTCAGAGTCTCAAGTAGATTAACCAAATAATGATATACAGGTTATTCAACTTTCACGGGGAAAATAAGTTGCTTTTTTGTTTTGGTTTTTTTTTTGTAGTTGCATCGTTCTATTTCTATCTCTTCACACGCGATGGTATAGTCAGTATGTCTAGCTTCAACTGTAGTGTTCAATAAGAAACTCACGCGTATGACTAATCTTATACGATAAGTTACTGAAATTGTGAGAGATCATCATAAGTTACTGATGCTAAAAAATCTCAGGTTTATATTCTCAGCATACCTTTCCATAAATCCGTTCTTAGTACTTATGCAAATATTTGCCCGAAAACATTTGATAATACTGTATGGTCCAAAAGTGAGGAGATGCAAAAAAGTTTAAAAAAAAATATTGCGATCAAAAGAGCAGTACGAAATAGAAAACGTTTCAAAGGGTTGCTAAGCAAAATAATGAACCAGAAAGATATGATGCAGCCTTATACACCTCCTTGCCAAAAAAATAGAATCATCTGGTTTTCACTGAAAACTTTTCAGTAATATCAGCACTGGTTAAAAATTATTTTCACTTCAAATTTTAATTTTTTAAAGTTGTTTTTTTTCATATCTTGTTCACTTGACCCTATATTAATAAAAATTATTTACCAAGAGATTATTTTTTTAAAAAAATTAGCAAAATCTAATAACTACTAAATGACAAATTAATAGAATATCACTGGAATAGAGACAAAAAAATAGAATATTTTTATTTTGTTGAAATTTTACAACTATTTTAAACTTAATACTTGGTTGCTTCACCTTTATTTTCGATAACAGCTTGTAACCTTTGCGGCATAGTATCAACCAGTTTTTTACATTCTTCCTTTGTTATTGTTTTCCATATTTCTTTAATCGCACAAATCAATTCTTCTTTATTTTGCGGTACAATGGTTTTTAATTGTTTTTTCATAATGTTCCACACGTTTTCGACTGGGCTTAAATCAGGGGAGTTACTAGGCCAAGATAAAAGAGGAATGTCCCGATTTTGAAGCCACTGTTTAGTCGATTTTGCGGTATGGGGCGAAGCACCATCTTGCTGAAAAATAAAATTATCGCCACAAACATTCTCTGATGATGGAATCATGTAGTACTCTAATATTTTTTGATAAACATCAGCATTAACACGACTTTTCAAAATGCATAGCTCTCCAACTCCTCCAGCGGACATGCATCCCTAGATCATAACGGATGCTGCGAACTTCACAGATCTCTTTAAACATGCACGGTGAAAGGATTCACTTGATAAACGCCAAACTCTCACACCCTGGTCACCGTACGATAAACAAAACATTGATTCGTCACTAAATAACACATTTTCCCAGTCATCTTCACCCCATAAAATGTATTTTTTGCACCATCTTACACGATTCTGCCGCTGCTTCTTCGTCATGAGTGGCTTTATCTTAGGAACTGTCGATTTAAAGTTCATTTCATGCAGTCTTCGATTTGTTGTTCGACTTGACACTGATGCTCCCCAATTCTTCCACTCAAGATGCATATATTTAACACTTTTGAAACGATTCTGTCTTACAATCTGTTTCAATTTTCGGTCTTCTCTTGGAGTGGTAGCACGTTTACGTCCACAATTCTTTCGTTTGGATTTACTTCTACTGCCCTTATGGCGAATAACTTTGGACACAGTAGATTGTGAACAATTCACATATTCGGCAATCTCACGTTGAGTTCGTCCAACGGAGTATAAAGCAACAATCACATCTCTCTGAGCGTTACTGACATCTGGTTTACGTCCCATGGCAAAATGAAATATATTTCAGAAATAAAAATTTTTTGCTTTTTATACCTTTGCTAGTTAATGTGAGAATGTATAATTTGCATATTCTGAAGAAATTGTCCAATAGTATAGGTTAGAACTCATGAAATGTAAAAATATTCTAATTTTTTGTCCCTATTCCAATAATATTCTATTAATTTGTCATTTAGTAGTTATTAGATTTTGCTAATTTTTTTTAAAAAAAATAATCTCTTGGTAAATAATTTTTATTAATATAGGGTCAAGTGATCAAGATATGAAAAAAAAAACTTTAAAAAATTAAAATTTGAAGTGAAAATAATTTTTAACCAGTGCTGATATTGCTGAAAACCAGATGATTCTATTTTTTTTGGCAAGGAGGTGTACAATTAGCTATGAACATAAATGGTGTGTGCTTTACGACGGTCGAGAGTATTTGGTTTAATAAGAGAAGAGAAAGAACAGTTTTACATTATTTGATGCCCTCCCTGGCTAATGCAGATTCTATAAGCATATAGAATGAACAAATACTAAATTGGATATTAACTATTTTTTAAGTAGTTAAAATATAGTTCAAGCTACAATGATGAAACAAACTGATACCGTCATTAAATAAGCGGGATGTGGTGAACTCTCAAATTCACATGTTAATACTACATTGTTTAAGGGGTAGCACATGTTTGGATTTTGACATTAATTTGCCTTTTTTTTAAGATAGCTGCCAAATTAAATATCCAGTTAATTCAATGATTTATTGTGACATAACCAAAAATCATAAGGCACATTAAAGACAAAAAAACTTTTTTTTAGAAAATGAAACCTATTAGAAAGACTATTACAGCTATTTTCAATTGGTAAAACGTAGTTTTCAATTGAAAAAAATAATCTTTTCAATTGAAAAAATGTAATTTTCAAAATAAAAAACGTTACCCATATGACACCCTCAAAAATTTTCAAAGATATGGCATGTTATATATATCAAATAACTTGGAATGATGTGTCATGAATGAATAAAACGTAAAATTAATGATAGTCGAAATTGGTTCAATTGGTAACCTGGTTTAGTGGAACCATTATGGTTCATTGGAATTTTCAATGCTAAAATATGGCATGTAATATATCAAAAGACTTGGAATGATGTAATGATGTACTGTGAATGAATATAACGTAAAATAAATGATAGTCGAAATTGGTTCAAAGTAACTTGGTTTAGTGGAACCATTATGGTTCATTGGAACTTTCAAAGCTAAAATATGGCATGTAATATATCAAACGACTTGCAATGATGTGCCATGAATGAATTTATCGTAGAATTAATGAATAAACTGGTTCAATGATTATCCACGTAGCTTTGAACCAGTTTGGATAATCATTAATTCTAAAAAGCATTGAAAATTCCAATGAACCATAATGGTTCCACTAAACCAGGTTACTTTGAACCAATTTCGACTATTATTAATTTTACGTTTTATTCATTCATGACACATCATTCACACATCATTCCATGTTGTTTGTTATATAACATGCCATATCTTTGAAAATTTTTGAGGGTGTCATATGGGTTACATTAGAGCACGTGCCATTGTATCAATTTTAACCATTTTGTAAATAATTCAAAACACTGATAATATAAAGCACCTTTCGGTACTTACACGTAATAATTGCCACTAGAGGGTAAGGGAGAGTGGGGGTAACGGGAACGCTTTTTTTAATTTTATTATGTAAATTATTTTGTTTCTTTGATTTACTGCATTTTCTATTTTGAAAATTACATTTTTTCAATTAAAAAGATTATTTTTTCATTTGAAAAGAGTATTTTTTAATTGAAAAGATTATTTTTTCAATTGAAAACTACATTTTACCAATTGCAAAAAGCTGTAATAAAAATCATGTAAAATAAAAAATGCGAGATAAAATTCAAAAATCATGTAAAATAAAAATAAATACGAGACTTGCCCTACGTTTTTTTTTTAAATATGCTTTGTTAAATTTTGGATTTTTCAAATTTCAAAAAAGAATGTAGCATTTAAACTGGTAAACAACAATAACCCCCCTTCATTTCCACTTCACTTCGTTGTCTTCGTTCACCCTTAATAATTTATGGCAATCTATAAATCAAAATCAAGACCGAGACTACAAAAAAAAAAAAAAAAAAAAAAAAAACCTCTAGTTTTGCAAAAACTTTAGCTTCCTTTTAAACTGCATTTCTCATTCCTTTTTGCAAAAAAATGAAAATTTGATTTCCTTCACATACTTTGTTAAACAATTTTATTTCGAAACTATTAGAAAGTGTCGGCGATTATTACATTATTACCGAACTAAGATATTTTTTCTTCGTCATGACCTTACTGACTTAAACGAAATCAAGACTGTAGGCAAAAACCCATTTCAATGAGTGCTGTGAGTAAAAGTGAATCAAGGTAATTTCTAATATCAATCTTCAAAGGGGGAAACACGAAACATTATGTAACTAATAAACCTTAAGGCAATAAAAGAGCTCTAAAAGAAAGCTTTCTCACAATTTAAGAGGTAAAGTTTTTCATCTTGCAACTTCACTTTACCATATATTTAAATTTTTGTTTCTATAAATCTGGGTTAATGTTTGTAAGCAGATTCTTTCGGGAAAACATTTTTTTAAAAAAACAAGAAACATCACATCGGATAGGTCAAGCTTTAAAATAAAATAATTCATTTATTTCTTAACCTATCTAAATTTTAAAGTAGGTAAAATTCCTTAGTGCAGACTTTCGTTTATCACATAAAATAGGATAATTATACAGAAATTGAATTTCTTTGAAAATTACAGCTTAATATCTGCAGACACTTTCCATTATTAAAAAAAAATCCATAAAAAATTGTAAAATTACAATTTCTTTTTGAGAATTCGATATTGACATTAATTCAAATCAAAACAGCTTGTATCTTAGCGGACAAGGCATAACATATTTTGAAGAAAATTATTATTATTAATAATGAAAAATTTTTTCATCATTAATTTGAACAGCTTAGGTTGGCGTACAATAAAACCCTCACTGAACATTTTATGATTTATTCTTTAATGTATTATTATTAAGTGTATTTATTTACTTATAATATTTTTTTAATAAATTGTTAAGAGATTACAATAAAGCCTGGTATGGTCATACACCAACGAGTTAGGTCCCAGTGGGCTCTGAATAAAACAATATTACAATGTGGATTAGTGCAGAACAAACAGAAAAATAAAAAAATAACTAAAACAAACAAGAACAAACTAGTCCAAACAAGAAGGCGGGATGCCCAGGAATAGTTCCAGTAACTTAAATTTAAAAATTAGATTCATTACAATACAATGTTAACAATTATAAATCAATTTTTTTTTTTCAATTTTCCAAGGGACATTAAAAACTTGTTTACGTAAATGGAGGTATTATTTAATAATTCTCGATTTTCTAATTTTCGACGAGTTTACTTTCTTCGAAACAAAAAATTAAAAAAAAAAAACCTACAAATTTTGATTGTAACTGGATAAAACGGATCTACGCTTACGCATTAAATCCTTACTCCATTTTATTAGCGCAGTTTCATATATTAATACTCTAAGTTACTTTTATTGATAACTCAAATGTAGAATTTCGTATTAATTAATTAATTTCTCGATTAATTAACGATCAAGCAAAATTCTGTATTTTGCATAAATATGTACGTTCTTAAAAGAGTCATATTACTTAGAAAGGTATTAGTTTCCGAATATATTTTCAAGCGAAACCGTTCTTTAAACTTCATTTTTCTAGGGAAAATGTGAAAAAACAGAAGTTGGGAGAAAGAAAGACGTCTGAATATATCATTATATCTTTATAAAGATAATTATTATTAATCTGTTCGTCTCACTAATTTGTTGTTCAATAAAAAATAGGAATGAGAAAAAAAATGCATTTTCTAAACAAAAAAAACCCCTTTGCTTATCTATAAAAGAGCAAATTTAATGCTAATGAAAAGGGAAAGTATAAAAATCGAAAATACACATAAAAAGTATTTTTGTATTAAAGTGAAGCTTCCTTATTAATCAAGTTTTCTAAATATTTTCTTTATAAACATAGATTATATAATGTGTAATAAATTATATGAGTATAGGAAATAAATAATAAATTAACAGAAATGATTGATGTTCTGTCTAGACATAGCAATTCAACGTCCGGGAGGAAGACAGCCTCGATTAATTGCTCCTGACCTTATTCATTCAATCTGGTATTCGTTAAATCGAAAAGCAAAAATTTTATTTCATTTTATGCATATACAAAGGCAAACAAAAATATTGGAAATATTGAAGTAGCAGTTGTCGTACCTTGACCTTCAGAGTGATCATTTAATTAATACATGTGTCACCGATTTATAGTCATCGATGTCATGACAGAGGATGATGACTTTGTTCAAGGTGAAAAGCCGATAAATAATATTTAGTTGTTTTTTTTTTCCCTGACAATAGTTAATATGACCTGCCATGATGATAATTTAAGTAGTTAACATTCCAAGTGGACTTTTTACATCTTTTTATGTTCGTTTTCTCCGAAATAAATTGCTCTTTTTTCCACCTCATTGCAACAAACCATGAATTTCGACTCTTATGTCGGTCAAGGTCTTTTATGTCGACATTTGTGCCCAATTCATAGGACATTAATATTCTGAGGAAGGGAAAATTCGTCATCAGACCGAGGGTCCTCGTAGGAAGAACGTCTCGTGAGTCAGAGGAATGGCACCGTTCTCGCTTAAGGGAGTCTTTCTCCCGGCACTCATTGCCACTCTCCTGCGACCCAGGACACAACCTCTCAAAGACACCGCCATCGTCCACGATGAATACGACTATATCATTGGTAAAATTAGGGTTCAGTTTCTATTTCATATTTCATAAATTACTTATTTCCTAGCCTTTTCTTGTTGAGATTGATTAGCTAAGTGAAGAAAAAATTTCAAGTTTTGCCTCCAGAAAATCGTCTAAACAAAATAATTAACTAATTCAGGGGCGTCTAATTAAATTAGCCTAAATTTTTTTTGACCTGTATTTATACCTGATTACTTTTTCAGAATTAACATTATCTATTATTTACGATATTGTATGTTTATAATAAAGTATTGGCGCCGTATCTTTTGAAAACAATGCACGAGCATTAGTATATCTTTAGATATCTTAATTATACTCAACTACACAAAAAACAAAATATAATATTCAATGCATTTTCTTGGTTATGGCGCATAATTGTTTTGTTATATTAAAATCAATCGCAAAACAGGTGGCAACGTGAGGAAATTTAAAATAGTCTATGATAATGAAATCATTTTGACCATGAAGGCAAACCTGAATTATTTATTTTCATTAGTCTCATTTTCCATGAAAAATATCTTTATTATAAATATAATTAAGAGAATGACGAAAGAAACTCCAAATGGGAGGGGGGATTTCCTAATGGCCTGTAAGAGAAATACGTGACAGGTGACATAATATAAATTATTGCTACACACAATATTACTAAGGCAATTGGCATTTTAAGAATGAGAACTTTTCATATTTTACAAATTAGATAATAAAATATTGAATTTGTGTTGGCAGTTGGCAGCGGTCCTGCAGGCTCTCTGTTGGCGAATCGACTTTCCGACGGTGGAACCGATCACGTGTTGCTGCTGGAAGCTGGAGGAATCGACAATGTCACCTCCGAAATTCCCCTTTTGACCCTCACCTTGCTGGGCGGCGACTACGACTGGCAATTCAAAACCATACCCACAGACCAAGCGTGCTTAGGATTCAAAGATAAGGTTAGGTTTGCTTGGGTTAAGAAATTCTTGGCTAATTTGGTATAAATAAATTTGCTTTCTCGCTTTATATAATGAATGCACGATGATTTACAGTAATACTTCATACTATATTTATAATACAAGAAAATTATTCTGTTCGATATAGCAATGCACAATCCCAGCAGGAAAAGTGATTGGAGGTTCGACGACCCTGGATTTTATGCTTCTTACTCGTGGTAACAGGCTCGATTACGATGAATTGGAAAAGCTTGGAAATCCTGGCTGGTCTTACAATGATGTTCTGCCCTTCTTCAAGAAAACGGAAAACTTTTTAGTGAATGGTACCTGCGTTGAAGGTAAGCCTACCAAGAAAGATATACAGTTCTACAAAAATAAGTTGCCTTTTTTTCTATTAACTAAAGATTGTCATCCCGATTTTGCTTCTTTTAATTAACCATCGTTGCATTGTCGTTATAAAATAGTGTTGTTTGTGCCGAAAAAAAATTATAATTGGACCCTGAATAGTAGAAATAATGAAACCTCTTGTCCACAAAAAACGTGGTCATCATTCAGCAAGACTACAAAACACAAGAGAGCAGGATCGTTTAAATACATAAAGTCGTTGAATAAAGAAACAATCAGATAAAAAGACAATAATAGAGAGACAATAAGATAAAACTACATAGTTGATTCAACGTCTTTATGTATTTAAACGATTCTGCTCTCTTATTATTTTGTAATTTTGCTGAATGATGACTACATGATGGTCGAAATGTACAATACGTACATACAAAGAGTAAAATCTATTTCATGTGGACAAGAGGTTTCATTATTTCTACTATTGATCTATATCCACAATTGGCGTGTAATTCTAACTGGAACTAGAGTTAGGATCAACTGTTTAAAACGAAGGCACACAACTCATTACAGTTAACGAAAAAGACATGCTCCTAATTGGCATGAAATTTTAGCCCGCAACATATTATCGGCCTGCTTGACATCATTTCCCAGAATTTAATAAAAGATGCTTCATGTGATGTAGGTATACGGGCTGTGATCTCGGGCATTATGGATTCGACGCGACGATGTTCCATCAAGAACGGATAAAGGTACGTTGGAAAAGCTGGAATAATGACATCCTGACAATTATCAACATTTAACAACAGAAATGTAATCTGGGATCCCTGGTTAACATTGTGAATGAGATTGACTATGATAACAAATACAACTATCATAGTAGCTACTGATAGTGAAACAAACGATTATAATGAAAACCGCCCTTTCATGAAAAATGTTCAAATTGACAAAAATGAGCTGTATGGGTAAACTCTCAAGATGCTGTAATAACGTTAGTAATGCTGTAATAATTTGTTTCAAGTGTATCTTTGAGTAATAACCATAATGACCAACATGATAAGCAAGATTATCAATACAATAATTTACAATAGGATTTCTCACACTACATGTTATTTGAATATTTATACTGGAACTGATAACAGTTCTACGAGAGTATTTTCTGATCGGACCTGGGGGTCTAGGCTGAACCGTGGCTACGGCTGAACTCATCGACAAGCTGTCGATCTCGACAAAATCTAACCGCCGATAAGTGGCATATTACACATTTATACACAAGTTTACACACGTATGGCTAGATGATATACACTGATATACACAAGTTTACACACATTTAGACATAATTTTACACATTTATCCATGTATACACATAAATACACACATAAACACATACCGTAGACACACTATATTATTATTTTCACAGTTCAAGTTTCGTAGCACAAAAGAGTACTTCATGTATGCAAATATTTTTAAACAAGTTTTTGTTAATATTTTTAGAAAATGTGTATTCTTGAACTATGTGTATTTAGCCTGCAGGCCGGAAACGAAGGAAAAAAGATTTTAATAAGAAATCTGTTGCTAAATTCTGAAATAACGATCGCCAAGTACATAGTCGACTGCTCTTGAATTGTAGACAAGAATAAGGCAATTGTCGATGGTCAAAGTCTACACTAGAAAATCGACGGTGTAGAGTCTGTAGGCTCTGTAGACAAGTAGACAAGTCGTGTTCATGTTAGCTCGAATCGACAAATGCGTCATTAACCACGTGACCATCGACACTTGTCGATGAGCTCAGCCTAGACCCCCTGCAATAATAGAACGAAACTGGCATAACAAAGTGTATTGCTTAAAAAAAATTCTTTCTTCAAAAAGCAACATAAAAACTACTTTCCACTGGAGAATACCGAGTTTACATCAGGGGCGTAACTATAGGGTGGCTAGACTGGCAAATGTCCAGGGGTCCACGCCACTTGTATTTGTGTTATATACATAAACCGAACAATGGGGCCCCCAAAAAATGTTTCTAGCCAGGGGCCTCCATACTTCTAGTTACGCCAGTACTAAATATCAGTCAACAATTAAACTACGGATAGGTAACATTTCCGATATTTTGCCTGCGTTGACTTTATCTGATCTATTCTAATATCACAATTATGTTAAATTTTTAAATTTCGTACACTGTAATTTTTAAAGCATAAACGCAATCATTAAATTTAGAAAATAAATTAGACTTTTATAGATATAAATATAATATTTTAGAATCCGTGAAAGAAGTAAGTAATTCAAATGTAATAAATATTTAATAACATCTACATTAATTTTTTTTAATTCTCCATTATTTTTCTTCATTATGTAAGTTCGCCATTTATAAAAGATTAATAATTATTTGTAACTGATTCAATGATTTTACTTAATAAATTGTATAATAAAAAAAGTGGTTTTCTTATCAAAAAGCCAAGGGTAAATATGTGCTAATCAACTTCCAACAATTTCTAATCTATTTAGAGACACATTCTCAAAGAAAAATCATCAATAAATTTATAATAATATGAAATAAGCATAGCAACTGACCTTTACATTCTGATGTAGCTTCTCAATGTTTTATTGATGATGATGTTTACACAGCACTGATTCACAGTCAGATCAAATGAACCAAGCGATTATAAAATTGGTTCGTTTATTATGTTTTCTTCTCCTCTTCTGTCCTAGACAAGTATCATGGATGTGGAGGGGAATTAACCGTTACGCAACTTCAGAAGGTGGACGAAATAACTCGCCATTTCATTGACGGAGCCAAAGAACGCGGACACAAAGAAGTCGACTTCAATGGAGAAAGTCAGCTAGGTTCGTAGAAATTTCATTACTATAGGTTGTTCTTTTTTAATTCGTATTATATTCAAATCATTATTCAATTATTTAAATATATTTGCCTCTTACTGAATTATTCATTTATTTTTTAACGTCCCTGTGAACAGGAGTGGGTTACGGACAATTAACAATTAAAGACGGAATTCGCTGGAGTGCCGCTACGGCCTTTCTCAAACCAATTTCTGACGTTCGTTCCAATCTTCACATTTCACTCAATTCTTTGGTTCATAAGGTAAAATTAGATTATATAAACCTTAAAAGTCTTTCTTTTAATCTTGACAGGGCAATTTTCAACGAAATGTCTTATTACTGGCATTTCATTACTAAATTTTATCAAAAGTGTGTCTACTAGTGCTTTTTAGTACATGAAGTAAAAATTTTTTTTTCTCCTTCGATTCCCTCCCCAGTAGCAAATTGAGCATTGCCCAAATTAAGCAGCTACATTTTCGTTGCTCATATATTTTAAATAAATTTTCATTTTATTTTGTTATTTTTACTATTCGAATTTCAGTTAATTATTTGATTAATTCGTAAAATGTTTAAGAGACGGGCTTTACGATATTTTAAAATCATCTTAGATTATTAATTAGCGGAAGAATGGAGTTACCTATTGTTTTCACGATGTCCGTCTGTCTGTCCGTCCCCTTCATAATTTCCGTTTTTTTTTTTTAGGTAGAAAGTTGAAATTCAGAATGTAGCTTACTATGGGCATGTGCACCTTCACTATTTAGTTTGGCTTTGATTGGCCCACTGGGGTCGGAGTTTCGGGGGCGGAAATAAGAGGGGACCAAAAGGTCTACGCGTATTTATGCATATAAAGGAGTGAAATTCGGTAACTAAGCAAGATCAATATTACTGTAAAGTTTGGGCCAAATTGTCCCAATAGGGTCGTAGTTATGGGGGTGGCAATCACTTGGTCTTTAGAACTATGGAGTGTCATATATCATTCGATCGAAAATGATAACAAAGGAAAGAAGATAGGGTCCTTTTATATTTTCTAAATACAAGATTCGAAAAAATCAAATTTTGATTTTAAAAAAATGGGGGGGGGGGGGTTAAAAAGTGCAGATGAAGGAATAAAAAAATAGATGAGCTCAGGGCTTCCGCTACTTTCCTATACCTTTCTCGGGAGGCTTAATTTCTTGTTTTTAGAGTAAATTGAATGAAAATTAATGTAGAAACAACGGTAATTTTAAATATTTAGCAAAAAAAATCGAATCGGAGATTACATATAAATAAAATTAACGTGCATATTCACGAAACACTAAAAATTATTTCCCCTTTCGAAAGTTTCCCTTTCCCCAAGATCTACAACTTACATGAAAATTTAAAATACATTAGTAAAAATAAGTCTTTAAACCTGGCACCAATATTATTGATATAAAATTTCTAATTTCTAATTTCTAATAAAATCGACTATAATATCAGTTAACCACATATATTGTTTTTATTAGATTCTAATCGATCCAAATACAAAGAACGTTACTGGGGTGGAATTTGAGAAAAATGGTGTCGTCAAGCAAATCAAAGTGAAAAAAGAAGTGATACTGTCAGCGGGAACTTATTCATCCCCCAAAATTCTCATGTTATCTGGAATTGGACCGAAGGAACAACTGGAAAAATACAAGGTAAAAGTCTTAAAAAATAAACAAACAAACCAGTGAATCTTAAAGTTAGATGCATGAGCAATATATTTATTCTGTAACAATGTCTAACAATTGAAATCGGTATTCAATAGGACACGCCCCAAATTTCGTTGGACAGAATGTAGTTTTGACGTCCTCATACATTCTATTAATTATGAGGAATAACTTTAAGAAATTAAATGAAATGCTGCAATAAACGATTTATTTCGTAGATCCCAGTCATTGCAGAACGATCAGGAGTAGGGGAAAATCTTCAGGAACTCATCAGTGTCACTGTGCCTTTCACGAACAACAAAGACATTCCCGAAGAGAAACAGAACTTGCTGAATCCGAGCAGTTTCAGGGAATGGGCAAAAGGAAAAGGTGTGCTTTTTAAAGGTTTATAAATAACACTTAAAAATAAATATATAATTACACATAAATACTGTTTAAACGAGGACATTTTTTCTTTTTTACAGGAACCTTGGCCTCACCAGCAGGACTCGAATCTTGGTTGTATCTAAAATCGAACCAATCTGACAAAGCCGACTCCGTTGCTGACATCATGTTGCTCTTACAAGCTTTTCCTCTCTACGACATTATTTCTCACTATATCCAAAGTTCCATGAAAATCCCCGACCAGGTCAGGAAGCACTACATACCTGGCTAATATCTACCCCCCCCCTCCCATAATTTATATAACAACTGTAATAGAGAGTTTTTGCAACCTCAAACGATATGCGAAATACAAACGGTGAAATGCGATAGGTGGCATTTTGGTCATGTGACTGCCATGTACCGTTTGGTCAGGCCAGCTTTGGTCGAACGAAATACGAAAATTCTAAAAAATTTCGTTGCCACCTTTGGTAACCAAATGTGTCGTCGCGCATGCGTGCTGCGCCCAACCTCCACGCTCTGACAGCAAGTTCCTCACGTTAACCAACATGGCGTCCGACGGGAAACTGCTTCGAAGTTGTTTAACACAATGTTAAATCCCACCACGAGTTATAGCTTTAAACTTTAATAGTACTTACTTCTCCTTGCTGCCATGATGCCTGAGAATCAGATATCAGAGTGAGCTGAGCAGTGTAGAAGTAAAACCTGATGTTGGCAGTATCGAAACTCTGGAATTTCTCTTTTTCGCATTTCTTATTTCGCGGGTGCAAAAACTCTCAAAACGAAATACGAAAGGAGAAAGACGAAATATCACCTTTTGCATTTCGCATATCGTTTGAGGTTGCAAAAAGTCTATAATATTAACAACGCTGGTTGCCAAATTTGCACCTATAAAAGATTTTTAGTAATTGTCTCACTTAATATATTTAATAGCAAATTTATTCTATTTCCATTTCATTTCTGAAATAAAGATCTGGCCAACATTGTTTCAACCGATTGTGAATAAAGAAGGTTTTAATATACAGCCAACTATTCTTCACCCGAAATCCAGAGGAACCGTCAAACTTCAAAGTTCCCGTCCTCAAGACAATCCGCTCATTGACAGCAATTACTTGCAACATCCAAGAGATTTAGAAATACTACTGGAAGGTAAAAAATGTTTTCATCTCGTTTGTGTGTCAAAAAAAGCTAACTGCACTATGGTGCCCTGCACGAAAGAAAAAGGAAACTGGCACATGCATAAATGAAAAAAACCTCGTTCAAATTCCGAAACGAACAAGAAACGGGTTATTTATTTCTGGCATCAGTAATAAGTAATGCCTCGTTTCATTTCCGTTTTTGAGTAGTTGAACGAGTTTTTTTTTCATTTACGCAAGTGCCAGTTTCCTTTTTCTTTTGTGCCGGGCACTATAAAGGTTTATTTAATACACATACATATCAAAACTGAAGAAACCCTCTGTGCGTGCTCTAATGAAATTAAACAGATCTCTTGGTTGTTGTAAGCAGGGTTTTTGTACTGGTGGCTAATAGTGTACGTTTTCTCATTCAGTCATAATCCGGCTTTAACGACTTTGACATGCTTGTGTAGTCGATAACCTTTGTGCAGGGAATCGGAATGCTGAGAGCTAAAAGTATTTAATTCCACGATAATATTGAACATGTGCCTCCTTCTTCCTTTCCTTTAACAATACATACAAAATACACACCTTAGATTAAGTTTGAATTATTGCTTTTGACAAAGATCTGAAATTAACCCAATAACCAATTTAACAGGAATTTCAGCTGCTTTGGAACTCGTCAACACAACCAAGTTCCGAGAGAAAGGTTTCACATTCGCCAAGCAAATCAGTATTTCAGCTTGTTCTAACCTGCCCGCTTTGTCCAAAGAATTCTTCTCATGCCTTGCCCGACAGATGACATTCATTAAATGGAGTGGTTGCTGCACAAACAAAATGGGACCAGAAACAGATCCTATGACCGTCGTGGACCATAAGCTCAGGTAAGCAGAGGGTAAATAGTTTTCTTACAAAAACGAATTAGCTTATGCTCTTTACCCCCTTAAAGAAAATCAATTTATCGTTCTTTCATTTCTAGAGTGCGAGGGGTAACAGGTTTACGGGTGGTAGATGCCTCGATTCTACCTGAGCAAGTGTCAGGCTTTCCCACAGCTACCGTCTACATGATCGCCGAAAAAGCTGCAGAAATGATTAAAGGAGCAAGCAGGTGAAAAAGTTGGAACAACGAGGGCTAACATTACCAAAACAACGAATATAACGAGTTATTATTGGAACTTATCAGTCTATGCATTGGTCCACAAAAAATTTTTGGATTTTTGTCTGACTTTAGATTTTTAAAAAGTAGAAGAATGTCTCAAAAACCAGCCATCTATCTCATTGTCTTCATCTATAAAATTAAGTTGAAATCCAAAGATCATGAATTTTTAGCTTTAGTGTCAAGGTGGCTCCATCTCCTTTCCAGGTTATAAAAGTTTATGACCTTTAGGTTTTGAAGACATTTCCATGGGAATGTCTTTGAGACATTCCCATTCTACTTTTTGATGATCTTAAAAATCCTTAGTCAAAATTTCAAAAAACCCAAAAACTTTTGCAAATACATGCACGGATTAATAAGATTTCAATGACAAAAATATGAAATACTATTAACTTCAAGAACAAATTCATATGATTA
Source organism: Rhysida immarginata (assembly GCA_023313115.1). Lineage (NCBI taxonomy): Eukaryota > Metazoa > Arthropoda > Chilopoda > Scolopendromorpha > Scolopendridae > Rhysida > Rhysida immarginata. The sequence continues at coordinate 7,058,926 of JAHWFO010015474.1, forward strand.
ACAGTATCGTACATTTTGTAAATTATTTCATGTCATCAAGTTTTAATGCAATTTTATGTAACTTCTATTTATTTCTATGTCTTCATCTTATACACAATTTGTAGAATTATTTAATAAAATAAGCCTTTTTTTTTTATAAACTAACTTGTTAAAAAATTTAATGAATTAGAATCTAAAATTTTTTCTAAATCCTTCCGTAAACTACAGTATGAGAGATGAACTTTTTGTGCAATCTTCCACTAAGCTGATTAAGAGGGATCAGAATTGTAAAGGGAGTTCAAAAATGATGGCTCGTTTTCTGGCAAAGAGCGAACGACCTGTTGCAAGCTATTTATCTTTATTGTTAAGTCTTTACATCTTATAGTCCGTTTTCAATGCTCATATTGTTACCAATTCCTGCTTTTAGAGGATCATACAATCACCAAAGACGACCAACTAATGTGATTTCAAGCAATGCCACCTAAAAGCAAAGCCTGCTTACTGTGTCATCAAATGAGGGCTGACAATCCAGCCTTATTGTTTACAACAAGCAAACAAAACACAGACTACAACAGGCAGTGAGCAGGTTTTGTTTTTTAGGTGGCATTGTTTCAAGCTGCTTCTGGTCCTTTACCATAACTTGATTGCTTCGTTAGGTCTATGGACATGTCAACATCTAGTCATTTTTCACCTTTTAACATTTTACGCCCTTTCTTTACACAATCTCGAAAATTTCACAGGACTATTCTGTTATGCATTCCTGGACAAACACAGTGTTCTCCCCAGAAAATTTTCTCAGATGGGTGGAAAGATAAAATAGCCAGGCAGACAAAAATTAAAAAGAAATAAAACATTATCAGAGTTGTCCAGTTTTTCATGTATTAACTTAGACGTTCACCAAAATCAGCTGGGTGAAACACCTTGAAAAGGGCATGGGGAGAACCTTGCAAACATCCATGCCCACGGCAGAACAGGATTCAAACCCATGACAGAACGTGAGCATGAGTATTTGAGAACTGGAAGGTCTAGGCCGCAGCACTCTCTCCGTGATATTTAGTCTTGCCATTATTCCGTGAACAACAAGTAGCTGACCGACAAATGCAGCAGAGCAAAAGGATGAATTAAAGCAAAGCAGAGCAAACCGAGGGCAAATATTAAAATTATAATTAACACATACTGAAAAATAAAAATATAAATATAAAAATATCTGCATTCACATGCAACAATACTCATTGCCCTTTGGCTGAAGTATTGCTTAGAGATTAATCATTCAGAGTATGAATTCTCAGAAATTCTAAAATGTCTTTATGCTTCTGAACAAAATACCCTGATGAAAACCATTCGTATGGGGGGAGGGGGGGGGGGGATGACAAACTTAGAAGAGTCATTTCAGATAAGAAGTTTTTAAACAGAGAGGTTTCAAAGAATAGTTAAAAACAAAAAAAAAAAAAAATACATTCAATACTAATTTAAAACATTATTTATTCAATTCCCCATGCCAAACTTTCTTTAATATTTTCATCATTTTGACGACGTACCCTTGTTACAGCATTTGCTTCACCCTTGATAATAATTCTTTTTCTCAGTTGTTTTTGTTTTTTTCTTAACTCCTTTTTCATTCTACCTCGAACTTGTTCTGGAGCTATAGATGCAACTGTTGAGCAAGTGAAAGCACTTACTTCACTCTGACAGTCTGATTCATCATCTCGAAAAGGAAGTTTACTTTTGTTACACAAACTTAACTGACCAATTTCTAAAAGATCAGGCTCATCTTCTGACACGGAATCATGTTCATTGCATTCTTGAACATTAGGTATTTCTGGGATTTGAGTCCTTTCACTCTCCAAAACATTGCCAGTATTGTCAGGATTTGATGTATCTTCCTCAACATAATTTGCAGGATCGCCATTCTCTTCATCACTTTCGGTGTTATCTTCATCACTATCTGAATGAAAATCCTAAATGGAATGGAAAAACAGAGACTATTTTAATTGCTTGTTTTCTTAAACAACAATATATGGTAAACACCTTAAAAAGTTGTTTATTCAGGCAACGGACAAATCACCGATTTTAATACGGTAAAGAATAACTTTAATGCATCTTACTGTTCAAACAGCCTCTTTGCATTTTCGTAAGTTTTGTGTATACATTTCATTTGCTTGGGAATATTTGGCAGTGCATCCTTAAGATTAACATGTTTTTAGAATATCTAAGATAGGCTATGGGCATTGAAATAGAGTTTTTATTGAAAAAATATTTCATACATTACATTTCGAATTTTTGCTTTAGGGAAAAAGAAATAGAAACTGATCACCCCTGTAAAATAAGCTATGTAGAAAATACTGAGTCTCTAGATGAACTATTTTCAACCAGCATGCTGTGAGAGGGTCGTAGGTGTGATGCACAAATTTTAATCAACAAAATAATAATTAAACTGCTTAAAAATATTTAATTATTATCTTTTTATTGTCTTCAAATCACATTAACGTGACCACTTGTTAATATTCGGAATAACCACCATGTGCAGCTCGGACAGCGGCTAGGCAGGCCGGGAAAGACTCGATGAGATGCTGGAAGTGTACACAAGGATAATGAGCAGTACTGATTGCAGTTTAGTTGACAACTGTTGAGGCGTGAGCTGGAATATCCATGAAGCGAATAACCCAATTGATTGGGTTTAAGTCCAGGAATTTGGGGGCCAAGGAAGTACGGTAAAGTCTTCCTCATGCTCTTCTAACTACTCACGTACAATTCCAGCTGTATGAAATGCTGCGTTGTTGTGCTGGAAAATGCCATCATTCCCAGGAAAAACTGTGTCCATCTATGAATGTGCATGATCAGCAAAGATCAGTACGAACTTAATTTGATTCATATTGCCATCCACATTGATGAGTGTACCCAGAGAATGCCATGAAAATATTCCCCAAACTATAAGGCTGCCTCCACCAGCTTGTTGCCATTCACAAATGATTGAAGGGTGTTTGTTTTCTGACGTATCTCGCCACATGCGCCAACATCCAACCATCCGATGGAGCAAATAACGTTATTTAATATTAATTATTTAATTTATTTTAATGTTAATTTTATTTAATATTTTTTTTAAATCTTTACCTCTTTCAATTCTGTTTCCACTTCTTTTATATAACCACTGGCTTCAATTTCAACATCTAAGCAGTCTTCTCGCCTGCATATTATTAAAAAGAAAAAAAAAAAGCAAGCGTATTTAGTTCTACTGTTCTACAATAAAATGGCCAGCAAAAAAACCGACTTCCTCTTAAGGGTCTAAATATCAAAAATCCATGACAATATTGCTTGTGAAGGAAGCTAATGATTCAGTTCCTTGGCATAGTTCAACAATGAATGAAATAGTGGAAGCAAGTATTTTATTTCCCAGCTGCGGAAAGGACAGAGAATAAAAGCCTCCACACCAGTCTAGCCAGCCTCTGCTGATCTCTCTCATCAATGAGTGATTTCCTTCCACAGAGTCCCACTGACTCAAGGTTTTTTTTATTTGTGCAGTGAACAGTTCTTGATATACCCTTATGACTGTTGTTATGAGAAAAGTTCAGAATAACTGCCATGCTTCATCTAGCACGTTGTACACCTACAATCATGCCACATTCAAAGTCGGTTATATTTTTGCCTTTTCCCATTATTGCTATGATTTGTAGTCTAAACTGCTGACAGAAAAATTGGCTAGCTGTATTTATTTATTGACCCAAAACAGGTCACATTACGTACATCAGAATAGACCAAACCAGTTGTGCACACGAAGGAGGATGTACCTAATAAAGTGACAGACATGTTACATATATAGTGAGTATTATTTTCTCTTATCTTGTATTTGGGTAAATACAATTATTATTTAACTACACTGCTACCCCCCTATTTAATTACACTGCGAAATCGGATAAGCTGTGGTCAATGGCTGGACCCCATTTCCCGTTTTTTTTTTTTTTTGTTTGTTTTTTTTTTTTTTTATTTTTGTTACAGTGGGAGGGAGAAAACGGCTCTTAAATACAGAGTACTCCCTTATCTTATATCTACAGCTCTAACTGAAATCTACTGTATGTACATGAGAGAGGCAAGTCATCCAAGATAGTCAGTCATTGGCTCTGGGAAGGGTGAGCTATGCAAAAATGTTCTCATTGGGTCTTTGGACGAGCACCTTTTGAAACAATCAATTTACGACGAACTTTCATTTGTATTCTGCTTTTGTGCGATACAATAGGTCTACTTCGATTCAGGTTTTTCTTTGCACCGGTATTTTGCCTTAATCCCTGGATTGCAAACAGTTTTAGAATGGATCGAGTCTGGAAGCAGTGACAAGATACATGCATAAAAGCAATTTTTAGAAATTGTGCAAAAGAAAATAAGGGAATCAACGAAGCAATTAACAAAGGATTCTTTTGTTCAAAATTCATCATAAATTACAATTTGTAATTTGGTTTTTTGGGGTTTTTTTTTTTCAATTTTAGTATTTAAAAAGATAAATGTTATGATAATTATTAGTACAAATATACAAGTACTAGCTGAGATGCCCGTCTACGCCGAGCTTTTCAAGGCAAAACGAAGGCGGTCTATCAGTATCTATCTACTCTAGGTATATACCAATGTTGTTTAAGGTTTGATCCCGGGACTTGTTAATTGTCATTGCATAAGATGGGAGAACGGAAGATCGTCGACATTTGAACTACAAAATGATCAGTCGTGTGTAACGGTATTCTTGGTATTAAAACGAATTGCCTGCGTTATCCCCGCTGAGTATTGTAGCTTGTATTGAACATGATTATTCGGAATTGTCTGGTGTATTGTTTAATACTCAAAACATTCAACGTAATGACCGTCGATTCTACAATTTACCGACAACTTCGGACGTTGTTGTGTTTTTTTATCTGGCAGGGAATCAGTGCATATCGTGATACTATTTTGCGCCAGCGCTCAGAAAGTAGAGTTCGTCGGTTTTTAGAAAATCACCCTTGATTTGATCCTCTGCACTACGTGCTTATGTTTCCGTACGGAACGCAAGGGTGGCATATTTCTGTGCCGTCGAAAAACAATGCTCAAACCACCCGTCTTATGCTTACGATCTTCAAATTCGTCACGTAAATGTTGAAGCTCGGTGAAGACGGACATATACCGTGTGTTTCAAAAGTTCCCGAACTGCCTCTTCTGTATGTAGGGAAAGCCTAACCTATGACAGCAGCAGTAATGTTTGGCCAACAACTAAAATAAACCATGTGCTGAAATAAATTACATAAAATCAGTTTTACATAGTGGAAAAGTTTCTCAAATGTATTTATTTTATTTTTACATTCCCAAAGGAACGGAACATGTAGGTTACACCAAAGGAGAACCATCTCTTATGGTTCTTGCATACTGTATTTTATTTGTTTGCTTTCACTCAATACACGCTTTTTAAACTGTTACTGTACCGGTATAAGCTTAATACCGTATACCGTAGGTTTTATAAATAAAATTTCTATTTTTTACTTTAACCTTTTATTTCACTCTCATATTCGCGTATTTGCATTTATGTAAAATAAAGAGCGGGATTCGTAACGACTGGGAGCACCTATTAATTGAAAAAAAGAGGTTGAGAGACATTGGCTCCTGTCTACCAGCCCTTAGTATACTTGCACAACAGTACGGCATGCAGGGAAAGTCATCTTCTCCGATCGGGAACTTTTGAAACATATGGTATAAAAAAAATCGCACCTTCCCGTCTTCGCCGAGCTTGTCAAGGCAAAACCAAGACGGGAAACAAAGTTGTTTCTGTTTAAAAAGTGTATTCTGAAGGATTCGGACCCACAATAGCAAGGTTGTCGAAACGCGCCATGTAACCAACGCGCCAAAATAGCATCATTGCAAAAATGTAAGTGATTTTTTTATTATAAAGAAAGCCTCGGCACTGAAACGTCATAAATTGTTACATCATCATAAGTCGACCAAATTTAGAGCTTATTATTGGTAGAAATGCGGTTAACAAAGGACGAAGTATGATGATGTAACAATGTATGACGTTTCAGTGCGGAGGCTTTCTTTATACATGTAGGAGGCGTTGGTTGTGCCCGGTGCAACCGAGCAGAGGCAATAAGCAATGTTAAACACCCATAGATTATACGAAAAGAAATATATTTAGTAATTTCTAAATCTGCCCAGAATCTGCCTTTACATAGCAATTCTGCATGCTGCAATTGAATGGGAGTATTACAGAAAAAGTTACATTTAGATCAGGTCTAGCTTGAACATTGAATGTGCCGTTCGCCCGACCATTAATTGAAGTGCTGCAATTCCACTCGTTGCCGTTGCCAGGGCAATTTTGCCTTCCAATCGAACAGTCGCCGGCACTTTTTCCAGTGAGAACATACAGCAGCCAAGTGGCCAATCAAGTTCAAGGCTGGATATCTTCGATATTTGCAACAGCTTCGTGTATCTGGGCTTTGCTGCTTCGTTGTTGAAGCAAATTGCGTTGACAATCCGAAACATGTTCATCTTCCGACTTGAGCAGCTGCATTGCGTACACGCGCTTTATGTCGGCCCCTTTGACGCGTAACCGAACGCCTTTTTCGGTCCTGTCGGCTTTCATACTCCGTTGGACTCGCAAAGGCTTCTTCGACCTCCGAGGCGGAGGCTCCGCGATTGTTTGAAATTTTCGCTTCGTCGGCGCCATAACCCTGTTCATTAAGAACCATTATTAATAGATATTCATTTAGAATTAGTTATTACATGCATCAAACAGTTATTGAGCTATTTTTCGAATCTCCCACACGTAGAATTGAAGTAGTATTATTAACGACTTATTATTGGTCACTGGTCTGAAGAGCCAATGAAAACTCCGAATTTAAAACTTTGAAAATTTTAACGAAATTCGTGATAAAGCAGTTTAATTTAAGACATTGCGTGATAAAGCAGTTTAATTAATATTAATCAACACTGTTTTATGTGTTATATTATTATTGTTAAAAAGAAAAGAGATTTTTAATTGTTTACTTTGCTGCGTCATTTACTTTGTTGCATCACTTACTTTTGTTGCGTCACTCGCGTCACTTGTTTCACTTGCCAATGAAAAGTGCGTATTTTCCATTCATGACAGACAGACTGACTGACTGACAGACTGACGGACATACCAAAATATATATATAGATGATGAGAAAATTTTGTTGTTTAAATTAGTATTCCATTAAAACCTATTAAAGATGAAATGATCATGTTATTGTCATTTAAGCATAATGCTATTTAAGGTGGCACCATCTGTCGTGGAACAGCAAACTCGCTATATCATGACTCACTATGTTGCGTGAGGTGAAATCTTGGCTGCCAAGTTCCGTGACATAAAGGGGCATCAGTGTACTTTTAATTTAGTATTTAAAAGGAATTTTTAATTTTTAACTAACTTCTACCCTTTTTCTCCCTTGAAGAAAAATAAATATAAATATTAATAAACCATTATAAAACGACATAGCCAAATACCGAAAGGCAGAACTAATAAACCATTTAAAATATATTTTCAAAATTTTGAATCATTTTTTTAAAACCTTAAAACATGTTCACTGAATCAAATTCTACGATCTTCAAATTTATTAACTACTTTTATATATTTTTTCGTGGCATGTCATTACAAGTTGTTTGATATAATACATATCATATATTGGCATTGGAAATTTCCAATGGTACTATAATGGTGTCATTAGCATAGGTACCATTGAATCAAATTCGACCATCATCGAACTGTATTTACGATTGTCAAAAATGTACTTAACTTTAAATTTGCTCATAGTTCGTTGTTACAAGTTGTTTGTTGTATTATTTGCTATATTTTCACCTAGAAAATTTTAGGGGATACCATTAGAGCTGCTGAGATTCTATCAGTTTTGACAGTCTTCGTGCACTGAATCATATTTATCGATTGGTGAAAGCACTACTTAATAAGGTTATATTAGCTCATAGCTTGTCATTAAAGAGTTGTTTGATCTATTACTTACTATATCTTAGCATTGAATATCAGCGTGGGGTACAAGAATGATAACATTAGAGCACATGCAAATGTACTAATTTTGACCATCTTCAAAATGGTTCGAGTGATGAACCATATTGGTGAAAAAAGATTTTGAAAATCTTTCTATGCTTCGAGAAGATTGAGTTACAGATGAACAGACAGACATATCCTCCCCCCCCCCTCCCCCAAATAGCATAAACACCTTTCAGTACTTAATAACCAATATATAAATGTCTAATACTCACAGCACATCATCAAATGTTGGATACAATTCGCTTTCATAATTAAATCGTTTCTTAAAAAATTCCCGGATGCAAGTGACATCTCTTTCAAAATACCTGATGTTGGGGCAAAAAAAAAAAAAAAATTAAGAAAAAAAGTAAATTATAAACCATATTTTAATAAACCTTAATAAGCCTCCTGTCAATGCAATATGTGAAAAGGATGCTGCCTGAGTGTTAAATCTCCTAAACACAACAATATTCTCACAAATAAGTAACTGTATGAATGCATGCATTAAAATTACAGGAGAAAATCCAAATATCCTGCAAATAAAAGGCTGCATTAAAACTCCAAGAACTCAGCAACAGGCAAGAGTAAAGTAGCCCACTGATCCATATAAAAGGTGGTGCAAAAGTTTTGTATGTCAAAATTTACTTGCCAATATTTTTGCTTTAACAAATTATATAGCCATTGAAAGTAATTTTTAAAAAGATGTCAAGGATCAAAGCTGGGAATAAATGGCGAAACTAGTTGGAACTCCTGATGTCCCTCTGTTATACTGCAAGGCCACCACCTGTTTAGTAATATAAGAGGGTCGTTTCATAAGCCATGGCAACTATCTGTGGTAACATAGTACATTTAGTATTATAACAATCAAAATCTGGACCTAAGTATATATCAAAATGTGGACCATTGCCAGTTCATGTGTGGGTTAAATAGAGCCAGGGAATAAAAAAAAATAAATAAATAAATTAGAGTATCATTTACTAATCAGAAAATGCATACAGCAGAGAAAATCACAGAAATGAACATATGAATAAGTACTAAGTAAGGGAAGATAAAGCCACCCATCAAGGTAGTCTTTCAGGTTGTCCACATTTCATTCTTGTACATGTATATCACCTCTCACCGAAACGCCATAAAGACATCTTATTTTGTTTGCATAATTTCCTATGCATTAGTTCTTCAACTTAGGGATCTAATATAGGTTGATTCAAATGCCAAATCTATCTGCCAGATGGCATCCCCTACGGTTTATGAATTTTGTTCTAGTTTATTTACAAAAGTTTAGTGAAGATGAAAGTTAAAGACTTGAAAGAAAAGCTTTAGTTAATAGGAGCGAAAACTGACGGAAATAAACAAGTATTGACTAACAGTGAGCAAATTTTATAACGAATTACGATTTACAAAAGTGACGATGCTAAATATTGGGCTAGGCTACGACATCTCATTTAACCTCACTGAATTTTTCGATCTGTAGGAAATCCATGAAACTTGAGATTTTTGTTTTTAACATTGTTGTTCGAACACTGTGGAACTGAACAATTTACATGCATGTTCTTATACAGTATTCTTAACATTGCCGAAATTTTCTCCTCATTTCGACCATAGCGTCATAGCCTCAGATTCATAAAGCGTAGGTGCTGCCATCTATACTCAAATCAACCTATTAAATGTGCTATATTTAATCATATTTTAAAAAAAAAGAAAAAAAAGGAAAATTGAACACAGGATGGTAAGACCCTGAAATAAAGCTGATGTTTCTTTAGGGACTATCCTTTGTCAAAGGTGAAAGTGAACATTCTATCTGAAATGTCAGCTTTATTCATGGTCTTATCATCATGTGTTCAATTTTCATTTTTTATTTTATTCCAGGGTTCTTATGTCTCGTTCTTCTTTTCTTCACACTTGTAACATATTTATAAGAAATAAAATAATTGTCATGACTTATGAAACAACCCCCCACAGTTTATTTTACATAATCAAATATAGGAATAGAGTTTACCATTTGGCATTAGAATGCTCAGTTGAAACCATCTGAGGAAAGTCAATTAAGGTTGCCTTATCGTTGTCATCTAACATGATATTGAATTCATTGAAATCACCATGAATAACACCATGGTTGGCAAGCTGCAGTACAAGTTCCATTAATTCATCATACAAATCAGAAGGATTACCTAGATTGTGAACTTGACAACTAAAATAATAAAAAAAAAATTAAATATTTAAAAGAAATGTTAATATTCAGGGTTAATTGGAAATATGTTTCCCACTCGAGAGAGCTCTGGAGTGCGTTCTACTGTTCCAAATGAGACAAATTTTGTACAATAGATAATTCAAAAATAAAAAAAAATAATTAACGTATCCAAATTCACCAATAGATGATGCTGTAACACGAATGGTATTTATCTGCATATACTAAACAAGTGAAACACCATTCAAATTACAGCACATGCCTATTGACATCATTCGTAGGAGACCTGCATCTGTGCCAGATCTTAAAGAGTGCATTGGCAGTGTTTTGGATATTCCGGCAGACTCACTACGTTTAGCTGTAGAAAATATAGTTTTGTTATTAAAGCACATTGTTCAAAATGAAGGGGGCCATACTGAGCAGTTTTAGTGCTACATATTAAATATTCATACGTGTATGCATATTCAATATTTATTTGTCTGCTCCTGCAGCACCGAGATTTTTGTACTTTTTTTTTTTATTCAATGACAAGCACGTTATTTGAATTTTTTGTAGTACAAATTTTGTCTCATTTTGAGCAGTAGAATATACTCCAGAGCTCTCTGAAGTGGGAAATTATTTCTCAATAACCCTGTACAAAAAAAAATGTGTTTAATAACGAAATTTTTTAATGTAAGTAGCAAGCCGTTCAATATCATAAGTACAACAGAAATAAATTTCAGGTTTTGCAATATCATCAGGCATCACGAATTCAATAAAATTAAATTGTTAATGATAATTCAACAGCCTAAGAAAAATGAACAATATCAGTCAGTGATTCGTTTTTTTTTTTGTTTTTTTTTTTGGATGGGAAGACATGTGAGGAAATCAACGAGAAGTTGCACGATATTTAAACGGGCCATGCACCTTTGATGACTACTGAATTACGCTATGAAATGCTGCCTCATCCACTCTATTCTCCAGATTTGGCCCCCCTGTGATTTTTTTTTGTTTCCGAAAAATTTCTTTTTTCTTGCTACTACTTACTTTTTCTTCAGTATTTTATCTATTACCATAAAGAATCTTATTCTAGTTGTTAAGCTATTACTATATCAATAGCCATAGTGATTCCATCAATTTTAGTCTGTTATCATTTACTGTCATTACAAAATAAAAAATATTTTAAAGAAAAAATCTTTTAAATATTGTTCTCAAGAGTTGTATGTTTTGCAAAAATTTCTTGAATACACGTATTAATTTCAAATAGTATTTCTTGAATCCATTTAATATAGAATCACAAAAACTTTCTAAAAATCTAAAATCCACTGCCTAATTTGTAAATTGATGGCTTTTTTATTTTGCCAGTTGGTATCATTGAATGGTCTCCAGACATTAATCAGTCATTGTATTCTTACTCCAAATATTCTTTGAATGGGTTATTTATAACCACATCTAAAAACCTGCAATTGTGAAGTCATCCCACATGGAATGACATCAAATCAACATGTCAAATGTTCAATTTTTTAGATGGTTTATGGAAATTATTTTTTATGGTTTTTATGGGCATATCTTTATTGCTATTCAGTAGCTTTAATGTTCGTTAATGTTGGTGAAACCAAAACCTCCAATTCTCTGGTACATGTGATTTTTTTCTTTCCTCAAAATACGCAAGTCTAATATGACTCCACTTTTTTGCCTCCCCAAATTTGAGAAAGAAAAACTGTGTTATGTTCAGGTAAACATGGTAATAACTTAATTATTGGAAATAAAATGTGAAGAAAAAAGGATAAGAAGTTTACTTACAGAGGGTAACCTTTCACCAATTCCATTATAACACAGTGTCGATTGAAGTCCACAGGCTTTGGAACGGGAAAACCTCGCTTCTGTAAAGCCTGAATAAAGATTACATTATACAAGAACGAAATGACATTAAAAAAATTTTATTCTAAAAATTTCAAAAAAGGAATACTATATTAATAATAACAAAAAGGATAATAATAGAAAAAATTTACTGATCTTTAAAAAATAAATTATAAATTTATAGTAACGGCGAAATTTAAGTTTCACAGATTAAAATTTCCCGATACCTAAAACCCTACATGTTTATAGAAAACAGTTTCTAACAAATAACACTTTAAGCATAGACTAATATATAAAATACAAAGAAGATGTTAAAGCATTATATCAATAAGTATTCTTCACCTTCATGTATGCAAATTCTTTAACTGCAGCAATCCTCGAGAGATAAATCCAAGAAGCACTTTTCCTATGCTTATGATAATCTCGTTTCTCTTTCAATTTTCGGAAAGATGTTCTCCCCAATCTATTTTTCAAAAACACAAAATAAAATTCAGAAATGAATAGAGCTTAAAAGAAAAGATTCAGATTAAGTGCACTATATAAATTCAATCTTTAAAAAAAATTATAACCACCGGTGTAATTTCATGCAAAACTGTTTGTTTTCATCGTTTGCTACAATATAAACGTCAGATTCTTTTCCTACACCAATCTGATTCCCAACAGAGGAAACAACTCCTCTTAAGGTTAATGCCTTCAATGCTAGAAAATCATAACCACTATTTGTCAAACGATAGCCATCATCTAGAAATGAGGAAAAAGAAAAAAAAATTCATAAAATTTCAAAGTTAACTAGGAATTTTTTTTAAATATAATACGTAATTATCAATATTCGTATACACATTACTATTTCCACCTACGCCATTTTAAAATGCGTTACTGGCTTCATTTTATTTTCCCGTAACAGAAGATAGCTCAATAAAAGATCTGATGTTCACAATTAATAGGAATATGGAAAACTAAGAGCAATTTTATAGAAATATATTTTGTATGTTACATGCTAGGGTTTCCATTAACTCGAAAATTTGGTAATCCTAGCAGGCCTCGATCCCAATTAGCTTAACTACTCCACTGTAATGCCAAGCCGTCTTGATTTTTATCAATAAATCAATAAATGAATATTTACTTCAACATGAAATTCTTGATGTTGTGTTCACAGTGGTTAATGCCATGAAGATTGCTCAACATCACCCTGGATCCTAATGGGTCTTGACCAGAAATTTATTATTATTATTTACTAGCGGACCCAGCAATGCTTCGCTATTGCTAAATACGAGTATATACAAGGGTTTGGACAAAATAATGTGAACTAGGATCGTCAAGATAAACATAACGTTTGAGAAAGTTCATAGAAATCTGCATGTCTCAAGTATTAAAATCAGTTCTCTCTCTCTCTCCTGTGTTACATTTCAGTATATTACAAGTTGTGTTCGGTTGTAGTTTGCAATAAGTGCTTCCTGAAATGTGTGTCCTCACAGACTTTTTATTTTGGTGTCTGAACACTGATGGTAAAGAAAGCGGGATGATTGGCTGTTTTGATTTGCAGCCTCAGAGAATTTAATTAGTTATGTTTTCAATCATTTGTGGGGTTCAATCCTTCTTATCGATAGCTTGCAATCATTATATTCTTCGATTCTTTTCAAATGAGTGACCTTTGGGAATGTTATAAAAAGCCACTCCAATATAAATTTTTTTTTCTAATTGCACATCCAACTGCACAGCAGCTTGAAAGAATTTTAAATAAATTAAAACAAACTAATTTTACACAAAACTTCTCAGAATTTTTTCTTGTTGAGAAATGAGACATAAAAACAGCAATAGTGAAGATCCTTTTGCCTACATGGATGCACACAGGAAATATGACGTCACGTGAACGTTTCTTTGTAAACATTCTGTGAAGTCTATTTTCTTGGTCAGGGAGAGGCATCCTTTCTTACGAGTTAAATATTTTTCTTTCAGGGTATTACAACGGTTTTCAGTCGTTATAAATAAATGATTGGGTAGTTATGAAATAAAATAATTTTGAATACATGTATTCTGATCATAATGGAAATTGAACTCTCGTCATTTTATTACTCTGTTGGCAAAATCCTGCTCTGCCCTTTTGCGATTTTTAAAGCCAGCTTCAGGAAGTTCTGGCTTGGATAATGTTGAGATGAAGAGGGAGCGTAGTATTTAAATAGGTTGTTTGACTTTTGTTTTTTTAAAAACAAAAAAGGTACAAAAGTGTGTCCATTTAATCTTGTATATTTGCATATGTATGGAAATGGTTGAGAGGGGGGGGGGGGTTATTGGGAGCAGATACTTACAATGTTTTCCTCTTTCGTAACTTAAAAGCTTGTTTTTCGTTAGTTCCTCTAGAATTTTGTTGCATCCACCACACTTGAGAGATGCTATTGAGGCTACCAATGTGCCTGGTACTAATTCATGGTTTTTCATTCCCATTTCAACCTAATAAATACAATGAAGTACAGCATGTCAATTGAAAAAATGGTTTATAGTGTTTAACATTTTCTAAAGTGAGCTACTCTAATAACATGATGCGATTTTTATAGCTTTTTTATTTTATATATAAAAAAAAAGCAGGCATATTGCCCCTTTGATTATATTGGACGTTTAAGTTAGGGTTTAAGTTTTGACTTAAGTAAACACAATTATGAATCCCAATCTCTCAAGTACGTCAAGTTAACTCATAATACTGAGACAAATACTCAAGATTGAAATGAAGGTATTGCATTTGTGTGACGCAATACTAAATATTCAATCATGATTTCGTAGGCAATTCATTTCTTAAGTATTATTTTAACAGATAAAGTTAATACTCACTGCTGTTAAGACCCGAAAGTCCTCCTTTGAGAGATATTTTAAATATATAACGTTTAATTTTCCCATTTTATTTTCTTAATATAAGCAAAAACACGTAACAGGTACTATGAACGTGCATATAAACACCTTACGCCTATCGCATGGAGGCAGCCATGACAGAGTAGTGAGTTTAGTATCTTTTTCGCTCGATAGATGTCAGTGAGTTCCAAGAATATAGAATCACTGACTCTCTTCTCTCCCTTTAGAAGAGAGAGAAATACTTTAAAAAAAAATAAAATAAAAAAAAAATAAAAAAAAATAAAAATGTAATTTTTAGAGAAATACAAAAAAAGTAAGAAAATTTTTAGATATTTTCCTTTACTTATAGCAGACCTAATTTTTATTTATGAATTAAATGATACAAGGCGAAAAATCAATAAAGCCACGGTGTAAGGATAAAACGCAGTGATAAAACGCAGTTTAGTCGAAAATGATCGCACTATCGGGGTTCTCATATTTTGTTATTGTAAATTTGTTTAACTTTTATCTTTAAACACTTTCATAAATTTTATAAACGCTTCTCAATGAAAACTGACATATAATCATTTTTATAATGCTTGTTTATTTATTTTTAGCATAGATAATTTTCAAAAGTTCTTTTTACACTTTTTTGAACAAACATTAATTTGTGAATAATTTAACTTAATTTGCTATATAATTGAATAGTTGCAATTTATTGATAATCAAATAATAAAGAAATAGGTTATTATTGAATCATACAAATCTTCCAACTACAGTGAATGGCAATGAAAACTCCGAATAACAATTGTTTTTATTTAAACATTTTACGGTATTATTATTTTTTTTAATTTTTAAATTAAAAAAGAGGAATATATTATATTAATAATTTACATGGAAATTCTCCTTTACAAATTATAACAGAGAAGATAAAACAAAATAAATTAAAATAAGGAAAAAATAATGTACATTCTACATCCAATATTGTATGAGATGGTTGAATTGTTGAAAGAGATGATTTGTTTGTAGAAGGAAATACATGTATCTTGTAGAAGAAAATCGAAGATGCTGAAGGAGTTGAAGAAATGCAGAAGAAAGAATTTAATGTTCTTGAAGAAATGAAGATCATAAGGAAATTGGCGAGTTGAAGAAGTAGGTCTTGTAGAAGGGAACTGGAGATTTTGCAGAATATTGAAGAAATGCATAAATTTGAAGCTTTTTTTTTGAAGAAGTGAAGTCCAAATATAATAAATAAAGGTTCAAAAACGCTTTCTAGTCTATCTGGACTTATTATCTTCACTTGAAATATTTTTCTTCTGATCTTCATTTCTTTCCTTTTCAATATATTTCCTTCTGCAAACAAATCATCTCTTTTAATAACTCAACTATCTCATCCAATAATGAAGTATAATTTGTGAACTATATATATATATATATTTTTTTTTTTATTTATTTTATTTTATCTTTTCTATTTTAATTTCTAAAGAAGAATTTCCACTTAAACCATTATTGTTTAATTTTAATGTATTTAATTTTTATAAAGTATACTTTAATATATTTAATTGGAAACAACGAATCAAGTATCACTTTATATTTTGATATACATTATAGCATTGGTTCTACTACAGCGCGATCCTAAATATTTTGGATAAATTTTTGGAGAAAGCTAAATTTTTATCCATTTTGTTAGGAAAAACATTGCATTATATTGTGAGTTTTACATTATGACTTTTTTTTTTTTTACAGTTTTTGATTATAGTGCCGTTATGATAATAATAATTTGACTTGAATTTATTTATTTTTAATCCACATTCTGCTCATGTTTCCAATAACTTCAATGCGCATTGTTGGAAAGCCTTTTCAATTAAATTTTGAATTTACTATAATTGCTCGAAAAATAGGATTTTAAATTATTTTTTTTAAATTTATAAAACGTCAAACGGAATTATTTATTATGACTTAAATTCGATAATCTTATAACCTCAGATTTAATAGACAAAATTTAAAAAAGTTAACCACTGGATTTATTAACAATTGAATTTAGCTACAGAATCGAAAAGACTATCGGAATTTAGATGTTCATATATTAATTCCTCAGGATAAACCTAATTTTACCAGGAATTATTTATTACTAACGAAGTAGTCTGAAGAATCATAACGTTTAAGATAATAAATTATTTTTAAGAAAAGCAAGTTTGAATATTAAGGTTTCGCATTTTTTTTCGAAATTTATAAGATTTTTTTAAACATTCATTTGTAATTTTATTTATATATGAAGTAAAAAACGAGAGAAAAAAATCAAAAGCCATTTAATCTTTGATAGCTAAGATACATATCCCGTTCATGATATAGATGACAAAGTTAATGATTCAGTTGAAAGGAGAGATAACTTTGCAGGGTTGAATCACTGTTCTCCTTCATTTTCTTCTTCTCCCTTTTTTAATCTGTGCTTCAAGAAATTGCGTTCTTCTGTCAAGTTCAGATGTCTTAACTCGATAAATCGTTTTGGGAGAGTTCTCGAACGACATGTAAACAAACGCAGACCGTTCGGCGCCCCCTCCTTTTCGCGCAATTGAATAGATCAAGAAAAGGAAAAGGGGAGATCTTAAATATACAACCCCGTCCCACCAACAAAATATTCGTCATCGTTTGTTTATCATACCGTATTACGGTAAATACAATAGGTTGTACTTATAATCGCAAGCTATGACAAACACGGAGCAAAAACATAAACAACTATGATAAGATCGAGATTAACAACACCCCCACAAATCTTAGTGCGCATTCTATCTCTATGACTCGATTCCTTAAGTCTAAACAGTGTCACGTTTCGAAATTAAATTGTCTACATTCTCTAATGAACTTTTGTCCAAACATATATTTAAGATTCATTTTGTTTTTCTATTAAACTATGAGAGATACAGTGTTAAATTGCCGAATTCGTATTATTAACTTTTGTGAGAATGTGTGATGTAATATAACAATTCGGTCAGTTATATAAAAGAAAAAATAAATAAGCACGAGAAAAATTTTGTAAAAATTTATATTTTTAATTGCCAAAAATACTTTGAGTGAAAAATATTCTTTGGAATTCTCATTTAAAGAAAATATACAAACTTTTTTAAAAAAAAAATCATTTTTATACAATCGAGAGTTAATGAGCAGATGTTAAGTAAATTCAAACAATCATATGGGTTAAGTATAAAATATTTTTTTAAATATGAAAACGAAAAAAAGAATTCCCGCTAATTAATTGGTGGGTTGATTAGCTATGTACAATGGGAATGCTTTGAAATGTTGACGATGATGATTATGAACAGCATGGATTCGTTTTATTAATTAAAGCTATGAGCCTGGTCACTAAAACTGAAAAACACTTTGGTTTAATTAATTCGCATCAATTAGTTTATAACAAATTGCAGATAATGTTTTATATTATAAAAAGATCCAGAGCATTCAGACTAACAAAAAAAAAACAAAAAAAAAAAAACATTCAGACTCACAGGGCGAACAAAATTGTTATAATAGAACAATTATAATTGTTATAATTGTTTCTTTTTAGTATAAAAATATAATAAAAAGAAATACTTAATAAAAATACAAAACAATATAAATAAAAATCATAAATAATAGTACAAGGAAATATTAAAAAAAAATTATTTTTGAAAGGATGGACTTAAAAATTGATCTCTGCAAATTCGCGTTTTTTTATAGGCACATTCATTTACGTAAAATTTATTTTTAATACAATATACACAATATTTGTGATTTATACGATCTTCCCTCAACTCAATGGATAGATTAAGTAGACATTGTTAAAAGTTGCGCTTCACCTTAAAACTTAATGTTATAATCGATTATATTGAAAAATATTTTCAAAGAAAAAGTCAAGCTCTGTGACCTTTGGCCTTGCATGTGAAATATTCCTTCGGTTCCTTGATATATCCCTGACAAGTGAACCGTTACAACAGGAAAATATTTCAGACTTTGTAATTATTAAAAAAAAAAAAAAAAAATTGAAAAAAAAATCATATATATATTCTTTTTTTTACAGTTGTATATTAACTCTTTACAACAGAAATTGTTATCTTTATATACACACTGATTTCATGGAGACAGTCGCAAATTCTCCCATCGAAGATTTCTTTCTCGTCACTATGTTTACGTCATTTTTAAGTGACAGTGAAATGCGAGAAACCAAAAAATACAAAAAATAAAATAAAAAACATGTAAAGAATGTTAAATACATTCAATTAAAAAAAAGACTAGCATTAATTAAAATCTTGCAAAAAGTTGAGCTTTGACTCAAAATTTAGCGGGAAAATTTTTTATCCCCGACTGACTCTTTCAATCAACATTATAAAGGTACGTTTGCATTCCGGTTTAATTATAAAAGTATATTTTAAAAATAATTTAATAATCCAAAAATGGATTGTCTTTTTAAAATTAAAATATAATACGAATGTATAAAAAATGCAATATGTAAAGAATTCAATCTACAAATAAGTTATTACAAACTGGATCTTAAAAGTGCTTGGGACATAAAATTAATATGTACAATATATTACAAAATCTTCAAAAATTTGATTTAATCATTCTTTATAGGAAAGTATGTTATATGTTAATTTGTATTTTTAATTTAATAATATTCCTTTAATATTCAAGTGACTTATATAAACTATAAAAAATAATTCATTTCAATTATAAAGATAATAAAAAAATTCGGTGAATCTTTAAGATAATATATTTCTTGTCTAGGTGAGGGAAAACATTTTTTAAGTTTCTAACTTTTTATATATACTATATATATAAATATTTTCTTAATACAATATAAAATTCAATGCAAATTTCAATAATCATTTACAAACATTTAATGAAAATATTTGGGAATTTTTCCTTCAGTATAAACGTTTTCGTAACTCCAATTAATAATACTGGTTAACAACATTAGTAGTGAATGAATTTGCTCCTCATATTCTATTTACACATTCATACAATTGCGAATTCTTCTATTAACAGTTAACAGTTAATTTTTAATAAATTGTATTATATTCAACGTTCTTTTTTTCAAAAACATTGCTTCTACGCAATACTGACTAATTGTGTAGATAACTGCTACGTCGAAAACAAGAACATACATTTTAAAAAATCTTAACTAAAACTTGGCAGTGACTGTGTCTGGATGAGCCTTGGTTTGGATAAAAAATACGTTTTCTCCATTATAATACATGTAAACATTTAATATTTATGTATGTATAAAAAAAGAATATAATAGAATATTTACAGCAACAATACTGGTGCGATGAACTGTGGCAATAAAACGAAGAGTGAATGATGAGCAAGGGAGGAAGGAAGAGAAAAGTCGGGAGGATGAGATCTGTTGTGACGAGCTTGAAATCAAGCTGATGAGCAGATAGTCCATTTACGCCTAAAAATATATGTCTTGAAGATCGGTAGGCGTCTCCGGCTGGGCGAGATCTTGCTGAGGCGAGTTCATCGTCATCGCCTTGCCCGTCGCGGACTGTGTGGCGGCGGCGGCGGTGGTGGTGCTCGCCAGAGCCGTCTTCCCAGCGACAGCTGTCACATTCTGCTGCTGTTGCTGTTGTTGCTGCTGCAAGTTGTGCACACTCGTCGCTACCAGCTCTTCGATTTCGTTTACACAGGTCTGCAAAAGAATCTGAAAGGACAAAACGATAAGATCATAAATATCAATGTTTTATATTATAAAGTTTATAGTAAATGGAGCATTTAATCTGTTTCGTAATATATATATTTTAATGATGAATATTTAATTTCGTTAAGAAATGATACAATGAAATAAAAAATTAATTATCTTGAGAAAACTTATTAACTTTACCATAAAAGATGCTCAACAACTAAATGCAAAACTCCAGTTGCATGCAACCCTACGCTGGTTGGCTGTTGGCAGTATTGCCTTAAAAGCCTTTTCAAAGCTAAAATAATTTCTTACTGACCATCAAGTAATTTCTTGCAGGATATCTTTTACAAAGTTTCAGAAGAAATAAAATAAGTTGTTTGCAATTCGATATTCTATGGAAATTTTATTCGTTCTAGCAAATACTGCATGGCAAGAATAGAATTTTCAGTTTCTTTAAAATAAAGTACTCATTCTCCGTTTTAAGTTTCTGTACTCAATTATTTTTTTAAAAATATAGAAGTTCTACGCTCGTAAAACGGGCGATGTGAGTAGGTCTTTGTAGAACATGATGAATAGTAATAAATTAAAAATTATTCTCTTGATGGACATGTTTTATTGCGTCTCATTTTAAAGATGTTCCATGTAATTCGGTATAACAGTTTTATTAATTAAATAAATCTTCAAAAACACAAATTTCAAATTGTTGCATCATATTGCATCAGCTCTTCAAGCACAAATCTTCCAGTAACGATAGCATCATTTTCTGATGTAATGCAAGTTGAGTTGGGACGTTATAAATGAAGTTAAAATCCTTAATATTAAGATTAATGATGTGCCTCTCTCCTAGGCAATTGCCAAAATCCTTCTTTAAATTTTAATTTTCGCGAAATATGCTGGTCGCCCTAAGAATCTTAAAATCCGATATTCAGTCGACCAAAGGTTAATGTTGTACGGATGTAATGATGTTAAGGCAAGCCTGCAAATTACTGGGCATTTTCTCTGTCATTTTCATCATGAATAGAATTTCTTTTAGGAAGCAAATAAAATATCAAAATTTGATGCGCAGTGTTATTAAATTTTCAAAAATTTATATTTTGGAATTTTCAGAAATATTTAAATAGAAATTCTGCAAATTATAAGGTGTTCTCAAAAGTTTCAGGAATCAGAAACTTGTATAGAAGCTTTTATCATCGGTGAGAGCTTTAAACGGATTTTGGGAGAAAAAAAAACGTCATTTCATAATTGTCCAAGTAGGTTAAAATATATGTTTTTATGTGTCCAAAGAGTTAATATAGAATGGAATGTTCGAAAGCAACATTTCCTCTCATTTTGCTTCATCAATGAGAGAAAGAAAACCTCTGAGGTGAGTGTACTTAAGACATCTATCCCCCTTCTCTATTCTCTCCCTTCATTTTTCCTGTCGATGGGAGATCCCCCATCTTCCTTATCATCCCAACTGCTTCTTTGTTCTCTGTCCTCCATCGGCATCTGTATTTCAGAAGTTTGATAACAGCACGCGTGCTTCGTAATTCTCTCTCCCTTTTCCCTTCCAGTCACTCTCCACTTCAATGCGAGAGACTCCGAGTGGCCGACTGAGGGGAGATATAAGCGTGCAATCGCGTATTCATTCCAATAGTAGAAAACTAGCAACAAACCAAATCGAGCAAAACTGAAAAACATCTGCGGATGTTGATGATGCTCTTGACTGTTATCTTGGGGGGCAATCAAGAACGAACAAAAAACGCTAAATAAGGAAAGGGTTTTCGATGCTGAGGGGAGAGGGTAAGGGGACAGACTGTCAATCGATCATTACACCAATATTCGAGGAAAAATATCGGGAGGGTATTTAAGATTCCAACCGTCGAATATACGGAGAAGCCATTCACCCTCAGAGCAAAGAGTAAGAGAGAGAGAGAGACGTACGGAGAGAGAGAGCAGATGGCGGCGGGAGGATAGGGATAGCATTGTTCTTATGCAACTGAAGGGTCCAGATGGTTTCAGAGGAGATCCACCATTTTACCCCACTAAGTTTTCCTGCTGGCCATTAATAATGGAGCGCAGATGCTACAGGTGTCTTTTTCTTTTAGCGGACGGACACAAAATATTCCCGGGCCGCATTGCACGCTAGCTGGCTGAAGGAGTGAGACGGGGAAGGCGGGCAGACAACACCGTGTGTCAACGGGACTTTGCGCGTCAATGACTCCATCTCATATCGATCGGAAGCTGCAATTTTTTTTTCTCTGTCTCCCTCTCGTTCTCTCTATTTTTCCACATAACAAAATACTTTTTTCATGTTCATTTGTGCCATTAACATGGGGAGTAAAAGGCGAAATTATCGCTATGACGAAATTTTTAGGAGGGAGAAAAACCGTATACGCTATTAAAATAATAAAATTTAGGTTGTTTTTTTTTTTTTAAAAAGCCTCATACTCATGAGACAAAGATATTTCACAGCAAGTAAAAGAATAATTGAAATTTCGTAAAAAAAAAAAATAAAAATAAAATAAAATAAAAAATAAAAAGCTAAAAATATTTCGGAAAGATCGTAAAAAATTGAATTACTTTTATTTTTTGAATTTTTTTTTTAAAATTAAATGCTCCAAAAATTACTTATATAACAGAATATTATATCGCAAAGGTTATAAGGGGCCTTACCTTGTCTACGTTCAAGATCTGCTGCAGTTGATGCGCCACATGATCGAAGCTCTTGTAGCCATGGCAACGGAGCCCCTGGATGGCCGCTGCAACGCTGGCTGCAGCCACAACCGATGGCGAATACACCATAAACTGATGTTCTACAAGAGAAAAAAACAACAAAAAAACTCTTTATTAAAGTACACTGAGTTATTTTATTTTTTATTTTATAATTTTGGACATAGTTTAAAATTTAAAGTATTTATTAACATGCAATTAAAAAATATTATTTTATAAATGATAAGCGACTCGTACTCAGTACCATTTTATTCGGTTAAGTCTTAAGCGTATTTGTTAGTTTTTACGTAACACGATTCATTTTGCGATGAGGCACCAAGAATTTATACTTAAGAAATCACTCTGCTAATTTCTAATTTCATGTATCGGAATTAGCTATTTATCAAAATAAACTGTTATATGAAATCGATTCTTATATACGTATACTTTTATGTGCCACCTAATATTAAAAATTATTTAATAACTTTATTTCAGTTATATAAAAATAATGCAAAACTATTGGCGATTCATCTTTGAAACTATCAAGATAAAAGCAGTTTGAAAGTTCCAGCAAATTAAAAAAAAAAAAAAAAAAAAAAAAAAAAAAACCACTAATGATAATGGCATGAAATTTTCAAATTATAAAAATGCTGTAGCTTGCTTCAAATCGGGCTGGCATTATGGCATTAAAATCATTCTAATACCTCGGCGCCTTCTAAAGATTACTTGATAACAACTCAACAGTGGATAATAACTAAATGAATTAGCTCTCAAGCAACTCGACGACCATTCTCTCCTATCCTCCCCATCTCTCGCTTCTCAGCATTCTGCTTTTTTTTCTCTCGTTTGTAATTCTCATTAGCCAAAACAGAATTATTCAACCTTCACTATAGACGCTACAGAGATGGCTTCAGCTTTCGTTCTCCTTGGGTGCATCATCACTTTATTTATCGAGTGAAGGTATGCGTAAAACTCATTCCACCCCTCTTTTAACATCGTGGGAGCCGAGGAACTAATGAAGGCAATTCGACTATTTCCTATTCATGATTGTCATTTTAATTCTCTGCTAGATGGAGGGGGAAATGGGAATTATTCTTACGGTCTCCAATTATCCCACTCAAAGGAGGAAGACACCATGAGAGCGTAAGAGCATAAGAGAAAAGCAAAGGGGGCCTTCACAGCATCAGTCATCCACCTCCCCAAAATATATTTCTCTTTACGTATGTCGGCAGGAGGAGACATGAGAGACACGTCACAGCATGCAGAGTCGGTGAAAAGAGGGGTAAGTGACGGGAATCTGTCCAACCCCCTCCTCCCGCCTCTGCTTACAAGGTCCAGGGAACAAAAATCGCCGATACAACCTTTAATTTTCCCCGGCTGCCTTTCTTCTTGCACCGTCACCGCATCAAAGACAGAGGACGGGGTGGAGGGAACAGCGTAGGGGAACACACCGAATTCAAACCCTATTAAAAGCTAAAATGTCGATTCCCACGACGAATGTTACGTGGACGTCATTCATAAGCGCATAAAAATGGATGCATGTTAATGCAGTCTTAATAGAAAAGCCTAGTCGGACGCAACCCGTGTAAAGGAATTTTTCAGTTACACCGGTTCCCTATTTTGACGACATACGCCTGCACAAAAACATTCACACCGTCGCCCTTTTCGACAATTGAGAGTAAAGGTACGGGGGTTAAGGGGGCGGTGAAGAGGCGGATCAATGGTCAAGAGAACCAACTTGCATCCAGAAGAGAGGACAAAATCCGTCTTCAAAGAGCCTTATTTGTCGGGGGGTGTCGAACCGTGTGAGCACGTAACACACGGAGACAAAACAAAACCAAAACAATTCCCCGACTCCCGTATTTCGTTCTAACAAATGTTTCATCTGTGACCGTTGGGAAAATGAAATTCCAGAGCACAACAGGTATACCAGATGTAAAATTCGTTGGGAGCATTGTATGAAATGCCTGAATGTAATTCATAAGCTCACAGCGCATTCAAAGAATACTTGGACGTGTTTGAGTTATAAATGAATTCTACTGTTAGATAATGGCATTCCTTATTTTCGGTCGGCATATTTTATAACTATTTCCATACTAAGTATGTCTGGCATAGAATCTATAGATTTATATCCAGACTATGGTCTGGCAGATATGAACAAAGATGAAGGGGACGAAGCTGCCGTTCCAACGTAAAACCCTCTATGTTACATAAAAGTGCTTGCAAAGTGTCTCTAGTATTAGCAGCAAAATATTGCAATGAGATGAAAACGGACCTTTCGGACCAAGAAATCTTTTTTGGCTAAATTTGTAGATAGACAGTTTTGGGACCGGGAAAAGATGAGTTTGGTTCAGTTGGAAAAAGAGCTATCACACCATTAAGGATGCTCTTCAAAAAAGGTTTATAATAAAGCATATAAATATTTATTTTCCTGGATATTTCTTATTCAATATTACTGAAACTCTAAAAGATTACACTCCAATTTCCAAATTTAAAATTTTAACCGAAAAACTGATAACGAGGAACTCTACATCGTCGAACAAAGAACCTTTAAAAGCGGACTACATCGTTACAAAGCCTGTTAAGGCATAAATATTCACACCAATTCAGGGTAGCAATTATCTTCGAGATATTACAAAAGGCTCTTTACATAATTTAATGTAGAAATTGGTTTAAAAAAAAGGGGGGAAGGCTATAAATATATAAAATTACGTAAGTTAATAGTGAACGGGGGCAATAAATCTTAATGAACGTCAGCAACTATTAAAAAAGAAAAAAGGGTAGGGGGGAGGAAATGATAATGGGAATATAAATACCCGCAATTGAAATAGCAAAGGTTGCAGCAAGAGACAAAGAGGCAAAGGCCGCAGGGGTTCTTAATTTGTCATATTTTGGAGGTTAATATAAAGTTTAAAAATATCTCCAAAAACTATATGCACTTCAGTAGCATATAAAAATTAGTTTAACGCTGGCATAACATGTCCTAATTGCAAATAAATTTTCTTTAGCAGCAGTAATGTAACTTATATATTAGTTTTTAAATAATTATTTTAGAAATATTTAAATCAAACTCCGGACAATAGATCATTAAAGCGAGAATATATTCTATGAATCTGAAAATCTAAGAGTGAAATTCGACATCATCTCCGTCTCTTTCTCATTCCATGTACTCGAAACCGAAAATATATTATTGATTTAATATTAAATGTTAACTGAATTCGCTTTAAAAAATTTATAATCATTTTTTTAAAGTTAATTATCATTTACCGTTATAACCAAAGTAGAGAGAAATCTTGTACTATTCTTGTTATTCTTGCTGAATGATGACCATAAAGTGGTCGAAATATACATCCAAACAAAATTTTAAAAAAATTATTTGAACAAGTTGTTGTAGTTTTTCCATTTACCGTTCTATGCCAAAGATCTCACACTCCAGTAATATTTAAAAAGTTGTCTCTGCAAATATCTCATTTGTTTACATCTTTATGATTCAAATGATGCTTACGGTAAGATGTTATTTCATAGCTGTAAATAACAGCTAATTATAATTAACGGCCACGTACACGAGGATAAGGGGGAGGAGAAGAAAAAGAGTTTAATAACCTAAACGTAATAATTATAACAAGGAGAAAGGGTTATAAAGAAGGTGAATGTATTGTTAAGGAGAGGGGTGTTTTTCCGTCGATGGCCATAGTCTGATACTGAAAAGTGAGTGGTGGATTCAAAATACGTCACGGTCGGGCGCGAGCACATGGCGATGGACGCCATTTTTAAATAACCTTCCTTTTACCTTTTGCAGACTCACCTGCCCAAGCCCTTCTCATTTGCATACAGCTGGCGGGAAATGCTCTCTTGTCTTTCGATGGTCAGCAGCCATTTTTAAAAGGCTCCCTCGTCAACAAAAGAGCCTCGTGCCAGCTACCGACAGATGACGTTCCCGATTAAAAAAAAAAGAAAGAAAGAAAGAAAGAAAGAAAGAAAAAGTAGGATGGGCATAGAGTGAAGTTATTCAGTCTACAGACTAAACATTCTTGCGAAATTAGATTTTTTTGTAAAAAAATAATATAAAAAAGCGATAGAACGAGCCGAAAGCAGTAGCAGTGGAAGCAGTGGGGGGGGGGGGGGGAGATTTCGAAATGCCGACAAATGTGTGTCATCTGAAAATGAGTAAGAGTTTCTAGTAGCATCATTACGGCAACGATAACTGTGGCACAAAGACCTTCGTAATTCGTCAATAAGTATTTCGACAAAAAAAAAAAGAATGAAATGTATAACATCTGTCTAGAGGAGTTCGGAAATGGCGTCTGTCTGCATTAGAGGTAAAGGATCCTTTAATTGCAACATTCACGTGCTAATTGCTCCGTTTAGAAACGAAAGATAGAAAGAATATTACCGAATAAAATTCCGAAGTGAATGACATAACAACTACATCTTTTTTTTTTATATCTGAAAAATAATGTTACTTTTTCTTCTTCACAAGTTAATATGTTTGAACGCATGTGTTTTGCAGGAAAAATACCTTTTTAATCCATGAAAACAGAAATCATAGTGCATCAAAATTTAAGAAGAAATGATAAAGATTTTAAATTGAAAAATAAATCCTCAAATTTAACATGGCAGAAATTAATGTAATTTAAAATAGGACAAATTGTTAATGGAAAACACGAAACGCGATAGGGTCCGTTATCCCCTTGCAATCGAATGTTATTAATTAAGCGAAACACGCATGGCAGGTGTATTTGTCATCGAAATCATGCAAATAATCCTCGACTTCACGGGATTAGTAAGTATCACCTTTCCCTGCATAGATTTCGACGTCAATTAAATACGTTATCTGATATAATGTTGCAACAGATATGAGTTTTTCTAAAGTTTAAGACAATAAAAAATATAATTATAACTTTTTGTACAATAAGCAATACTACAGCATCATTATTCATAAGCAGCCTGAGCAGTGTCAATTCTTGTCTTTTTCCCTATGTAATAAATTCCTATGCATTATACCACATTTCTAAAATAGGGTTGTGAAGCTAAATAAACTATACTCCATTGGGGAGCATGTAGGCGACATAAAGTAAAATTTATCCAAAAAGGTAAAAAGCAAATGACTATCTTGATGGAGTTTGAGTTGTTATTTTTTTTTGAGGTAAGGGGCATCATTATTGCCACGTGCCCGATCCCTATGGTGTTAAGAGCGAGGACGCCAAGCAATGACACAATAGACCGCCTCAACAGATGGTCGCTTTAATGACCAGCGTTGGAACTCTTCAACACAAGAGTTCCATCGGTGATTATCCACAGTCGACTTCATTACAACACAGACTTAGCAGCTTCTGGAATGCCAAGCCCAATGTTGTTCCACTTAGTTACATCCTAACAGTTCCTAGTCTGTTTATTTCTTTATTTCTGAAATACCAATACAAAATAATGAACGCCTAGGGTGACCATGGCTATCAGTGGGATGGGGGGAAAGGATAAACAAAAAAAAAAAAATTTTTTTGTTGGCTTCATCAGATACTGTAATTTCTTTGATAAGTGTTTAATACTTCTTTATGCCCTTTTTGTAATATCTTCATATTGTATGTTCAGAGAGGCAGATGTTCTTTCCACTTAATCATAGATTAAACTGCGATTAGTTGATAATAATCAACTAACATGCAGAATTCTTAATGCTATATACTATTAAGTTAATTTCAGAGAACTTCTAGAGTTAACTCTTTAAATCAGTTTATTCATCTCACCATGCTGTAATCAATCAACTTTAAACAGTCCTTACTCGGCTACCAAATTCTTATATCTAGGGCGATTTCTGTAAGCAATTCCATTATACGATTATCAATATTCAAAAGTAAGAACATATAAAAAACATGCGTTTCAACTCTATATTTATTTGATTTCTTGCAATTAATGCATATTAATATATCTAAAAAAAGTTATACTGTTATGATCATAATAAGTTCATTTAATTTCATGTGTAAAGAATCTATTTTTCATTATCATTAAACAGTGCTTCACTTCAAAAATTAAAATATAAGTCTCTAAACTTTCTGGGCAAATTCTTTTGAACGTTTTAAGTAAACTGAAAACCCTAAAATTATTTTAATGTAACTTATGAGTAAATATATCAAAGGCCACTTGAATTTCACTCAACAGTTGGTAAAATTTACGAAAAAAATTTTTTTTATAAAATTAAAAATAGTGAAAATGGCCCTTACATCCTCAGACGTAAAGAACTTTTAATAGCCAAAGATCTCAACTTAAGAGAGGAAAAAAAAAATTCACGACATTAAACTGAGCTTCATCTGGTCTCCATGGCCACCCTTCTTTCAAAACCCCGAAGCGAAATTGAATAAAGATTTCTTAATAATGATGATAATCAAACAGCTGATGACTAACAATGGTAACATTATCGTTAAATTTGGAGGGAACACGAAACATTCTCGTCCTCTCATTCCGATATCTTTTCCGCTCCTGCAAATGGAAACAGTTTTCTTTTATGTTCAATGAAGGGCGAGTATGTGTGTGTCTGTATGTGCATGTGAGTAGCCTCTACAGCTGTATGCTAATCTCGCAACTGAACCACGTTCCTGTTCAGGACCTCAATGGGCTTTATGAATCAATTAGACCGGCTGGACAGCGCGTGCCACATGCGACTACTGACCATATCTACCGCTCCCAGACGGGCTTCTTTTTCAACCCTTTTCACTACATCCAGATTTATGTGGGTCACACTGCTTCAACAGTTTTTTCCTTTCATCATTTAAACTCAAACGTTTTAATTTAACTTTCTAAAAAAATGCGTAAGCTATTAAAACTGAAAACGATATTACGCACTTATCCTTATGAGGTCCATATTAATATTTATAAAAATCGGATAGGAAATAATGAAGTTAATAAGTTATTAAATTAAAATTGTAAAACTTCGAATGCTTTATAATATTTCATGCAATAAGATGAAAAAATTTTTCTAAATATAAAATTTTTTATGAATTTAATATTTAGAAGGAGAGTTACTAACAATTGGGATTCATTTTGGTTGTTGAAAAAAAAATATGCATAATGATAAATCAAAACTAAAAACTATCAAAATTTTCACGAGTTTGGGAATAAATAAAATTCGTAGTTTTTTATTTTTAAATCTTTTTTTTTTCATGTTAAGGGAACATTAATTCTCCCTATTACACTTTGTCTGACACGAAGTTTGTCTATTTTCTGAAAGCGTCACCCCTATCGTCCTATCTTAATATTTACTATATGTAAGTTTCAGAAGCAATCAAATGACCTAAGGTGTTCAAATGATCTCTACTGATTAATAAATTTTAAAGCAAGTACGATACTTACACATACAAATAATCAATCTATTAAAAATAAACAGAGAAGTTTGCATTTACGCACTAACTTTTCAGCACTACCACTTCGTAAAAAAAACTAGTGATAAAATTCATATTTAAAAAAATAAACAAGACCCCTATCAAGCACAAGCCAACACCCAGACAGTGGGTGATAAGGCAGCCAGATGGCACGTTGTCAGCAACGTGCAAAAATTAAAAGAGGAAATGTCGTAATCTTTCACGTGCAGCTGGTGAAGATTTTTAACAAAAAATTCACGTGAATCTTTCTTCCTTTACTCGACTCTCATTAATTTCGCGAAGAAAAAAATTTGAGGGAATGAAAAAAAAAAAAAGAAAAAATTAAAAAAAGAAAAACCTGCTTTCCATTTACTATTATAATACTGTTTATTCAAGCGGCTCAATCCGTTCAGTGCGCATAAAAAGTAGTTTTCGTTGCTATTAATTAAAAGGACTTCAGCTGTAATCTCTCAAAGGAAAAAAATGAAAATACGAGATTTACCAGTTAGTGAGTAAGGCACCGTATGAACAAGCCGTGATTGAGAATGTAATCGGCAGATTAAAAAGGTAAATTAAAGTTGATATATCTGCTTCTTATATTCGACAACACGTTTCATGTAATTAAATAGAAAAATAAATGGGATGTTTGTTTTAACTGTTAATTTAAATTAATATTTAGTTTCAAAACCATTTATTCGCAGTTTCTCGATAACATAACAATTTCCATTATTTAAATACTTAGGGATAAATTTTTCAAAATATAATATCGAATCCTCAACATATAGCTAAATTTCCTTAAAAAGAAGAAATTAAGAAAAAAAAATTAAAAAAAAAAACAAAAAAAAACTGCCTTCTCTTCAATATCGAATAAAACTACTATTTCATGTGTCATGCAAAAAAGCCAATGTCCACCCAACAACACTGTATGTCATGCAGTACAGTTTTCCTTTCGCTCTTACTGTTTCATCATTAAAAAAAGTTTTGTCGGCTATTCTCCTTATCTTCTCTTTATGCTCCTCGACACTATCACAGCTGCCATTAAAAGTGCTCTCCATCTCGAACCTTACGTGAGGTCATTCCTCGCGAGGGCTTTATCGTCCAAGGGAGAGAGAGAGAGAGAGAGAGAGAGACAGAGAGAGGCTCGCGCGTGCTGTTCGAGGAACCCTCCAACGGGAAGAGTGCAAAGGGCAAAATGTTGTCACGCCGTGACGGCGACAGATGTCCTTTCTCCCCCCACAAACGGCTCCTTTCGGATGTCGATAGAGAGAAGAGGGATTCTTGACGACGGCGGCGGTGACCATGCATGCCAATACTCGAGTTCCGACCCGACGGAATGAAGCAGTTGACAGATAAATACAAAATATCAAATGATCTTCAATTCCAATCGCTCTGGTCAATACCCGATTTGAATATACAAAAGCATCAATAAAATATTTTTCCTTTCCTCATATCCAAACAAGCAGTTTATCCATGTTTCAAAAATGACCAGAAGAAGAAGAGAACCAAGCACGACTGACATAACTAGGTGACCGTGAAAATAAGAAAGCAATCAGATAAATAAAAATTCTGTCTAACAGTACAATACCCTGTAAAGAAACAAAGGGCATTTAACGAGCTTAATTAAAAGAAAAATATGTTCGAACACGTAAGAACCCTCCCGGTTTCCATCATCTACCATCTGCTATTTAATTTCCCCGGTGCCTTTTACTCACGAAGGGACTTGTTTCCTGTCTATAGGTAGGTAGGTACCCCTTTTTTGTTCACGAGCCTTAGAAAGAATAAGAAAAATGCTTTCTTTTGTCTCCTAATCCTCTTTTTAACAACAACTTTTGAAAGAAAAAGCTAAGCAAACCATAAAGGTAATCGAGAAAGTAAATGGAGGAATGCAATGAGTGCTTTGAAAGGTACAATACTTGTATCCGGTAGAAAAAGTCAAAAATTCAATTCTATTTCACGATCAAGAAAGTAAGTTCATGGAATTAGAATAAAATAAGATATTAATAAAATAAAATTTAAACTTTTAACTTAAACTTTCAATATTTAAAATTTTTGAGCAAATTTCCCTTTATGATTTTTTTTACATTATCATTAAATGAGTGAAATAAAAAAAAATTTTAATTTATTTTAATTTCCATAATAATCGATGCAATATCGAATAAAATAAGATGATGTGGAGGAAAAATCTGGTTAAAAACAAGATTAAATGCATCTAAAAAAAAAGATTTGGATTTCCGATCTCAATCATTTTTTCTTTAAGTCTTTTCGTTTCTTGATAATTCGGATTTCTACTGTACTCAATATGACATTATAGAACGCAGAAAGTTTTCACTTTTTAATCCAGTTTATTTAAATAGAATTTATAAAGGGCCAATAAGCTTTCAATCACCAACAGGTAGAAAAGAGTAAATTTATATATACGAGTTCGTAATTAGAAAAAAAGTTCACAATTAAAAAGAAAAAAAAATTAAAAATTTATCAGCTCCCTCAGGAAACTAGAAAGATCAAGAATGAGGGAAAGTATGGGACTGCAAAAATTTTGCAATTTTTTATTACGCAAGAAATTTAGGGACTTAATTTTCTTCGGAAATTACCAAACTTCTTCGACGTGACCACACTTAAAGAAACAGTCGACCGGAATTATTCTTTCGTGTAATCATTATATTTATCTTTTTGAAATACTTTTACAGTTTTAAGCACTTTTCCTCCCTTGTCTCTTATCAATGTGACAATAATTAGACGGCATTGACATCGCTGCAACTGTATCGACAGCTGGCTATGCTGCTGTGGAGAAAACAAAGGGGAAGTTCCCCCCCCCCCCCTCGCCTCCTCGTAGGGACCACAATATAGATATGTGTACATATACATCCATCCACAGCAGTCCGCTGTCGAACAACAACAAATTGTGCGGATATCCGCTGCTGAAAAACCCGCAACATCAGCAATGGAAGAATACAGAGGAAGAAAAAAAAAACAATAAAATTTTAAAGACAATCGCATCGCAAATTTAAAACTGCCCCCTTCTTACTAAAAAAAACGCTATTGCACCATTCGATCAAAGGGGCATTAGACCTACCGAAAAGAAAAAACAACGTGTTTTTCAATTGATATTATTGAAATTCTAGATTATTAGCAGCAAGTTTTTGCTAATTGGCATTCAGCAGCTACAAGGTTGCTTCTCTTTAACTTTTTTATCTATTAAATTAGTGGCATTAACATGATTAAGTTTCAGAGATAATCTAAGAACATAGTAGAGGGGGCTTAAAATGCCTTTCTATGAAGGGGATTTTATTTAATAAAGAAAATGAAAGAACAACCGGATACATCGAATGAAGAATGCAAATAAAACTAGATGAACAGTTTTAAAACATTCAAATCATAAACTAAAGAAATCAAATGAGTCTAGATACATCTCATGCTAATAAAAGAACTCCAGCCAGCGTTTGTTAACAAATTTCTTGTAACTTTTATATTGTTTAGCTTACTTCGTTTATGATCAGTTAATGAGTTTTAAAAATAAATTTTTCATTTGAAATATGCTGATTTTTTTTAATATTAAGCGTTAAATATACAGGGTGTCGGAAAAATTTGGTATCATAGCGAATATTGAAATGTTGCAGATGTAGAGGCCATGGATTAGTATAATATAACCTTTTTTCTGATAGGAATACTGGAATAACTGAACAAGTGAACTAATCTTGCTTGTTACGCAATGTACAACGAGCTTTCCATACTCTTATCGATTCTTACCTGCAAGGCCCAAGAGGAGCATCTATTTGAAACTTTATTGCAGTAATGCTGTTCCTACCTGAAACAAAGGCTATAATATCGCTATATATAGTTATTCATCTATGAAACAGTTTTTTTAAGGACAGCCTTTATATAAAATTGATTTCATTCAATTTGTTATTTCAATATGCACAAATTTATAGAACGTAAAACAGGCATGTCCAATTAAATTTCACAGTTCATTTGCCAGACTGATTAAAGTTTCCTTTATAAGAGTGTCAGAATTCAGACACGCCCAACTTTTCTTTCGTTAGACAGGCTGTAAGCAAAATGAAAAAATAGAAGCGACTTTCAATCACGATGCAGGTTAACAAATGATGGTGAAAATAAACATTTTACAGTTATATTTTACACAAAATGAAGGTATGCGAACGGCAAGACGAAAATTTGGCTACACGCCTTAGTTTCTTAAAAAAAACCCAAAAAAACCTATTTTTTTCTTTTCGTTATGTGAAACAAGATTGTATCCGGTCGCGATAGCAAACTGGATGATATCACCAAATAGAGGACCGTCCTAAATCATCTTCGCCCGCGACAAGCGTTTATTGTGAGCGATTTTCGGACGGAGGCAGGCTTCGAATCCCTGACTTTCCCTGAGAGGCAAGGCGACGACGATCAATGGCGGAATACTAAAAACGGCGACACCTGGTGACGATGAAAAGCCAGCGGCTATGAAATATCCCTTACCCACCCTCCCCCTGCTTCTCCCATTCCACCACAAATCCATTGGAAAAGCCAAAGGGAGGGGAAAGCCCAGCTGCGGAGGAAGAGGCTTCACAATAACGCTCACGCGTCCAACAGGAAAGATTGGCCTAATGGGGGTAGGAGTAGACCCAAAAGGGAGTGTGGGTAATAGGAAGGAAGGAAGGAAGGAAGGAAGGAAGGAAGGGGAGCGGTAGAGGACCGGCTCAGCACGTGCCGAAACAGGCCCAAGGGTGGTGGCTGTCGAGGTGAAAACTGGAGACATTATGCACCGAGTGAGTTGAGGGTGGCCATTGATTACGAGGCAAAGATGGGTAGGAAGGAAGGGGAATTGCCTGTAACAATTCGAAAGCTGGGGGAATAATGAAGGAAATTTTGGGATTGCCTCATCCAAAAAGGAAACGGATGTTCGTGGGAGAGGGCCACAGATATATAGTAAAGGCCCTACAAAGATGCGGGGGAGGAGAGGGTTCAAGATGGGGACAAGGAAGTGCAGGGATGGGGAAAGGACAGAGGTCACGTCGAAGAAAGCGACGGAAGCGACCGAGCAACGATCCCGTCACCGCACGTGGCTAAAAAGGTCCGAAACACCACCATGCATAAGGAGACCCTAATGCACCCAAGCCCCCTGAACATTTTTATCCCCTTTAAGCCTGTTTGCAACTTTCAGGGCACATC
The DNA here is from genome assembly GCA_023313115.1 of Rhysida immarginata. Taxonomy (NCBI): domain Eukaryota; kingdom Metazoa; phylum Arthropoda; class Chilopoda; order Scolopendromorpha; family Scolopendridae; genus Rhysida; species Rhysida immarginata. The sequence continues at coordinate 7,094,625 of JAHWFO010015474.1, forward strand.
AGCGGAAAATTTTAATATCCCCTCGAAGGTGCAAACATTCTCATTAAGTTTATATAAAAATATTCTAAACACAGAAAATATACAAAATAATCACAACCAATATGTCTCCCACCCCCCTTCTTCCAAACTGATAAACAACAGGAAGTCGAGTATCGAATCGTATTTCTATATGGGACCAAAGTCCTGTAACCGTGTCAGTACCCTGCACGATTACTTTGGCGGCGATTAGGGTTTTGATTCCTTTTTTTTTCCCTTCTTTTTTCCTTGATTTTAACGTTATTAATGATCACATTTGGCTGATAAAGGGCAAAAATAACTCAACCAATAACAACTTTAAATCACCGTTTAAAAAAGCGATTAACTCTTCACAACAACATCTCTGGCAGAATACCAAAAACCAGGCCTTTAAAGAATTTATAGAAACAACTAATAATTTAAATAATAAGGCTCGTCATAGCACTGCAGCTCCATTAAGTAGACTACATCTACTAAGATAACTCAGTACATTTTTTGTAGCTTATTATAAATGTATGAAAAATAGGTTTCTGAAACTGCTAAAATTAAATTTAGTGAATTTTGGTCAGGTTTCCTTATCTCTATTACACTAAGCAGTTTATAGAACTGGATATAAGTCAACAAATATAAGAGCTCTTATAAATAGTTACTTCACCTAACATCAATAAAATAACAAAAAAATGATTTAATTAAAAAAAAATAAAAAATTTTTAAATGCACATTTAATTGGATCTAAGGCAGAGAATGTTTTGAGTATTTATTTAAGAAAGGGGTTGGAATAAGCCAAGGGTGGTCATTTTCAATCCACCCCAGTCTACACGAATCCACTTCAGAGCTCGACCCAAGACGTCGGTCCCTACTTAAACTTCTGAAAAATGGTTCAAAAGTGGATAACGGGGAAAAGCTATTTCTTCCCTCGAGCAAATGCTCCATCTTGACCGAGCTTCAATTCGTCACCGAGGCGGGGAGGAGTAAATCTCTCCTCTATACAAGACAAGAGACTATATTCGGACGGCACGCGCCTGCCACGTGCCGAGGGCATTGCATTGCTGCAGTTAACGAGAAGAGACTTATTTGCATACAGCTGGTAATCGTTGGAAGGCCGAGATATCAGACGGGCGACGGCGGAGCAACGAGCTCGGTAGGAGTCTGGTGCTATTTACCCAGCAGCCTCCTGTACACTCCTCCCTCTTCCCCTCTCCCTGAAGGGGAAGACGGTTTTTATCTCAGCGATCGGGTGTGCCTCCCCAACAGACCGAATCCCTTCTGCTTATCGAATTGTCAACTGTTCAAATGTCGGCCTTTTCATGGAGGATGGGAGGGGGGGGGGAGGTTAAGAACTCGAGTAGCAAACATCAAAGCATGGACCACCGAGTAAATAATTACTCAGGATTTCGGCATTTGCTCCTTCTGCCCGACTCAAATCTCCTGAAATAACAACGGAATTTCGAATGACAGTTTTATGTTCTGTCGCTTGTAGGAATAATTGTGGCGCCTCAAATATCTTCAGTTAACTTACGAAGAATTTTAAAGATTAAAAAACGAAGTGATTACTGAAATAAACGCGATAAGATTCGGAAAAACCGATATTAGTCTAACATTGAGAAGTAATCACTCTGAGAACTGGATTTAGCTATCAATCCAAAGTAGCATAGTTCAAAGCATTTTGGGCATCCACGCCTTAAGAATGAAAATATTCTTTTAGAACTTCGTTATTCAAGTTCAGCATCCCTAAAATTTAGCCACAAGGAGTACAACGCACCCGAGTGGCTTGATTTATTATTTTCTTACGATCTGCTCTTATTCTTCACATTTTAAATAGCGATCGAATCCAACTATAATTTAATGTTGGTAATTATTCTAATACTAAATATGATTATATACTAAAACATGTTATATTAAAATGTGTATACTTAAAATTTTATTGATCAAGTTTTAGGAAAAGCACTAAAAATACACATAACTAATTTAATGTAAATAAAAAAAGAACACATACTATATCAGTGATGCTACATAAAAATATTGCGATAATCAACCCCCCCCCTCCCAACCACCACCACCACTACTAACAACAACAACCAAATTCAATGTGAAATACACTGTATATTAATAATTCATTTCACGGTGAAGTTGAAAACCATGTGTTAAGTGATGCAATTAGATGAGAGGGAAGAGATCCAAGCTCATTTTTTATATCCTACACATACCGTACATATAAAATTTGTTTCCAAAAGGATGACCACCAAGACGGATTAACTCAAGTGAAGAGAGAGGGGGAAAAACAAGTGACAGGATCATTAGGAAAAAACACATGAATTGAAGAGACATCACGTGGAGACTACGGCGGCTACTTGACGTCATCACCAGAGGAAACAACAGTTTAGTGGGAAGCCCCCGAGACGTTCGAGGATGAGCAACCAGGCGATTCTATAGGTCAAGGAGATGTTCTGGAAGGTAGAGGGAGCAACCTTCTTCATTCAGAACATAGGCTACTCCAATAGCTGGAGAGGGAGAGTGAGCGTAGGAAGGGGTGGTGATAGTAAAAAAAAAACAAACTCTTCTCTAAACCATTCCACCTGTTCGTCGAAGCAACCAAGAACGGTTAACTCGCGCAGCTAATTACACCTTGGAGCAAGGAAAAACAGTCAAGGTCTCAAAAACGGAGACGAGGCAGAAGGGAGACGGTTATAACACAAACGCGCATACATCTTTTATGAAAGGTGTTCCTCATTTATCATTAAATGTAGTGTTCACCATTGTATAATTGGAAAGGATTTGGTGAAAATGCGTTCCTTTTTCCTCATTTTTTTTATGTTCTAGGTTAAGAGGAGGAAAAATATGTTCATATTTCTGGAAGAAAAAATAATACAACATTTGACAAATACTTTAATTACAGTGAAGCAAAGACAGCAAATGCCAGAAATATGTAAATTTCACATTGAAAAAGATAATCTGACAGAGAAAGAGTTCGGCTGTGCAAAGAGATGGAAGGAGGACATTTTGAACACCTTCTGTGAATTCATCTATTAAGCATACGGGAGAGAACAGACCAAAAAAATTTCATAAACACTCTACATGTACATCTGAATTCTTCAATAATTTTCGAGTACAGGGTTCTTATAATCGCCCTGAATATCGAATCTCTCAACTGCATCATTTGTCTAAAGAGACATGCTCTTGGCAAATTTTGAGGGATCACGAAGAGCAATTAACCGCTCAATGCATGGAAAAGATAGAAGATACCCCCACTGACATAACAATCACTTCGGGGAAAATTTTTCACTTGTAATGAAAAAATCTAGAGAGAGGAGTGAGTGGCCCAATGCGGACTTTTTTAAAAAACGAAAATGACACTTATATCTTGTTACATTCAACGAGAAGGGATATTTTGAGAGCTCTTTCCTGCAATTATATCAACGAAGGTCTTCACATTTTTTTAAACTGCTGTTATTATTAATTTTTTTCCCTCTCCGTGAGATACATATTATTTTGCCCATCCCCTTCCTCTTTCCGGCCAAGAAGGACGGTTTACTCTCCATTCTCTTTCATTTTCTTCTTCAACCGTAGAAGTAAGGAGTGGCCCGTTCCAGAACCAAGAACCGGAAGAAGATTCAGAACAAAAAGAACATCGTTTTCATTATAACGTATCTGAAGATGACTATTACAACCGACTGTCATTTCTTAGTAATTTCTTTCTTCCTTCCTTCCTTCTCTTTCTTTCGTGCAATAAGAACAGGTGGAGAACGGTGACGGACGCGGGGCGTCTTTCTTTCGAACGAATGGAAAATGACTTTTAAATCCACCTTAGTTTCCCTCCTGGATCTAGGGCTTTAAACAGGTGATAAAAAATTTGTTCCGATTAAAATATCCCTCCCTCTTCCCGGCCAATGAAATTACACACATACCACTTGCTCTGTTCCAAGCTCTTTTTCATAGCGAATAAACATGAATTTGATAAGGGGAAAAAAATGTTAAAATCTTATACCATTATTTTATTTAATATTAAAACCCTACGCCTCATTATCACCCCCTGAAGGTGGTGAGATGATTTATCAGTTAACAGTGAAAGGAAATGAAATGTACACTTGAGTAGAATGTGAGATTGACTAATCTGAATTTTATCAACGCCTCAACTGGGCGCTCGATGATAAAAAAAAATTAAAACGAAAAGTAAAACATTTGAAGATTTTATAATTTTTAAAAAAGCAAAATTAAATTAAAAAGTTTGACAAATTTTTTAAAACCATTAAAGCTGTTCGAGTAATTTCATTCTTCAGATATTATCTATATGACCAATTATCATTCTAAGAGAACTTGGGGTAAAAGTAAAAACCTTTCCATCAAATCATTAAAGTCCGCGCAATTCAACTCCGTAAAGAAACCTGTCCAGTTACAGTTGGGTAGGATCGATGATGGGAGGAGAGGGGATGCGAACCACGTACCCGTGACAATAAGGAGGAGAAAAGACAACAAACCCAAACAACCCTCAGTATGCTCTCAAATTCAATTTGTCGCCATAGGCGGTCGCTTCTCTCAGAACAGGGAAAAACGGCGGAGGAGGAGGAGTAGGAGAAGAGGCAGCGTGAAGCTGCTGAGACAGTTGCATCAAGGAATTACGCTTGACGAGTTCCATCGTTTGTATTATAATTCCGACGCTCTCATCTCCTCCTCATCCCATTCTTCCCCACTTTCCTCGTACACTTAAAAAAAATTTTCTCCCTTACGCCTCGGTTTTAAGGTCGAATGCCATCAGAGCTCATGTGTAAATTTCATCTGTAACCCCGAAGAGATAAAAACTACTGCACTTCAGGCATGCAGATAACGAATCAACATTAAAATCGGTTTTCCCCCTTTGTCTATTGATATGCTTGTTTAAGGCAGATGGCCTTAATCTTTTATTACAAATTTTCAGAGGCATGTGTTAATTCTTAAACTTATGGGAAATGAACTATTTTATATAAATAAATAACACATTTCAAAAGCAACTCGCATATACACTACTTCAAATAAGTTAGCATGAATCTAAATTAATAGATTATCCATAAAGTACACAAGTTTTACAAAGCAGTTAGCTTTTGAGAGTTTATGCATCACATAATTCAGAAATTCTTAAGAAAAACCTTGTATTATGTTAGCTTTGCATTTTGCCATAATAAATTATTAAAATATAAATATTAAAATGATAAAGTTTTCGAAACAATCATTTATTATAATTAATAATTTTACTTTTTTGCTATTATTATTATGAAGAGAAAATGATTAATAACCTAAATTCAGCGTTTATTTAATGATGAAAATATATTGACTCCTTTTTTTTATTCTCTGGTTTAGAGGCCTCAACTGTTTAACTGGACACTTGTTAAGTGTTGTTTAACCTGGTTGTTTTTTTAATTAACTCCCTCTGGAGTGCTTATATTCCAATAATAATAATAATAATAATAATAATAATAATAATAATAATAATAA
>JAHWFO010015474.1:7100115-7128003 GCA_023313115.1 Rhysida immarginata
AATAATAATAATAATAATAATAATAATAATAATAATAATAATAATAATAATACTAATAGTATATCTGATAACAATGCTGTCAGTAATATTATTATTTTTTTATTTTATTTTATTTATTTATTTATTTTTTTTTTTTTTTGCTAAGCATAAATTAAGAAAATAACATTTTAACAAGTTCTTAAGAAGCATTGAGAATAAATTCAGAATAAAAATGCATTTTAAGATTTAACAATAATATACTTAAAATGTATTAAATTAATAAAATTATCCACAACCTAGAGAAATTTTTTCCATTTTAAACAATCAAGAAAACAAATTCATCTTGGAAATATCACAAGAAATTGAGACTTACCAATGGTGCAAAGACTGATGAAAGTCATGCTGTGCTGCCTGACACGGCTTATACACGTCACTTCCGGAAGACGTCGCAACACATAATCGACGTAGTCGCTGGCCACGACGGCACCGATATCCCACCGGAGCCTCCCCAACACCATCAGTTCCCAATTCTATAATGAGACAAGATAGAGAATGGAAAATTAATGAAAAATACAAGCGGCCTTTTATCTTTCATAAAACCATTTTAAGGCTGAATAGAACATAAAAGAAAAATAAAACAGCATTTTTAATTCACGTCGCATTTATTGGCAAAAATTTAACATAAAAATATCAATAACAGTGACTGCATATTGGAAACTTTATAATAAACTTTAACAATCCGTCATATGTTAAAGCTGACCAATGTTAGCTTAACAAGAATTTGTGATACCACAATGAAACTATTCTTCAGCAGTTTTTGAATTCCGAAGTCAGAGGTCCAAGTTTTTTTCTTACATCCACAAAAGATTATAATAATGGGAGGTAGAAAAGCCGCTTCATACTGTTATGGAACAAACGCGACGGAAAACGAGTTCACAAAGGCTTTGCTCAAAGCCTTTCTGTTCGTTTGATATTGACGTTTCACCTGAACGACCACAAAATTCCTTGTTCAGCTCAGATATTACACGTCTCAGAGGTTTCAAATGCGATCAGCATCCTCTGGGTAAACAATCTGGTAAAAAAGCATTCACCTCCTTAAGTAATTCCATTTATACGGGAAACAATCTTTTGCAGTTTCCTCCAGAAGGAGAGCGACAAGGGTCTTTCCATATTACCGTTTCTATTCACGAGCGACTGAGCTCAAGAAAACTCCCCGAAAAACACCAAATAAAAACCCAATCTTCAAATGCGGGGCCATTGGTGACCATTTTCGGTTAATTACTTCTACGCCCCCTTTTTTCCCCCCCTCTCGTTCTCAATTTTTTTTTCCTTCATTGCACTGCGGTTTCGCTCTCACTGGCTTCACAAGGGTGTCATTTTTCTACCTCACTGGTGACGAATTAGCGAAAGAAAGGGAACTCTTCCCGTTGCCCTGACAGCAAACGGAAATTTATCAAGATCCAGTTGTCTGCTTAATTGGTTCCCACGCTCGTCAAATCCATTACACAATATACACTCTTCAGATTCGTTTCAAGGTTCATTAAGTAATGGAGAAAAATCCCTCCTATAATGATTTCATCATCTCTCACTCAATAGTGCCTAATTTTTTTCTTGACATTTGATATTATCCAACAAAAATAAATAAAAACGTGAATGAATCTCAGTCTCAATAAAGCATGTCTAATAAGCCGTATAGAATATGTTCAAAGTAACCATTCAATATTAATAAATGGTTTTTGGAGTGAAAGATTCTTATTTTAAATTAATTTACGAATTTATCTTAAGAACTGCAATTAATAATGCTCTATAAACTTGATAGAATGTTATTTAGTTTATAAAATTCAAAATTTATATTTTTCGCTTTTTCACTATTTCATGATCTTCCTAACTGTAAGCGAATAAGAAATTATGCTATATATTAACGGGCTCGACAAAACCGGTAGCCTGGTAGACAAATGCTACTAAATATTCCAAGGTGGCTACTAAAATGTACTTTATGGTAGCCATTTGGCTATTACACATATAGCCATTTGACGGTAGAGTGTAGAGCTATAAAAACTGCATGCCATTCTACAAAGAAAATCCGAGGTTCTAGGAAATTTTGATAAACAAATTCTCACTGTGCTTATTGCTTACAGGACAAATCTAAATTCTTTTAATGTTTATTGTTCTTTATTACCGAGTACATTGAAATTTATCCTACAATATTTCAAGCCGTTTCCAGTGCTGCTATGTCTACTGCATCTTTTGAAGGTGTATTTTCTGTGCAGAAACATGTCAAAACATGCAAAGGAAGTGCTTGGTTATGGACACACTATCAACACTCAAAGTGCAATCATTATTGTTCTGTAACTGAAACAAAACGAGGTTTTTTGTCATGTACATAAGTGCTATAGGTAATTTGGGAATTTATTTCTGCTTGAGAAAACAGTTTGTAATACTGTATTATGTCAGATACTGAATTTTGTTACTGGGTTAGTAAAATTTGTAACCTTGTAACCAATTGTGCACCAATATTTTGTCGAGCCCCTATTAATAAGCGGATTTATATTCGTAGCATTAAAACAATGGAATTATATTCGCCTACTTAATAATAACATTTTTTCTTCCTAAAAATGTTTAAATTTTTAGTGGGTTTTTTTAAAGTTTATTACTATATCATTTATTGTAAATTTCTACAATAGAAAGTTGTTTGTTTATTTAAACACCATATGATTGCCAATAAATCTCTACAATCAGAAGATTGCGAAAGTTTCTTAAACATTTGTGATAATATACGAAAAATATATTTATTTGTTTATTTTTTTTTTATTTTCAGAGGTGAGGCTGATTACGAAGGGAGTGAGACTGACAAGCCTTCTTTCTTTCCGTCGGGAACCGAACCCCGTTACTCACCGTGATTTCTTCGGGGGTGACTGAGTGGTCCGTGTAGTAACAGAGCTGTTCCGCGGTGAAGGGACGCCACTGACGGAACTTGGACGCCAGGAAGAGACTGACGGTGCCTAAGAGCTGAAGTTGGGATTTTCGCACGTGCACACGAGACAGAAACCGGTCCATGATGTTGACGGCCAAGGGAAACACCACCTCCTCGCAGCCCTGCTCTTCGCACACCTACAACAGGAACGATTCCAAAACGGAAGAGGAGGGGAGGATCGGGAAGAGGAGAGAGAAGGGAGAAGGAAAAAAAAAAAAAACAAGCAAGGTTGAATGAACGAACGAGCCGAGGTAGGATGGTCAAGGAGATTTAAAAGGCTCACAAGACGACAGGGGAACACCTGAGAAGCAAAGCCAAGGGAATTTAAAAGTCTGCACCGAGTGACCCAACCCACCCACTCCTTCCTTCCTTCCTTCCCACTTTGAACCCGTTTTCACTAAAGGCGGAGGTTCACAGCTCTTTTTTTTATTTTTTTAAAATTTGTTTTCCTAGAGGAAGCTTATTTGAATTGTAAAAGCGTAACGGCCACCCACGCCTATCCCACGATATAAAAAATCTTGGCATCGTGGGATTTATAAAAATAGAAACTGGTTTTTAAGCTACTTTTATAACATAGTATATAGGGGTAAAAGTCTTTCAACACATTTTAATTTTAAAAAATAATTTAGTACTTGACCTCCGCGTTATCGAGCGACTAATAAATAAATAAATAGAAAAAATACTAACTCGCACATGCAGATCTCATTTATTAATAACATAATATCTTCATGGATCTGATATTATAATTTGGTAAATGATTAAAAGACCATTTTGTTAATTGACTGCTTGTGACGGTGTTCCCCGTTGAGAAAGGTCATGTGAGGACAAGATGAAAATTGGTGTAAATAAATGAATTCGCAGAAAATAAAATTTCACAATATAATTGTAAATTAAAGATCTTTCTTAAGAATATAACTACTCAAAATATGACAATAAAAAGATATTTAATGTAAAAAGGGGTAATATTTTTTTTTTCAATCATTTGACCGAGCTGACTCTATGTTACATATTTATTTAGTTATGTTTCTGATACTTTAAAAGATAAACTGGATTAATTGTACAAATTATAAACAAAATATTAAGCACCAATATATGCACTAATTTACTTATTTAGAACTAAGAATTAAACATCTTTTAATTATTAGTGTCAAATCATTTATTAACACATTGTTCTTTAGGCTAACAAAAAATGAAAAAATAAATTATATTCTGCTATTTAAGACATTTATCATTTATTATCATTTACAAATATACCAAGAAGGAAGACTGTACTTCAAAATAAATTTACAAAATGAATGATAATCTCATTGATAAAATAGTGATTACTTAAGAGCAGACGATTTTTTTTGTTTATAATTTCAAAGCATGATATTTGTTAATGGATTTACTAAGTAAACCCCCTCATCAAGTATGAAATAATAAAAATGAAAATTCAAATTATTATTAACTCTTTAATTAAATAGATTAATAGCTGACTTAATATCGCCTTTTATTTCCAAACATTCTTTATGTTTGTTTTGAAAGCTGATTCTTAATTATTTATCGACTTTTATCAAAATCATTTTTAAATTTAAAATATAAGAGCAAACTGACTACAACAAGGAAATGCTTTCAAAAATACAGATAAAGAAAAAGAAAGATTAAAAAAGCTGTAAAAAAAACAAACAAACAAACTTACTTCTAACATCCATGCAGCGACTTCTTTTCTCATGAACGGTTTTACGTCGGTTTGAATATTATAGAGGTACGAGTGCGATGGCTGGTACTTCTCCTCGGCCACGAGAAGGTTCTGAATTATCCTGGGGTTTGAAAACAGAGTAGGATCGGGCCTTGCTCTAGCCTGAGAATCCTCGGGGCCTTCACAGCAATACAAATCCATTATTGCCGTTAGGCTTATTCGATCAGTCTAGTGCGTGTCTGTCGATCACAATCGAAAACGGTGATGACTCGTCTACGTTCCTCACACAACTGATGAAACGCTACGAATGCGACTCAGCGAATTCCGATATGTACACCTCCAAATACCAACAGAGTGTGGACTCTTTCAGCAACCACTTTTGTTTCCTTACGTTTCATTCACTGATCTTGAAGGGAAAAGTTTGGACCAATTGGAAGTGGGGTTCTGAGTTCAGCTGACTCGCCATTGGATGTGACGTCAAAGTGACGACTCGTGTCTATTCTTCATTTCAATTTGAAAAGCCTTGAATCGGTGACTTGGTGGGGACGAGGAGTGTATTCATCCATGTGGTTTTTAACTTTGAAAATTTTTGTATTATACTATAGAGCAGTGAGTATGATATTCTCATCATTTATCTTTAAAATTAAAAACAAACAAACAAACATTTCTCTTGCTTTAAGCATAAAGAATTAGTAACGTCAGCAATAATTTAAATCTTTAAATAAAAAATTAGATGGGGAAGCGGTAATATTCAAAATATTTACCAATCGCTAAGCTAGATAAAATTATTTAAAATTAAGAAATGGTACGGACGTACTAGTGCGCACTCTTTAGACCGCAACTGATGGGTAGGAGAGGTTTTTCATAAAGCTATGATTATCAATAACTGAAATTAAAATATTTTGAAAATAAATTTCAACAATTATAACAAATTGTTACTATTTCGTAACAACCTATGATGAATAAATAGTATCTTAGCATTAAAGCGCAATTCATATTATGACACGGAATGCAAGTGAAATGAAAACAACTGGACTTTTAAAATTTGGCAGGAAATTAATAATAAAATAAAATATACGTTATATTAAATAATGTAACTATGACACATATATCTAACTATTTTGTCCAATGGTTTGAAATGTAATGCGCGAGCGTTTGTCATTTTTGGTTTAATAAAAATAAAAAAAAGTTTCAAATTATTTATTTATTTATTTATTTATTCGGCTGTTGCTGTTAATTTTTATTACCATCACTATTTTTTATTTACACCAATGAAAAAAAAAAAGTTGTTGTTAAAAATTTTAATGTACTCAAAACGGAAAGAGAACTACTTTTCTCTCTCCTTGGAAATTCATGCTCTGAAGGAACCGATATTTCATCAGTGGATATTGTCGGACCATCTGCTCTCGATCGAAGCCTACGACCCCGACAGGGGGCTCCACGTCCAACGACCCAATGATTTTGAATGCTATCGACAGGTGACGGCATCGTCAACAATATGCGTTTGTTATTTTTTTTTTTCAATTAAAAAAATTTTTTTTGTTTGTTTGTCGGATACAAGAAACCAAGCTCCCGTCGTTATATTAGTTTTAATGGTTATACAATAGCTGATTTTAGTAATATTTTAATAAAAATGTTTCCTTTCTAAATTTTTTTAAAAACGTATATGAGGATTAAGTTATTATTTTCAGGTTGGAGTATTTTTAATGTCGACTTATTTCATCATTAATCTCAATTGTCATTGGAAAATATTTATATTAATTTTTAATTAACAAGTTTTGTAAACACATAGGAAATATAACATGCTACTGCTACTTTTTTTCTTCAAATAGTAGATAGCCTTTAACGGTTTATCTGACATGAGATGCAGTGCAGCACGAATAAGAGAACCTCTTATAAATGGTTACTATTTAAGTCCTGGGAATAGAAATTTCATTAACATATGATACTTTTTCTGTATATAGAGAAAAGTGAAATTCAATTTTATTTCCCTTAAACGATCATTTGAGTCTCAGTTTCATTACATCTTGTAACTACAATCAGGTCCTTCTCTATGCACATGAATTTTACTGTATAATTCTCACTTTTATGATTACGTACAAAATAGATATAAATTTTTAATTCTTACATGAAGAGTTAGCAAAGTGACGACTCTTTTATCTATTCTTCTATTCAATTTGAAAAGCCTTGAATCGGTGGGGGCGAGGAATGTATTTATTCATTCGATTTTTATCTTGAAAAATTTTTTTTATGATGTTCTCATATTATTATTTACTCTTCAAAATTAAAAAACAAATAACACACAAACAAAACATTTCTTCTGTTTTAAATAATTAAATATAAGAACTGTTAACGCCAGCGACAATTTAAATCTTTAAATAAAAAAAAAATTGGTGGAATAGTGGCAATATTCAAAATATTTACCAATCTGTAATCTATGTATAAAGTTACATATTGCCCATAATGATCATTTCGGCTCGAAGTCATACATAATAAAATGAATATTGGAAATGAACAGATATAAAATTTGAACAATAGGTGATAAGAATTCTCGTGTAAACAATATAAAACTTTAAATAACAAAGATGCTTGTGAAAGTCAAAAGAAATCCAATAATTTTTTTATTGCCAATACTGTAAAAATTATAATCGCAAAGCTTGTTTATAACTGGAACATCGCTTTCATCTCATATATTTAGATATATACCGGATGTCCCATTTTAAGCACTGCAGCTAAATATCTCGAAAACGAAAGGCATTAAAGAAAAATATTTCAGATGAAAGTTTCAGCATTTCAAGGGAGCAATCAGACACACGTTTCCACTTTTCTATTTTAGAGAAATTGCAATTTTTAAAATGAATGTACTGCTACAATTAGATAGCTTTTTGTTAAATCAACGTCGGGACTTAAATGGTTCTCGACACTTACAAATACTATAATAGAGCATCTAAAAATGTCCAGATATGTATACTATAATAGATATCCCCTGGGCATCCAGATGTCCCGTTTCCATTCATCCGGGGGATATATCTATAATGGCTTGCCATTCAGGTTCTCCTGTAGATATCATAATCAAATTTAATCAAATATTTTTGGATTACCCATCGTTTTGGCTAATGCATATGAGAGTAGCTACGGAAGAAGTATTTTACTTTTATTTCAGTCAAATTTTGCATACGACTTGTTCTCATTGATGATCATTCTTTCTAAGATAATAATAAAATAATTCTTCCACGATGTCCATTCTCATTGAAAAGAAAAATGCAATGAAAAAGAAATAATCACTTAATGTCATATTATCTAGGTGTTATTACCATATAGAATGAGACGATGCGCATGGGTTATTCATCAAAAGCACTCATAAAATAATCAAATTCCGACGCGCTAGCTATTAATAATTTGAATTTTTTTAATATATAAACCATATCAAGTGTTTATAAACTCGATCAATCATATTAAAATGCGTTCGCTAATTACTGTTTGATTTTTTAATTCTGCATCATAACATTCTGTAGATATTCACAATACAACAGTTTTTGGATATTACATTTTAGAGTTGGATATTTTGGCATGATTACAACATTATTTAGATATCCATACTTAGGCAGTGATTAATGGATATCCTTATTTAGGCAGTGATTAATGGATATCCTTATTTTACATAATAATTTAGTGACGTGAAGGAAATTTTCATTTACTTAATCGTTATGGAATTTAATCATGTTATCTCATGCGAAATTATGTGTTAAATATTCTAAGGCATTTTAGAAGATAAAAAAATCTGAAATAAAGAATATTATTAAGGACGAAATAAGGAATTATGCCATGGCACAGAATATTGTTAACTCAAATTAAATTCTAAAAACAGAATTATCGATTTGAATTAATGGCGCATTACATTAATACCAAAAGCCCAATAACCCTGGGAAATATGAAGGTGATCTTCATATACTCACAAATATTAATAAACTCAATCAATTCTGGATTTTAAAAGTGGCATATTGAAGATAAGAAAAAAAAATTATGTAAAGCAACGGCTTAAAAATATTTTTTCATATTTGACAGCTGTGATCACAAAGTGTAAGGCAGGCAGTCTTCATTTGCCCCTGCCGCCCGATGCTTTCTTCACCTTTTCAATGTGCATTAGCATAGACTTATTTTTAAAGCATAAACATTATTAACGCTTAACATTGCAATTACAATAATTTATTAAATAATAATATTTTTAAACAGATTCCCAATTTATTAAATTATGTTCCAAGATTTTTTTTTAATATTCTTAGAAAATTATTATCTTCAAGCAATATATTCCCATTATTAAATGAAATTGTGAAGAGAATAATTTTTAGAAATGCAGGTTTTGTTTTCATTCAGTTTTTAATGCATATAAATATTAAATAGGGATCCACAAAAACCTGTTTGCAATTAAAAAATAATAAACCAACTTGTGCATAACAAAAAGCATGTTTCAGTTTTATACAACCTCTGACAATTAAGTTCCACAGCCCACTAGATAAAGGCCTGAGTGCTGTTTTCAAAATGGCGGTGCTCGCAGGCAGACATTCTGTGTGAAATAAGATGGAATAGAAGAATTATTTCATAAATTTGCTTTAATTTTCTTACAAAATCAAAGCAAAATAATTAATCTATTACAGGAACTAATTTTTGCACATTTCTAAAACCATCATATATGGTTTTGAAATTTTTATAGAAAAGATGCTTTTTCTCTTCCTCCATAGATGGCTCTACTTTGAAAAAAAAATGAAACTATATTTATTTGCACGTATGTGCCATTGTTTTGATTAAAACATAAAGCCATTTAAATAACAAGTTCAAAAACTTAGATTTCGTTACAAGATTAAAGCAAATTTGTGAAATAATTCTTCTATTCCATCTTATTTCACACAGATAGTCCGCCTGCGAGCGCCGCCATTTTGAAAACAGCACTCAGGCCTTTATCTAGTGGGCCGTGTAAGTTCGGTGAATGACGTCACACCCTAATCTGTGCGAGCTTTACCAACGCCTCCTAAAGATAAGGCCTGAGCGCGAAAATGTCAGACAATGTTACATCATCATCCATTAATTGCATTTCAGGACTTATTATTGGTAGTAATGCGATTAAACGTATCTTTGGATGATGATGTAACAATGTATGACGTTTTCGCGCTCAGGCCTTATCTTTAGGAGGCGTTGACTTTACGCGAGTAACAATGCATGTGAATACAAGCCCAGTCATTGTTTAAGCAAATACAGGTCACGTTTGTGCGTGCAATGGTTTAGCAGATGCTCGTTTCTTCAGTTGAAGGTGTAGCGTGCGCACGTAGCTGTGGATAATGGATCAAAGAGGAACACTGCCGTAATCGTGCAACAGTTTCTGGCCAACAAAGGGGTCGTATCCATAGCTCATCCACTTTATTCACCAGACTTGGCACCGGCAGACTTTTTCTTGTTCCCACGCCTGAAACGGGCCTTAAAGGGACACAGATTTGCGGACATTCCAGACAGTCAAGCAAATGTGACACCCGATCCCAAAAGTGTATTGCCTTCCAGGGTGATTATTTCGAAGGACAATAAAGTAAATGTGGCTCTATCTGTTTTGCATTTTATTGTGTGAACTCATTCACCGAATTTAATTGTCAGAGGTTGTATATATTTTCTGTTTCAGAATATTTTATGTATAGCTTGCTGTATTGAAATAAATTTAGTGGTTCAGAGAAATTTAAGGACTAATGGGAAATGCTAAAAATGTCTTGTAAGGTTCAGATGCGAGGTATCAATGATTCTAATTTAGGGTGCTAGCTAATTGATCATGAGTAGAAAAAGTATACTGACTGTATACATACCCATACTTGATATTTCTTCCTTTAATAAGTATAGGCAAGAAGAGATGAAGGGGGAGCAAGTATAAAATAGCTAAATTTTTTCTAAGAAAACACTTTGTAGTGTTTATTTATTATATAACAGGAGTCACTTTATCTGTACTTTTTAATTGTAATTTAAAATTGAAAATTGACCTTGTGAACTTTTATATAATCAAAGAAACAGTCTACAAAAAAACAACTAAATATACTCGATATTCTTGTAACATAAGAGCCATATCTTAAGGGGGAGGGGACAGAAACTACATGGACCGAGAGAATATGAAAAATGAAATAACTTAGAAAAGTACATAACTCCCTCTTAAAATACAAAAATCATTTCAAAACCAATAAATAAATAAATATATAAATAAATAAATATTCAAAAAAACCACGAAAATTCCTGTGATAAAACGTAAACTTAAAAATATTGATTTGGCAACAATATCTAACCATTCTTGACAAACCGTCCTGCGCAACATGAGAGTTCTCGTAAATCTCGTAATCAAAACATAAAAATCCACACGATATTTAAAAATAATCGATAATTCGCCCAAAGCTAATTCAGACCCAAATTACTTCTCTTTTTTGCCATAGGATGGCACCATCGTTAAGTTGACTGATGAATTGTTATTATTCAAAGCTTTCGTATTCGATTCTCGACTCACCACATTTCCTCCTTTCGTATTGGGTGGGGGGGGGGGGGGAGACCTCGCAAGATCATTATGTTCTCTGTCGATGCTAGTTTTATTTCCTTCCACGAATGTTTCTAGAAACATAAAAGAAATATTAATGTATAGTAAATTGTTGAATTCCAGTAACAATTAAAATTACAATTAAATATGTGAAAATCAAATAAAAATTTATCCATTATACAGTACTCTTTCTAATTATATTTTTAGAGAGATTTTAAAACATTTTTTAATAAGATATATATTTTATCCATTCTCAATAAAAATGGATAACATTATTTGTTCATCTGTATATTGTTTAAACTTAGGATTTTTAAGCCCTTCAGATTTGAAAGTCTCCGATGTTGATAAAATCAGAAAAATGCGTATATACAGACAGTTTGACGGACAAATCGAAGACAGAATAGATTTATGACGAAAAATGAACAAATTTTTTTGGGCCAAAATAAAAAGAAGCACTCTTTCTCCTTTCCGTTCTCCTTTGTCATCTTTTGAATCCTTAATTCATAAATTTCGGGATGTCTGTAAAAAGAAGGTGTGTAAAAGAAATATTTATACAATTTTTGAGTTCACAAATTACATTATCCTTTTGCGTGTGCTCGATATGGTAATGAAGAATCAAAATTATCTTTAAACATGAGATGTAAATAATCACAAATAAAGCACCTATCTTAAGATGCATTAATAAACTATGTACGATTTAGGCCTTTCTCACACGATGCTACTCAAAAGAAATTATCGCTAACTCAGATTATCAATAAATTACTTTTTACTCCCATCAATAATATTTCAATGGAGGCTCTCACACTGCTCTATCGGTTAGTAAATCGGTCCGTAACACGTTCGTCGCGCTAATGGTTTCAGACAAATTAGCGATCAAAAATTGAATTTTAAACTGCTAAGTGAAAATGAGAGACATCCTTGTTTATATAATTACAAGTTGAGTGATTATTCACGTCAAGATATAACTTAAAAAGCATGGAATGACCCAGAATGACCAGAAAGTCACTTTATCAGGTAATGTATTTAACATTTTTTTTAATGAAAATATTTCATTTAATGAAAAGTTTATTTTTCATTTACAGCAACGAACGCTCTGCAGTTGACATTGGGTTCAATGCTTTCTTTTTTTTTTGTTTGTTTCGCCTTTACCTGCTTTGATAATATCCTCATCACAAGCGTCAGTAGGCATCGTGAGGCTCAAACACAGTCAAGGGAAGGGAAAATTAATCTTCCCTTGACTGTGGCTCAAATTAACCGAGTGACTAAAATTACAGAATAGTTTCGTGCGCGAAATTTGTCAGAAACTAGTTAGTGATAGATTTCAGTTAGTAATTAATTTAATTTGTTTTGAGTAGCATCGTATGAGAAGGGCCTTAGTGATATCAATCATTAGCCCTGAACACACTTGATAATAACAGAAGAACTAGGATGGAGGAGGAGGACAATTTATTTAAATCGACTCTTTGGCTGATCTATTAAGTTAGTTTATGTTCTTATTTTTGGTTTCAATTGTTCTTAGATTGTTAAATATATTGTTTTAACAAATAATAATAATAATAATAATAATAATAATAATAATAATAATGTAGACGCCTCCATCCCAAGAGCAGAACCTGACATGTAACACTTCGTCTCCGCTACTACGTAATCAAGCTTATTCATTGAATTAAGACGAGAAAGGACACAATTGAAACATCGTTTTCGACAACTCCAGCTATCCTAAGAAGAACACTCAAAGTCAACTGAATTGTATTGCATTGAACGGACTTTGAGTGTTTTTCTTAGGATAGCTAGAGTGTATAAATGTTATTCTACTTTTTTTTTTCATGATCAAGTACACATGATTAATAAAGAAAATCACGACATCTTAATGAAAATTACTGTATTCAACAATTACAATAATAACTATATAATATTATATACTATACATTCCATTGAAAATCTACTTAAACTTTTTATACTTTTTAAGAAGAATGTCTCTACAAAAACAATGAGCTACAGGCGATGCGTTCCCAAATCAACATCTGATTCTACTAGATTCTCACTGATTAACTGAAATAGGAATGGCAAAATTAAAAATTAAACACAGTCGGTTGGTTGGTTAGTTTGTTTGGTTTTAACGTCCTTTTCAATTGCTATGGTCATTTCAGGACGGCGTTATAGGGGCCGCAAATTTTGCCTCGCAAGGGTTCTTTAACGTGCAGCGGCAAACGACTACACGGGATCAACGGCTTTACTTCCCTTCCGAAGGAGTGCGTGATCCCCCTGAAAAATCCTCGTCGTCCTCGGCTTGGATCGAACCCGCGTACTCGGGCATCAGAGGCGATCACGCAACCACTGAGCCACCGAGGCCGATTAAACACAGTCGAACTTAGATATCTCGAATTTCACGGGAACAGAAAAAATTCGAGATAAAGAAGTTTCGAGATATGGAGGATTACTTTTAAATCCAGATTTTTGGGTTATTAAAGATACTGTGAGAGTACAGAGAACAATATGAAATAAAATGGTACTTCTATAGAGTTATGCCACGTACATATGGCACCACTAGAGTCAGAAATGCAGAAAATGCGCCTTCTTAAGCAACTTGTAGGCAACAGAGACTTGCCAAAAAAATCGAAAATATCATATTCGAAAAGTTTTCGTGAATTATTTTCGTAACGCACGAGAATCATCTTCTTTTCGCTTTCGTACGAAAATTTTCTCATAATTAAAAAATCGTAATTCTCTCTCTAATGTATTTAAATGGTTTGCACTTCGCTGGCACACGAAGTCAAAATTCGACTTAGCGAGGTTTTCCGAGAAAATGTTTTGAGATAACGAGGGAAAAGTACATTGAATTAATAGTGAAAATGCAGGAAAATAATTTTTTTCGAGGTTCGACTATAAATACAAATACATAATTATAATTATACGTTTTCTTCCTGATAAAGAATTTAAAGATAAGACAAACACCA
This sequence comes from Rhysida immarginata, assembly GCA_023313115.1. Classification (NCBI taxonomy): domain Eukaryota; kingdom Metazoa; phylum Arthropoda; class Chilopoda; order Scolopendromorpha; family Scolopendridae; genus Rhysida; species Rhysida immarginata. The sequence continues at coordinate 7,114,257 of JAHWFO010015474.1, forward strand.
GCTAGCCAACATCACCTGATGGGGAGGATTAGGGGAATGAAAGCTGAAAGAAATGAGGGGAAGATGCTATTTCTTCTATAAGATCTATATCAGATCTATAGAATCAAATGAGCCAGAAGCAGGAGTAAATGGCATTCCTTATGTGCTCTTGCCAGATACATCAATGTTAAATTTCCGTGAATATCTACTTTTGGGTTAATTAGGTGTTAACGGAAAGCATGCCTTTTAATAGATTCATTATACTTTGATTGCTTACACCAAGAACGGATGAAAGGGGGGGGGGGGCTATCTTTATATCTCGGATAGGGCAAAATTTATCAGGAATAGATGAATGTCTCTATACCTCCTTCATGCATTCCTGACTTTATCTTATTCCCAGGGATTAACCTTATTCCCTGTTATCCCTTTCAGTGCTACAGAAATTTCATAGATTCTTATAATTAGGGCGACATCATTTGATGAATTAAGGAACAACAAAATAATTATATATATATATATAAAAAATGGAGTTGAAAAGTAATAAAAGTTTAGCAACTTTTTACAGAAATATTGCAAATTAATCTTTGCAATTGAGAATTTACAATCTGATCTTCTTGTGAATGATTAGGAAATATTTTTATTCCAGTTCTTTTTATTACTTTCAAGAATAAAATTTCATTTTGTAAGATATTTATACTAGAAGAGTTGGCTCGTCGTTAAACAAACCATAAAAAAAATTCTTACTAAGCAAGTTCTTATTCGTCGTAATGTAATAAATTGTAAATTTACAACTCTTATGGATACTTCAGTAGGCGAATTCGTATAGCACTTAAAAGTAAATGAAAGAGCTATTTTATATAAACAATATGGATAGTAAATAACATGCATTATTACAACATACAGGATTATACAATCTATTGTCAGGGTTTCACCAAAGACCTTTCTTATCGTCTTTGGTTTCACCTTAATCTATCTCTGCTATTATGAATAGAAGCTTTCAATTCTCCTCCTAAAATGCAGTGAAAGGGTTCGTTCCGTTCCATTCATACTTTTTACATTCCAAAGTGACAACTGAATTTCTCCAGAAATTTTTCGATGACTTGTAAATTTTCTCTTCTAAATTCTATTAAAGTAATTTGTGAGAATGAAAAAAGCTCAATTTATATTTAATTTTTTTAATAGATTTTTTTTCTAATTTTGTGTTAAAAGTTAATTTTTTATTTAATATATAAGTTATATAAAGGACACCTGTACAATAGCGAAGCGATAAAATATTACGTAATATCTGTGCAAACTTTCCGCCTTCATTCGTAAAATTTTTATCGCGCTCCCCACGGCGTTGGTTCAATCCCCGAACAAGGACGTCCAAGAATGAATAAAAAGAAAATATGCTGGGGTTAAGATTCCTTTCGATGAAGGAATAAAGATGTTGGCGGCTGGCTTTAAGGCAAAGGAAAAACTCTTTGGTCCTCAAACTTGTATTGCATACCGTGATTCACTTTCTCTAGTCCCAACAAAAGTTGACAAATCCGCTTTACTTTGTACATGGGGTTATGCAAAAGGGAGGTGGTGCGGGTAAGCAATATGTACACAGGCCAGAAGGAATAAAGGGCAGCTTTTAAATTATAAATCCTTGAAAAATACTCCGAGTGATCTTAAAGAGCATTCAGTAAAAAGACATTATAACGTTAATTAATTAGTGGGGTGATTTTTTTTAAAACAAGATATTCTATCTGTATTTCCTTCGCTTGTAATTATTTTCAGATTGTAATAACAGGAGCACATATTGATACAGCTTTAATATTTTATATCGGCAAGTATAAACAGGAAAAACAGTTAAGAATAAATTTTCTCAAATCGTCGAGTTTCTATTATCAATAACCAGGAATTTATGAGCTTTCTGTTCACATATCTCTGCAATAAGGTATTTTAAGTATATACTATGTAGAAAGTTTTTCTTTTAACTTCTGAATAAGGAAAAATTATAATAAAAGATAAAGTGAAAGCAGTTCATTTAGATAAGTAAATTTTCATTAATAAATTATCCCATGTGAATGTAACCATTTTACATTAACCCCTTCAGTCACCTTGGCAACATATGTTTCCAACTTGTATCTTGGACGTTTACCTTGTCAAAAGTGCGGTATTTTTTTATGTTTTGTAAAATTTCGTACTAAATAAATGACATGAATAAAATCTGTTGATTCTCTAATAAATATGTATATTTCGGTAGCAAATATAGCCATACATGTAAAAAGATAATAAAAAATGTTAATAAATAAAAAACTGCTGGTTATGTTTAATGTAACAGTATCAATATAATAAATGTAAAAACAAAATTTTTACAATCGAATTTAAGGTCTGTGTCTGAAGAGGCTACAAGAAGAGATAAAACCGAATTGACTTTTTCGTTCGTTCGTGTATGTACAGTTTAAGCCGGCACGAATGAACTTCTAATGTATCATGATTATATTTATTAATGTCATTTAAATGTTTATGATGCAATAAAGGTATTTTATGTAAATGAAATTATCTTATCTAAACGAACTGCTTTCACTTTATCTTTTATTATCATTCCCCTTATTCAGAAGTTAAAAAAAACAAAACATCTTTCTACATAGCAAATATTTAAAATAAGTTATTACAGATGTATGTGAAGAGAAAGCTCATAAATTCTTGGTTATTGATACTAGAAATTCTTGGTTATTGATTTGAAAAAGTTCATTCTTAGCTGTTTTTCCTGTTTCTACTTGCTAGTATGAAAGCTTCATCAATGTGCTACAGTTTGAAGCCTCAATTCATTCGCACCATGGACAACGAAAAATAGCTTCGAACATATTTATAGAACGAATAACCCAAATCTAAAAGATAAGAACATTGTCGAACATCGAACATTTCTCCGTCGTTAATTTCATCATCAAGAGGTGATTCAACTCCTTCAAAACTCAATTATTCGCATGTTATATATCAGCCTACATTATTTATGAATTATTAAATATTATGAGGATAAATAGTCTAACAATGAAATAGGCTTCCTTCCTAGCAGAAATACACTGTGCACACAACTTCTAAATACGTAAATTGTATCTAATAAAAAAATAGTTTGTTAAATCCGTTTATTATTAAAAAAAAAAAAAAAAGAACATGTTAACTTGTAGTATTTACTTAAAACTCTCACTTTCATAACTTTATCATTATAATTAACTTATTATTAAAAAGTATATGCAACTTTTTTAACTTTTTAATCCATGCTGAATTTTCTGCTTAAAAATATAATTTAAATAGTAAAAATAATCGGAAAACTCACATTAAAAAGGAAGATAACAATCAACATTAGTAAAAATAAGTAAAGAAACAAAAAAAAATTGAAAAAAATATATCCTCCATCCCTACCGGGATTCGAACCCGGGGCCTCTGGATTAGAAGTCCAGCGCGCTATCCACTGCGCTATAGGGACCTACAATCTTATTCGCTCTGTAACATACTACAAGAATACGTTACCTTTTCCATCAAATTTTCAAATTTATTTTTAAAAACGTTTGTATGTTTGGTTTGGAAAAAACTTCTAAGGAGGTACATTATTATGCGTAATGTGTTTAAAGTCAGACTCTATGCGGCTTTAAGCCTAACTATGGAGTTCCGAGCATCGAATTTTGCGGTTGGCTCTACGCTAACAGACAAATGTAAACAAACGGCGCAATCAAAGGAAATTCACTGATACGTGCAGTTTCAATGAGATAGACAAACTAAACAGCGAAATAAAAATTACAAAATCACATCCGTAGATATCGTAATGATTACTTAATCTGGTTTAGGAAGAAATTTTCGAGTAGGCTCTTACTGAGGAAAGGGTAGGCTCTAACTGAGGCTTACTAGCATAGCACGGGTGCAGCATATGATCAAATGCAGTGATTTATAAGAAATATTTTAAAAAATAACGCAAATATCGTTTGGAAGTAGTAAAAAGTGATGATCATTTTTGCGTGTGTTTATGGAATATTTTCTAAATTAAACGCTTTTAATTAATTGGTCTTTAAACCTATCAGTAGATGCTTTTACAATTCAAATATCAAAATTTCGCAAATTTCCTCATTAAAATATTCATCTGTTCAATCGCATCCCCACCCTAGTCTACACTGCAGATGCTACAAATACGATGTCAAAAAAAGTCAAATGGCAATGACCTTTCATTACTTCAATGTCAGTGCCGTACTCGCTTCGACACATGTGTCTATTGATTGCTCTGAATACCCATAAAGCACGCGTCCGAGCGAGTTCTTCTCTTAATTCCGCCGTTTAAAACGCACTTTTCAGTATTCAGTTCCCCGAAATCTACTTCCAAAAATAAAACTAGAAAAGTAGAAGACGCCGAGATAATTTTCTGCGACAGGAGCGCGCATGCGTATTTCTGGTTAAGCAACTATAACTATTTCTCCTAGACTCTGAAGGAAGTATGCTTGCGGGTGACGTCAGACCGAGTCAACGAATGGTTAAGCAGTTCTTTTTGGCAAGGTCACCTTCGTCAGTTTGACTGCTGGGGCGGCACTCGCAAGAAAGGAAGGCTCCTCGGCGTTACTTCTGTTGCCGTGGGTCACCCAACGCCAGCCCGTCAATCGGCCTGAGAAGGTGCTTTCCTTGCCGAACGAATCAGTAGCAAGGGTGATCACAGTTGTTGAAGGTGAGTTATAAATGAAATCTCGAATGAAGATGTAAAAGTGGAAAAGTTGAAAAGTATTTGAAGTTAAATACTTTTCTTGGAAATAAGATGTTTTTGTAGTATTCCATCTGACATCAACCATTGTTTATCAATTTTAGCTTTCAAATTTTAATGTTTTCCACAAATCTTATTAATTATTATTATTAAAAAAAAAAATCGAAATTTGTTAATTATTGTTTATTCTTTTTCAATATGTTAACGAAGGGACGGATTTTTAACTATAAATTATAATGCTAAAATCTTAATTTAAAATTATTAAAAAAAATAAAATAGCTTAAAATATAAGGTTCTTCATAATAATAAGTCTATAAGTTTATATTAGCTTACATTATTTTAGCCTATATATCCCATTTCTCCTCTTTAAAAGAAACATTTAATTTAAGTATTATTCTCAACTTCTTTCCTTAAATGCCACTATCTTTAATAAATAAATAAAATTATCTCTAATTATCGTAATTGTGAGATAATAGAATTATTTCCCGGGTAAATATTTTTCATTTCACTTTTTTCAATTTTATTCCAAATATACACTTCTAGTTCCTAATTCTTATAAGAATTAAAAAAAATAAAACTACATGGGTTACAAAAATAAAAGAAAATTTATCCCAAAGGTCATATGAAGGTTTTTTGCCTGGCATTGACTAAAATTTGGAAACTTCTCCTATATGAAACATGCTGAGAATTTTTAAAATTAGAATTAATAGAAGCACAAGATAAAGTATTTAATTTTTATTTTCTTTTCCTTTCTTAATTTCCTTGTCTATCATAAATTCATGATGTTATGAAAGAGATGCTTCTCATCTTTAATTTTCATACACCCCCCCCCACCCCATTTTAGGTTATCCATTATAAATTATCAATGGGTTTATTTTATTTTATTTTATTTTTTTCCTTTTTTTTTATAGATTATAGCTGAAAATGGCAACAGTAAAAGAGAAACTTATGATAGAGGTCGAGCCACCTGTACCAGTGGCACAGACCAAAGTCACAATTGTTGGTGTTGGACAGGTTGGCATGGCATGCGCCTTCTCTATACTTACCCAGGTATGTTTATTAATTAATTACTTACTTTTTTCAAACCCATTATCCGTTAGTCTTAGGGGTAGCAGCCATATTATGGAGGATCTCCAACGCTCGCGATCTTCCACCACGAGGTGCATTTCATTAATGGTTACACATTTGTGGCAACCAAACTTACTATTTTTACCCTAGCCACCTCATGAGAAATACCCTAGATAACCCTAGATAATCAAGTAATAGGAAAGTGCCCCTCCTTTGCACCCAAATTCAGATCCGGCTTTTGGTGCCTTCTAGAGACAATTCTATCAATTACAAACCACATCTATGTTCCGGTTTAGAGTACAATGATCCGAAAGCTCCATTGTAGCTCCATTATTAAAAAAATGGTTAATGACAAAAAAACCTCGGTGGTGGCGCTCCGTTTGCAGTGAGAGCACATTATGGAAGATTTGCTGTGATTTACAGCTGTGCACCAAAATCTTCAAAATTGGACAATCAAGTGGACATCCGTATCAAGTGGCCATCACCAGCGGGATACTGACATTTCTTTAAAAACAATTCGCGGACAGCTCGTACCGAAGAATTTGCCAGGCTCACAGCTTAAAATTAAAAGAATGTACCACAAACTTAATCTGCAAAACCTTGCGTAGTTTAATATATAATATATAAGCTCATTTTAATCTGTCATTAGCCTATTTAAAAAAAATTTTGCTCATTATTAAAAAAGAAATCATCATAAAATCATGCTTTTTTTTGTTGAAACAATGAAAATGTTATTTTTGGAACTTCAAGTATACAATCAAAAAAGTGAATTTTAAATGATTAAAGCAATTTAGAATCTTACATTTTCCCAATTCAATTAGTACTGTAATTGAAATTTCATTTATCTTTTGAGTCTCAAATTAGAAATTATTCATTTATTATAAACAAGTGAAGCGAAAATTATGCCCTCGCGATTTCGATAAACTTAGGGAAATTACTTTTAGGGCTTAGTCTTGTGCTCAATGTAGAGCCTTGCGAATTTTTTGGAGAACGAGACATCTGTCACGACATCTCTTGTAATGAAATGTCTTGTGTCGCTATTCCATCATCGCCAAGTGCCCCCCCCCCCCACCACTGATTTTCATTCCAGTGTTTTCACACTTGGCTGCAAAACGATCATGTATGTGTTGAAGGTAAGTGCAAGAAGGCCCGAGGGGGACAAGATCTTCAACCAAGAGCAACCTTTCTACCAAGCAGTCACCTCACTCATTGCCTCAGCTGCCCTTGTCTATCTAATCCATAAAAATAATGAACAAGAGAGATGGCATTGCACATCCATTGTGTAGCCTAATATGCACTGTGAACAGTCTTGACTTAATGCCATCAGATCCTTCCTACAGGGACATGCTAGCAACCAAAATTGCCCATCCACTCCATTCTCTTGCAAACTCTCCAGAGTCTCTCCCAAGGTATACTATAATAAAGCAAGAATGTACATCTTTTGAATTCTCCCAAGATTTCTTGAAGATTTGCCTTAGAGTGAAGATATGATCCATTGTGCTTCGGCCAGGTTAGAAACCAGTGCTCCCTCAACAGTTTGGAGTTTACTATTTCCTGGATTCTCCTCTCCAAACATACTTTCCCAGGAATGCTGAGCAAAGAGATGGCTCAATAGTTGTTGCAATCTCTTTGATATCCCTTTTTTAAAGACAATACATGAATAAGATTTTCGTTTATTCAAAGTAAATTTATCTTATTTTTTTTTTTTTTTGATGAGAAAATCATTTTAATGACCCTCTCCTTAAATAATTTGTTTTCCTAAAAAAAAACAAAAAAACACTGAATATGTTCATACCATCTTTCTATATAGAAAATTTTTAGATGCATTTTTAAAAACAATTTTAGGGCATTGCAAGCGAAATTGCATTGGTTGATATGGTAGCTGACAAGCTCAGAGGAGAGATGTTAGATATGCAACATGGCCTTACCTTCTTGAGAAATGTAAAGATAGAAGCCAGCACAGGTAAGTAATTGTTAAAAATATATTTTAAACATGAAATAATTAAAATAGTGTAAATGATTTAGAATGTTAATAAAAATCATAAAGGATAACCATATTTTCACTCTACCCCATAGATTATGAAATAACAGCAGGATCAAAGATTGTAATCATAACTGCTGGAGCCCGACAACAAGAAGGAGAAAGTCGGCTTAACCTTGTGCAAAGAAATGTTAATATTTTGAAAGGTTAATAAAAAAGCTGCTCAAAATTTTGATTCTCGTACAGGGTTGAGCAGAAATCGTAATTCGATGTGAAGAAGGGAATAAACCATAATGAACGGAACGCTTTATTTAAACTGAAAACCAATAACTATAGATAATGGTATGCCATTAACTTTACTTCTTGAAAATAACAATGGACAGGTTCAATGTGTCAAAAGGCCTACATCACCCAAGCCAGTATTTCCAAGGCAATGTTGCACAGCATCTCTCATATATTCAGTCCTTAATGAAAGTTGATAAGCGAGAATCCATGGTCAATACAATACTCTTCAGGTAACCCATTTTAGTAAGTGCATGCAAAATCTACTAACTGGTGCTTGATAAGTTTCTTATACTGGAGCTGCTGTGAACTTGGATGGGTTATTTCACCCAATGTCCGAAATGGCAGCAAACGATTCTTTGCACTTGAAGTCTCCATGGCAAATGTAAAGTGTTCTATTGATCACAATTGCAGTGCCTATCCATTCCCTGTCTGGTCTACTTGCACACCATCTATCAATATACCTTTTATACTTGTGCTGACAATATCCACCATAAAGCAGAATTGTTATACAGTGTTAAGATTTCTGTACAACCCTGTATTTAATTTCATTAAACACATTTTTACAAAAATATAAACTTTAGCAGAATATTTATTCTAAATATTTTCTTTTGATAGCCATCGTACCTAATCTGGTCAAGTTCAGCCCAAATGCAATCATTGTGGTGGTGTCTAATCCAGGAAAGTATAGCACAATTTTTATATTTTGATTAAATCCGTTTATATTTTATCGGCTGCTGCAGTAGTTATAGGAAGATTAGTCATTAGATTTCTTGGGGAGATAAAGCTAAGGGTTGTATATCACTTTCTAAAAATTTAATTATTCACTTTGCTATCTTATGTCTATGCATGAAGAATGAGGTATTTTGTCATCATTATTTTGGATTAAATGTAACTTAAAAGGAAACATTTTCACAAAATTTTCCACTCTGGTCTGTTGGGCATTTGCAGTTTTATACTTTCATATGTTGCTTGATTCCTTAGGGCAGAGTGTTTTGGTCTCACTCGTTATTCTTCTGTGCGTGGTCTTCCAGGATTTTTTACTTTACAACCAATGTTCTGAAATTTCTTATTCCAGTCGTAGATGGGCTGCCTTTCAGTGGATGTTTACCAAGTTGTGTTCTAAAATGCTGCTGTATGACCCCTGCCCTCTTAGTCCAGTGGGGCCATAAGGCTGCTCTATGACAGTAACTAAGTTTGTTTTCATGAATTATACCACACTAAGAGCATTCTCTACCAAAATAGCAGTTATTTTATTTGTAGAGCTGATGTATCACGTGCTCACATGATGCTGATGGTAGGCTACTTTATGGTTCTGGGAACACTCAAAATGTTCCCATATAAAGTAATAGTAATTGCTTTTTTGTTTTATTCCATTTTGGTTTAGAAAATGTTCCATAAGAATGTTGTACAGGGTGTCCCAAAATAAATTTTCTTTTTAAGGTGGTTTATAAAACAACAAAGAAGACATTTACTGAAAAAACTTTTAATTATTCTTAAACTACAGATACCAGGAAGTTTTTTGTTTTTTTTAAATATCATCTGAATGTAAACCTTCACGCTCACGGCACTCTTCTAAACGAGAAGCAAAATTTCTGAGCAAAATTGTTCAGCATCTCCACATTACACTCTGAATTAACTGTCATCACGCATCCCCTTTCATCTTAAAAAAAGTATGAACCGATTATTCCTCGCGCTGACATTGCTTCCCATACAGTCACTTTTAGTGAATGAAGTGGTTTCTCATGCTTGTGTTTTGGGTTCTTAGCACTCCAGTAACAGCAATTGTTTGTTTACATGGTCATTTAGGTGGAAATGTGCCTCATCCGAGAACTCGCATACACAAAACGCACGGTCCTTTCCCAAGAAACGCTCCATGGCATCTGAATTCTCGAAAGCCATTATACCATTTGACATGCCTCCCCACATCTCATTGGTTTGTTGCATTCACGCAGTGAGCCAATCGAATTGAAAATTTCTTTTGGGACACACTGTATTTTCAGATGGGAAGGAGAGCATGTACTAATGGATTGTTAGTACCTGCATTCATATTGTTCAAACATTGTGTAAAATGTTTTCTTACTTTACATTTTATATATAGATGCAAAGAAATCGGAAATTACTCAATCTGTTTTGCAATACCAATGAAATAATCATGAAATTGGTATACTACAATTGCCACTTTTCTGTAAGTCACTGGCAATTGATTGATGTTTTCATAATACATTACTAAATTTTGGAAAGAAAGAAAAAAAAAAAACGGAAAAAAGGGAGGAGATTTAACATTATGTATTCGAATTTGAAATTAAGTTGGCAGCCTTTATAGTTTCCCTTCTCTCACGTCTTTTTAGTACAGTAATTTGCTCTTTCGCATACATAAAATGCACAGAGTTATATATAACTTTTTTTTTTTTTTCCCCAACAGTTGATATTTTAACATATGTTACTTGGAAAATCAGTGGTTTACCAAAGAATAAAGTCATTGGTAGCGGTACTAACTTAGATTCATCTCGTTTCCGTTTTTTAATGAGCGAAAGATTGAATGTTGCACCTGCAAGTTGCCACGGTTGGATTATTGGTGAACATGGGGACTCAAGTGGTAATGATTTAACTGTCTTGTTTATAATTATTGATTCTGTTCATTTACTCAGTATATTTTGAAGTTGTTCATTATAAACTCTTTTTCTGTAGTTCCTGTCTGGAGTGGAGTGAATATTGCCGGAGTTCGTTTACAGGATATAAACCCTAAACTTGGGCAACCTGATGATCCTGAAAATTGGGGAGAACTGCACAAGAAAGTGGTAGACAGGTAGTATTAGCCATAAATTGCATTCTGATATACAACAGTTCTTAACTGAAATGCTGAATGTTAACAAAATGTTATCAATGACTTAGTAAATTATGAAAACAGATTTTTTTTTATCCCTTTCAACTGTGTAATGGAATACACAAAAGTACAAAATTTTAGAAATATATTTAATGGAATTATGGTGTAGTACATGGAGTTCAGATGAGTCATTTTCTAAATTTTTTTTAGTGTATGCCAATCAGTGCAGGCCTAGAGGTATAACTAGATACATGTCTGCTGACATTTCCAGAGGAATATTATTGAATTCTTCTGGTTGCAAAATGACTTTGGTAGTAGATGCAAGCTAAAATCTAAATTAAACAACTTGTTGAACTCCTCAACAATTACAGCATGAAATCCATTAGTGTTCTAATGGTAAGGTTTTACTCTCCAGACCCTTTTGAAAGGGCATGCCATCCAGATGGTTTTGGAGACTGCCCATCGAAATAAACAAAACAATTCATGCGTGTAACATTGCATTATGTTTATCTGGTTTCTAATTTTTGTTCGCCTAGTTATTTCTTTCTTACACCTGCCTGATAGAATTTCTGGGGAGAACACTGTATACCTTCTATAAATATAAATGGATAAAAAATTTATCAATTGGTAGAATAAGATCAAACAGATTTCACCTTCTGAAAAAATAAAAATTCTCCATTTCAGATGTTTTTCACTAGTAGATTATAGAAAAAACGAGGAATGATAAATGCAGTGGTTTTCTGTTACCTTATGTAACACCCAATATTGCAGTTGGATTCGAATCCATGACTGCGACACCACTGAAACTTTTGTGCCCCACCAAGCTGTTCAAATTCTCTGCTCTAACATTAATTCCTAGATTACATGTTGACAGTATTGCTTAGTTTATGCAGGAGTGATATGTGTACCAGTTTAATACAGCAAATACTCTCAATAATATATTCACTGGTTACCAGATTCTCTAATATTGTACATATTAATTGGATGGACTGATAGATTTTGAATGTATCAGCTCACCAATGCTTGCTCTAAGGACAAATTTACTGTTCATAAAACCTGAAGTAAACGTGACTTGACCCAATCCTGAATTAAACTGCTACTCTGGGCTTTAATCACTTGAATCCCCTCAACATCTAAGAGATGGTAAGAAAATAGGCCCGTAGAATGTATGTGGCATTTAATAAGATAATTGTGTCACAAATTTTAATTTTAAAAAAATGGTAATTACAATCCATCTGTCAAATGTTTAATTGTTTCACTATATAAATTGTATATTTTGCAAAGCATCGCATAAGAGAACCAAAACTGCTAGTTTCATTCAAATATAATCTCTTGGAAAATGCCTAAAAGAAAAAATTAAAAGCTAATTAGCATACAAGCGCATTATTCTCTCTCTCTAATCTAACACATCAGATCAGGATTATGCCAGATTAACAAAATCGCAGGATTACTGGAAGGTTTGTGGAAAAAACTCTTAAATAACAAACTATGTAGCACAAGTATACAACAAAATGGCAATACAGCAAGAAAATAAACTGGAAATATGAATATAGAATACAGTATTAAATCTAAATTACTTCATACAGTATATACATTTCAAAATTTTATTTGAATAAGTGTTTGTACATTTCAACAAAGATTAAAAATTTGAAACTGTTCAGTAATGATACGATCCAATAAGCTCCTTTCTCAAGGAATTTTAAAAAAGAGATTGCTAAAACCCCATCTAAAAATACCAGATTACTGTATTGCATAAATGCTTTCATCAAACTCCAAATGCTTTTTGATTATTGTAGATATTTATGGAAAAAAATATCTGCTGAATCAGAGGATCAGAAATGCTTACCATTTTAGTAATAACGGGTGAAAAATGTTCTCAAATGGGAATTTCGACTCGTCCAGCATTTTCAAAATGGTGGAATCTTGTTTCACATTGCATTTTATTCATGGCAAAAAAATCTTTGTTTTTTTGAGGAAGTAAACATCTCTGGCTTTGTAAAATGTTTTTAATCTAAAGCAGACTTATAGATTCTTCATTGGAAAACATTTTGTTACATTCTGCTGCTAAGTTTTGATTATAAATATAATTTGATTTTAAAAAGAAGCAAACATTATTTAATTAGATTGCATTTGAAACATTTTCTGTGATGCTTTGAAATATTTTATCCCTTCCTATGTCTTTTATATAATGCCTTTGTTTAATTAAATGAAAAGCCATTTAATTACAAAAAAATGGCTTTTGGTTTTAAAGTAAATTGCAATGTTATTTTTTATTAGTTTGGTTTATTATTTACTATTAATGAAGTTTTTCTTATATTCTTCGCATGAAAGTTGAGTGTTTTTTACTTAGTGCTTATGAGATCATTAAACTGAAGGGGTACACGTCATGGGGCATTGGGTTAAGCGTAGCTGCAATCATCCGAAGTTTTTTGACCAATGCAAGGAATGCTGTAGCGCTTTCGGTACCTGTGAAGGTATTACATCTTGCCTATTATCAAACTATTTGACTAGATAAAAGTTAGACTTGGCAGTGCGGTTGCTATATAAACAGGACTTTACTGGTAACAAGTTAAAAGCTTTATCTGTTTCTAAAAATAAAAAAGATGGTTTAAGTTAATTTAATCCTATGCATGCGCAAGTAGTAAATACTCATTTAAAAAAAAAAAAAAAAATCTAAATTGAATATGAACCTGGAAGCCCTCTCAAATATGAAAAAAAGACGATAGAAAAAGTTGTGGTGAGTATTTATATTAAGTTTTATCATTTACCATTTATGGTTATTGCAAGAGGATAGGTAAGTTGCATGTGTTCCTTTTTTATTGCATGGGTTATTAAAAATAGGATGTTTTAACAGTAAAACCTTGTTGAGTCAGGATTTTTTTTAAACTTTTTTTTGCTT
>JAHWFO010015474.1:7128103-7145005 GCA_023313115.1 Rhysida immarginata
CTCCTTTTAAGTAACCTTTCAGTTTCTTTTAAATTGAACTCAATGACTGAATTTCTTGATGCATGATAAAGTTAGTCTTTCATGATTTAAATATGGTTTATGAAAGTCTAAGTTTATATACATACAGTACTTAAGTTTATCATTTTTAGACTTGATATCTAATAATTAAAAAGGAAAACTCCATACCAAGAATTTTGAATGTAAATTTTGATGAGGATGGAAAAATGCCAGCAAAAAGATAGAAGTGAATAGAATGAAATCATCTTAGTCCATGGTTGATGACTATTTTTTTTAGTCTAAAATATCCATTCAGGTTTTATCTTTACAGGAAAACTTCTCGGGAAAAGTTTCGGAAAAACAGATTTATTTCAGATATTGCTACAAAATCTTAAAATTCTCCAAAGTACATCCCTTGAGCGTCTACACACTTTTGCCAGGGGCTTTTCCACGACTTAAAGGCTTCCTGGTAGGCGGATTCCAGAAGGTCCTTAAGGGTACGTGTGCAAGCTTCTTTGACAACACTTAAGGTTCCATGGTGGTGTCCTCTGAGAGAGGATTTCACTTTTGGGAATAGGAAAAAGTCTGCTGGGGCCAAGTTGGGACTATAAAGGTGTTGGGGAATCATCGTGACACTGTTTTGCATCTGTCACCTTGGAATAGGTGTGGCTGGGTGCATTGTCGTGATGCAATGTCCAATTTCTGGCGATGGCTGGCCTCACTCGGTTAACCGACTGTCTGAATTCAGCACTTCATGCACACGTTGCACGTTGTCGTCGGTTCTTGATGTCGACTGCATCCAGCATGGGGCGCGTCCCCCATACTCTCTCGGTCATCTTTGAAGAGCTTGTGCCACTTAAAAACTCAGTTTGTGACATGCTTTCATCTTTGAACACTTGGTGAATTATGCCCGTCGTCTCCGTACCCGATTTCCCCAGTCCAACACAAAATTTGATGGCATTCTGCTGTTCAATCGTTCGCTGCATTTTGAGCTTGCACAGAGTCACTCGATAGGGGTCTACTAAAACTTTGATTTAGCCTGAATGAACACTCGCAGGCAACTGACACTTGGCACGTTTTGAAGGTCAGATCCCACACCATTGAGCATGCCTGATGCGAGCGCATTGCGAACTAGTCATGTCAGGAAAAAAATTGTTCCCGTTACTTTTTATACAAACCCTGTAATTCTTACATTAAATGTATTTAAAGAGAACTTGATCTCAACTACCATAATTTTTCATTAAAGATAAATGTGGTATCGGGGCTTAGTATTGCTACAAAATAAGATATAAATAAATAAGACAGATTAAAGCAATATGCTGAAAAGCTTTGAAATGCATCAGCCATGTAGTCACGCCTTTTTTTTTTTTTTTTTTTTGTTAATTAATTAATTGGATCCAATACATCCATCCAGGGCCTGTATGGCCAGAGGCCGACGAGATGGGTCCCTGGATGGACCTGGATTCACGACTGCTGTATGATGGTCATAGCAGCCAGGGGGGGTAAGGATTGGCTATCGCGGATGGTCACCCATCCAGTGACGAGCTGTGCCTGATGTAGCTTAACTTCATAGAAGTTGTGTTCAGTGAAAGCCCACCAGGCCACGGCCTCCCCCTGTTGTCTCAATCCATCTTATTTATTTTAGTCTTAAAATTATTTTTGCTGAAACATACATACCATAATCTCATGCGAATAACCAGCAAGTTTTGTGTGTTTTTTTACATCCAAAAATCATTAATGCAGGTTAACTAACAAGGGAACTATCTGAACCTGTACGGGGAACTCCTTGTTTGGCCGCAAGCATACTATGGAAGCATTGGTGTTGTGTGGTTGCAGTATTGGAACTGAGGGGGGGGGGGGGGGGGAATCTCAACAAGCTGGGAGCAAAATCGTTAATGGTGGTCACCAAATAATGGCAGTGTTATTAAGCACAAAACCTTAGTTTTGCTGTACAATTATTCATCTTGAAATAATTTATAAGATGAGGTAAGCATCCATGAATATTTATTTTATTTAAAATTATAAAGCACCGCAATACATATCCCCTCACCAAGGCAATGTATTCTTGCCCACTGGTCCCATTAGATCACTCAACGGCCTTGCCCTCATTTCACTCAAGAATACACACCAAATTAATAACTAAGGAAATGGTTATTAATTACTATACATAATTTTTTGTTAGATGATAATTAGGTAATTTTAATAATCTTATTTTAAAAAAAAGTTTTAGAAACTTGAGAATCCATTCAATTCAATTGTTGTCTGCTGCTACTTCATTGGAAGTACTTCCATTAATTTCAGTATCGTGTAACAATGGAGTCTTTGTATAGCTCTGTGCTCAAGTTTCGTTCGTTTTCACAGTTTATTTTGAAAGAAACAAAATTTCACAATTTAGATAGGTAAAACATTTCAAATTGATGTGAAAGTGCGAGATACAGGTTCGGATGGTTCCCTTGTGAGTGTGTGGTTTTTAAGTGTACGTTTTCCCCCCAAAAAAACTTGCTAATATAAAAAATTTGCCAGAATTATCTTTTTAATTCATTGCTAAAAATTCATTTTGCTTCGCATTTTTTGAAGATTGTATTAGGTAAACAATTATAGGCAGTGATGATTTAGTGACACTTTCGAGATTTCTATAATAGCTAACGTGTCTCCAACACAAACGTTTGTGCTGAATAAAAGTTAAATGTTGAAGCATATGCTAAAGAACATGGATATCGTTCAGCAGGCCATGAGTATCATGTCGATAAGGACTGTGTACAAGCACCTGTGTATACATCGGGTATGTGAGAATAATATTTACAACAACAAAATTGTTAATCATGCAGATAAACTGAGAAGCGGGTCATACGCATGAGAACATGGTGCATGGATATTAATTTTTACCTTGATCTAGAATAAAGTTTCATCCATTTTGAATTCATCATAATTAAATATCCACAATTTCTTTCTGGCATTTTATTTGGTTGGAGTTTTACTATTATTCCTTGCAGAGTTCTCTACTATACAATTACGGTAATACATTCAGTTATCACCTCACTAGTGTTCTCTAATACATTTAATTATTATGGACTTAAGCAGTTATTTTATTTTTTTTTAATTTTGTTTTTCAATGGGACATACATAGTTTCTTATGTTTGAATGAATGCAATTCTATTTTATTGAACAACAATTCTTGATTCCTAAATCAGCAAGGTTTTATTATAGAAGCTACTGTAGCATGTTGATTAATAGGGATTTTAGGGATTGAGCAAGCATTAACAGCATATAGTTGCATGTAAGGACAAACAAAGGTGTTGCATGTGTTCCTGCTTCATAGAGCTAATGTAGATGTAGATGTAATATTCATTTATCTTATATAGTGCTTATGAAATCATAAAGTGTAAAGGTTACACTTCCTGGGGAATTGGAATCTCCGTAACAACTCTTGTTAATGCCCTTCTACGAAACTTGCGAAGTGTTTATGCTGTTTCAACATTTGCACGTGTAAGTTTCATCTACTTTATCAATCTGTTATACATTAAACATTTTTTTAATATAAAAAAGACAGGGTAAGTTTAAAATACTCCTTTAAAATTATGTAAGTTTTGGAAATTAATTATAATTTTGGAAAAATGCAAGCTTACATATTTTTTAAATTTTTATAAAGAATTTTAAAATTGTAATTTTTAGTTTTCTTACGGATTTTTTTTTTTCTACTTGTGAAAAGGGATATCACGGCATCGATAAAGACGTCTATTTGAGCCTTCCATGCATTGTAGGAGAGAATGGAGTGAATGAGGTCATCATGCAAACACTGAATGATGCTGAAGTTGCCCAGCTTCAGAAGAGTGCTAATACATTGCATGAAGTGCAAGAAGGCATCACGTATTAAATACTGATAATTTTTATAAGCCACTTGCTATTCATTATGGGTGTCTGTATATATATGTCTTGTATAATTTCAATTTACAGAATATTATTAGAGTGATATAATGCATTAAGTTTTGACAATATACACGAAATATATTTACGATAATTTAATCTACGAACAATATGGATTGTGTATATTGTTCTGCAATTTGCATTATATCCTTTTAATAGCATAATGTAAACCTAATTTTTTCCCTTGGCTTTTGTATGGATTTAAGTGAAAATAATGCCAAAATTTAATTAGATTTTAATGTTGTCCAGAGCATAATCTTATAACATTCTAGTTTTAAATATGTTAATAAAAAATTATGGTAATATAAAAAACACCCTGGAATGGTTTATAATAAATTTACTTTCACATTTTGGAAATAGCAAATTTCAGCTTGAAAATCTAGTTCACAAATTCCAATTACTATTTAATCGTATTATAAAATATTTTTTATAAATGCTTTAAAACTAAAGTAGAGTTTTAAAAAGTCATAAATGAATACGTGGTAATTGATTATGAAACAAACTTTTAAGAGAAAATTTGTGTATGATTTATTTAAGATTACAACAGTTAATTCGAGGTGGCCATTGACTCATTATTACTGTATTTATCTGAATATATCCAGAGTTTATTTTTTTTCCAGAAAAATGATACAAAAAAGTAATCTCTGGTTAAATTCATGTGCAAAGAAGAAAAAAATTAGTTTTTGGCTGGTGTCATTTTGTTTTTTTATCGAACGGTCTCACTTTGTTCGCAAATCACTTTCGTATTGTGGAAAAGTATTATTTTTTCATTTTTGTATCAAATGCTATAAAAAGGATTTTACGATAGCTTAGGAGGTGAAACTATAGAAATAGATAGCAAAATTTATTATTATTGTTATTCTTGTTATTGTTATTCTTGTGTTTATTTTTTTTTGTGTGTGTTGTCACCTCGATTCTTTGGTAGGAAATGTCAATATATTAGGCCTTTGCTCGCTGGTGAAAGTTCTGTGTTGACACCGAATGTGACTGTCTAATTAATCAAATCTAAATAAATAATGACTAGAAAGAGATTCACCTTGATCTGGTGGCAAATCTATGAATAGTAATTATCTGTATATAATGCACATATTATAGAAGAGAAGTTTAAAAAATCGTCACTGTAATAACCTGAGTGCGCATATTACGTGAATGTGCATTATATACAGGAATTTTTTCAACCCCCCCCCCCCAAAAAAAAGACTAGATGCGGATTATATACCAAAAATTACGGTATTCATCGATAAAAATCATGTGGATTTAAATCTTCAGAACATTGAAAAAATAGAGGTTGGTTTAAATTTGAGAAAGTCTTTTTCTATTAAAATGACCAAAAAAAAGAGGGGTCGGTTTAAATTTGACGTCGGGATCTATTCTGGTGAATACAGTACTTACACCATTAGGTATAAGAGTTAGCCTACACTTAGGATTTTTTTGGGAAAGCTATGCCCCACCATCAATATAAAAAAATATTTAACTGTCTTTTAAAATAATGACATGACAACGAATAAGGTTGTCTAAAGCCAGACGCTTGCATTAAACGGAAAGTCTTGGTTGCGATATTTAGTTATTTGGTATGGTATTTGTATTTACCATTTCTATTTCTACAATGGCAGTCTTCATAAAGTAACCATTGTTGGTTATTAGCTATCGGATAATCACCCCCAACGTATGGCATTAAATAACTCTCCAATCAAACCACTTTTTTTAACATTTTCAAGAGTAGTCAGTTTATGATGGTAACATTTGTTAGTTATCGATTCATGTTTAGATAATTTAGAAGCCATACAAATGACTTCATTATAGGCAATGGTTATACATTGTAACTAGTTTTCTTAATGCTACCCTAAAATATTACAGTGTAATCAAAGATGGGGTATATCACAATGAGGATGAACTGGGTTATGCGAAAGAAACTGCCGAACACGTTTTATTAGATACATTTTCTTATGAAGGTTAGCGATGATCTGGACAATCGTATTGTTAAAACACATCTTAGAGTCAAACATAACTTCTAAGATTTTCATAGTATTTGGAATTTGGTCCTTCCTGGATGCTATTAAGATTGATGCCCTCTATTACTGTACCAATGTGCAGGTAATATCTTGATCCAACTGGGTCATGGTTGCTTCATGGTCCTGAGGGTAATAAAATGTAAAAAGAAAGTTGTCATCTATATAGCCGAGTACTTGTAGGTTTTACCAGTGGTCATAAATTTTTGACGTAGCAAAAGCATACCCTTGAACAATTCCTCTTATTGACGGTTTTTAATCACACGAGGTTGTTGTATTAAGTTTATGCGATTTGTTAAGTAATCTTTTACAAGATGTATCTTCAGTAACAGCAAAGATCAGATCTTGTAGTAATAGACTCCTGGAAATTGTATCAAAGGCCTTTGAAATGTCATTTTGTAAAATTATAAATTCATACCCTTGATCAGATGCCTCAGTAGCACATACATTTAATTTTATCGAAATCTTCACAACAGTTCGGCCAGGATGACTCCCATATTGCTGACCAAATCCATAAAAATCAACTTTTCGACAATTTTCGTTAAAGGTGGTAAAACCGTTATAGGATGGATTTGTACACCAGCACTATATGTGAAATTTTGAGTTTTTGAGGAAATTTCTGTTGGTTTGCAATATTTGAGTGAAGACCCACGAAACTGAAGACTGGGATAGAAGTGTGCTGCGAATAAATATGATCTTTAACCTATGCATGCTATGGCAAACAAATTCCAGATGGCAGGTTCAATAAAGACTCTGTAAAGAAGCCCGTGCACTTGAATATTATGGACGAGCAGCTGTTCATAAACCTCTCGTCAACAGAAAGAATTCAGCTCTGTGTAAGGAGCACAGGAATGGGACACAGGAGCAATGATAGCGAGTGTTTAGAGTGACGGATCACGATTTATGCTTTATAGTCGAACGCAAAGTGTGTGAGTTTGGCGGTTGCCTGGAGAACATCTGCTACCAGAGTGTACGACACCCACTGTGAAGCATGGTGGTGATGGCGTGATGGTAAGGGATTGTTTGTATGACCCATGATGAACAGCTGATCGTGGTGCAAGGAAATATGAATTCCGAGGCATACAGAGACATTCTGGACAACTCTGTGCTCCTACATTGTGGCACATTGTGAATATCTCGTCCAGGACGACAAACGTCATGTTTCCAGGGCTACATTTCAATGGTATGCGGAAAATCAAGTCTGCCGGATGGAATGGCCTGCACAAAGCCCATATCTCAATATCGTAGAGAAACTCTGGAACGACGAGTGTAGGCCAAGGCAAATTTGATGATGAAAGTTGATGAATATATTCCAGGCGGAATGGCGAAATATCCCGCTTACGGCAGTCCAAAGATTGTGGATAGTTACCCAGAAGAAGGGTTGCTCTTGTCATCACTGCGCACAGTTTGAATAAATCCTGTTGTTCCATTACCTTATAATGTCCAATCATTGGACTTGATTAACTTCCAGTGGGTCAGTCCAAACCAAACTAACTAGTGAGGTGGGACATTCTTATAGCACATCAAATTTTAATCTTCTGTGCCAAGAGATGTTGAAATTATGAAAGGGACAAGGAGAATTGACATGATAAAACCTATAAATTCTTCTGTTGGTTGATAAACATGTTGCCAATACCTCCAGCAGCATAGCTAGAGGTTAGGTTGCTTGGGGTGATCCTTCAGTTACAAAATAATATACATCAAACTTAATAAAACAAAAGTGAAAATGAACAATTATTCTACATGGTAAAATAGAGAGTCCTACTGTCCCAATCGAAAAACAATTTTATTCAATGCAGTAGGCCAAGAGTACTATCAACCCCTCTTGCTATGCTCTGAATACCTCTGATGTCTGGACACTTTTTCATACTGGAGAGATGTAGCCTCACTGAAGCTTCATTAACCTTTTCAGTATTATGGGGATTGATATTATAATTAACCTCTAGTTTGTCCATGTAGGCAAAATTCCGACGACCTGGATTCGAAATAGGAATCACGATAGAGCAATTGGGACATCGCGGACACGGTAAAGCAAGGCAGATTCCAAACAGAAACTGGGAAATACCAAAGCCTGATTGCAACGCCAGTTAATGGCCACAGACTTAAACTAATTCCCTTCTAGCCTCCTATAAGTTTGGTCATGTGACTAAGATGCCGCCATCTTGGATTCAATTCCAAATTTTCAAATGGGAAGGAGGTCATGAAATCCTTGATTGTCAATCCAACATGAAATCCCATTGACGTTGAACGTCAAGAGCACATTGGGGTCAACTCTGAAAAACTGTGTGATACGCTGTTTCAGATCTTCAGTGTTCAATATCTTCTAGTCCGGGGATCTAGGAGGACTCTCCACTGGTCCACGTCGGCCAGTCCAACGACCAGGAAATTGCAGATCTAGATACTCCCTAAAAAATGTGCCTTAATGGGGCAGAGCACTATTGGTAGCTACGGGCGACCACTGTGTGCAAAGTACATAGGCGCAACGAATTAGGGGCGCTAAAAGCTAATTGAAGGGGTGCTATAAAGCTAAAAATGAAAAATGAACACGGGGGCTAAAAATCTAGCTACGTCACTGATCCGTTTGAAAGAATTCTGGATAGGAGTGAGTGTAAAACGTCATTCTGAGCATCTCACTATAGGAAGCAACATTCAATGCGCCCTTAATAAAAGACGATCTTATGATTCGGGTGTCCCATATACCATAATTTTGTCCCTGCCTACATCCGTGAAGGATCTATCCAATTTGGGTTGGTCTCAACCCAATACCGGTGATTTTTGCTTATTAACCTCTCCTTCACAAAGAAATTGGCCTCATCAGTGAAGAGAATCTTACTTGTAAAATTCGGGTAGTTTTCCATTTGTTCTGTAGCCCAATCAGCAAATTCAACTCTCAGACAGATGTATTAAAGATGCCACCTTTTCAGTTTGAGGATTCGCTTCGGGGATGTACAAGGAACACCGGGTTGCATATTTTCAGACCTTCATATCTTACAGAAGGAGGCGGAGCCTGTGAAAATGCAAGCGCTTCTCATTGGTCGTTCACATGGGTTGCAGACTCGGTGGATGCTACATTACAGACTCTTGGAAAAGGAATAGAGGATAGCAATAGTCATTTCTTCATTAATTGCCGCTTTTGGACGTCCATTTCTTGGTTTGTCGAGTTCTGCAACCAAGAAGTTCGGCACCGAGTTCACATTTTGTGGGAGCTTGTTTTTCATCGACTTTCTGCCTTAACTTTTCATGTTCCTGGTTTATGGTCGATGTCAACATCACCGACACGGAAATATCGAATAATCTTAACAGTTCGGAAAATGTCAACTAAAATGACAGGAACAGCTCTGGAGAACGCGTAACAATCATCTGCCACAGTGTGTTAAACCAATACCACAAAGGGCTGTTTGGGTGTTTGTGGGAAAATTCTGTAATCAATATTTTGCCCACTACAGCTCTGAACTTTCCCCAACGGCGTCTTATCGATGACAATGCATGTTTCAATCGTCGGTTTCACTAGTCTTTCATTTATTCGTAAGTTATTTAATATTTAAGTTTAATATGTATACAGTGCAATCATGACGTAACGACTGCCTGTATTGTTGTTTACTGTTATCGTTGTTAATTTTTGTATGCAATTGTTATTAATTTGATCATCAATGCTAGCAAAACTGTTGATTGTGACATCTTTATGGAGAGGATTGTTTCTAATTAGCCAGCGTAATGTACTGTAAATGCTTTCGCGAGATACAGACTTACCAACTCTGCAGATATCCAAGGTTTTTTGGTTATTGTTATCATATAAAAGCTTATTTTTCTAAATAAAGACTAAAAAGCATAAAAACTTTTAAAGCACACACTTTCATCTTAAAAAGTGCAGTAAAAAGTAAAAAATAAAATTAAAAAAAAGTAAAAGTGTGTTGGGGCGTTTAATAAATGTATTAAATGAATGGCTGAAAAATACAAATAGACCAAGTCCACTTTCAAAAAACTGTGGATAAATACCAACTGTGGACCAATACCAAATTTTAGGACAAGAAAAATAATATTTTCGAAGCACAATAACATGCATCTCTTTGTGTAAATCACGATTCTTCATTTTTTTTTTTTTTTAATAAAATAACGGCTTAAACTCTAAACTAGAGAGATCCCGTCAAAACTTGACGGTAAACAACCCATCTCCATCTTGTTTTCCCTGTAATGTTGTTTATTGTTATCGTCGTTAATTGTTTACGTAATTGTTGTTGATTTGATCATCAATGGTAGCAGAGCTGTTGATTGTGACGCCATTGTGGAGAGGATTGTTTGGTTTGCCAGCGTAAGCATTTTCAATTGTAAATAAGCGCTAATTAATAGTAATATTGAAGACGACCTTTCATTTAAGACCAAAATGAATATTAGAGGTGCATTAGTTTTCTTCAACGAACTGTTGAAAGAATCAGCCTTGCAACTTAAATACATGTATTTGCTCAGATGACAATAGTCAGGTGACGTTTCAATCCGTCGCCAACAATGCTTAAACGTGCAACAATAATGCAAAAATATTTCAGTTTTTATCCTGTTTTTACGCATGCACTTAAATGAATATTGAATTGTAAATTAGCGCTAATTTATGGTAATAATGGACAGAAAACTAAATTTGACAAATCTAGAGACCAAGACCTTTCATTTAAGACCAAAATGAATTTTATAGATGCAGTAGTTTTCATCAACGAACTGTCTAAAGAATCAGCCTTGCAACTTAAATATATAGATTACTACGACTGTTAAAAATGTGACTTGGTCTACTTGTATTTTCAGCCATCCAAATTTTAAAAAGAAAATACAACGTAATAAAATAAACGCGCCACCACACTTTTACCTTAATTGTATTTTTTTTACTCTTTACTGCACTTTTTAAAGTGAAAGTGTGTGCTTTAAAAGTTTTTATTTTTATTTTTATTTATCTCGAAAAAGCTGAACCATTAGAGCAAGAAATAAAAAATTAAAAGAGCCACTGAAATCTTAACGGCGCGCCGCGGCGGAAGAAGTTTATTCTTTCCTTTCAAAATCTCTAAAAAAAAATGTTTTTCATCATGCTGTCTACTTAGGTAACTGGCAATTAACATAAATATTCGAAAAACAGTATTCCATATTAAAATAAAATTTAAAAACATTGATCAACAATTTGATGGCCAAGTCACCATCCTCATCGTGTTACAAGGAAGAGGAAGAGGGTTTCAGAAAGGAAGGAACAAAAGTAACAGAATCTATTGAACACTTATCAAAAGCTACGGAATCCCAATGGGCGACGTTTTTTATTTGCTAGATGTTTTTCTAAATCCATCCAACCAGTTAGGTCTAGAGGGCCTGCGTCACTGTTCAACAGCCTGGATTCACAGTGATGGATCGGTCGTGTCAGAAATGATGATCACAGAAGCTGCCATGACTTAACCCCTTGTGACTTCTTTATTTTGGGGGTATTTGATAAATTTCGTGTTTGTGGTGCCATTACCTGCTGATCTGCCATTACCGGGTTCGTATCACTGATCATTTGCTCAAATTGACAGGGACATGTTTCACTGACAATGGGATGAACTCAATTAGACTTTATATCTGTAGAGTCACTAAAGGGGTACATATTAAGCATCTGTAACATGGAAAAAAAAATCTTTGTGAGTCCCTCTATATATTTGTAGCGTTTCATAAAATCATTTGTGTTCACCCTGTGCCCGATTTTTGCTGAAAATAAGATGAACACAGCGAAACTTTGGAGTTTTGGTATTGGCCTTATTCAACAAAGACGGAGCTTATTTTCCAAATAATTATTCACATATGAACTTGACTTTCCCCCCTCCCCTTCTTCTAACATAAATCCTGTAAATCCTGCCTACACCCATGCTTTGATGTGCCCATAAGTAATAAGAAGTGAGTGGTATCATAATTCATAATCTTGCCCAAAATCCGCATAGATGCAGCTCCTCCATCATCTTAGTGCTCCACATTATCATCTGAATTTTAGTGGTGACTTTCTTCTGCATTAGACCGACTGACTGCCATTACCTCAAGAGCAATATTTGTAGACGTAAAAACATAGATCGATCTATGCGATTAAACATAGTACACCTTATGGTAAAAAAAAAACAAACAAACTGATAATGCCATGCTAGTTACTCTAACCGACATTACCCACTAAACCGTTATTACCCCATTCTCCTCTAATTTTCCAATCGGTTTGGGAAATTATGGAACTTTTGGATCATCATTTACGATTAGCTGACAATGCCGAATTATCATTTATTCTCAACCGAAATTTCCATGGTGAACAAACAAGAGACTTGCCAGAAACTGTGGACACTAATTGAACAGAAAAACACCGGGAAAATACAATTCCACAAATAATATTTATTTGCACGTATGCGCATTTATCTAAGAATCCTTTAGAGTAGCTGCTGGGTAACATTTTTTGCTGGCCAGGAGTTTTTTAAGGTGTAGCCAATCCCTAACTTGAAGGGGACCTCCATCTGTGTTTAACAACTTGGCTTGATCCTCATTGGCTATCTCAAATGACTCGAGGAAATTAAGTAGTCTAGGGTCGTTCGTGTTGTGCAGCACCTTGAAATCAAAGGTATGTCTTTGATCAAGCACATGGTCCGCAAACCTGGAACTTCCCATTTCTGAAACAAGCAATGTGTTCATTTACTCGAGTTTTGATATTCCTCTTCGTCTGGCCATATTAGATCTTCTCACACGATCCACAGGTCAGTTTGTAGATTCCTGGTCGATAAGGTCACTGGTGTTAGTAAAAAAAAATTCTGATTGGTCTTTATATACAGTGTCTAATTGGTTAATCTGTATGTTACTGTTGAATAACCTAGATTATTATGAACTATTTCCCTGATTAGTCTTCGTATAAAGTGACCGATTGGTTGTTTTGTATAATCGTTTACTATATAAACCGATTGTTAACCTGCTTCTACATCAGAAACAAGCAGCTCTGATCATCTGTAATATGCTGACGAAGGGTGCGTGGCCGCCGAAATGCGCATCCGTACAAATAAATATTCTTTGTGGAATTGTGTTTTCCCGGTATTTTTCTGTTCGAAATTTCCAACATTCCTGATGCGATATCTGTTGTTGTTTCCAAATGGCATTAATAGAAAAGCCTGCTTAAGAGATTTTTCCACTTATAATTCTATGACAAGAATCAAAGGAATTTTCTGTTTAGAATTAAGTTGTCGGAATTACTTTACTTTTAGATCAACATTAGTCACCGTATTAGTCAGAAGAAATATAACTCTGCATCACATAAAACAACTGTGCTGCCAGCTGGTCAATGTGTATGAATAGCATAAACTTCTCATGATATTTTTCAAACGGAGATGATGCATTTTATATTGACGCAAATTTAAAGAAAATTAATAATTATACACTAATCTGGTCCTTTCCATCTCATAGAGGTAAAAAAGCGCAAATATGATTATCAAAATTAAAGATAACGCTAATTATTTTTTCCAAAAGATTTTTTATCTATTCAGCCGATAAGTATTCCGCTTAGTGGGATTGTCAGGTAACCGGCCTTTTCTGTTTTTGCCAAGGCAAGAATAAAGGCGTTCGTTTTATACCATCATCGTTCATTTAGACAACCAAGATGACGATGGAAAAAACGCCAGGAATCTTCCACACGGCCATGTCGAGCCTGTCGACGATGCCGGATTCGACTCCAGCATCATTGGAGCCAACGGCAGCGATTACCGAAAAGGGACTGACCGTACTCACGGCCGCCATCCTCATCGCCGGCGAAATGGCCGGTAGCGGCGTCCTTGCGCTGCCTCGTGCTATCGTTGACACAGGTATGCCCTTGTACTTCTGCTTTATTTATACCAACAATTTTCTCATATAATTTAACTTATATAATTCTAATTATTTTTAATTTTTTTTGTGGTTAAATTTATTTTACCGCAGTTTTTTTTTTTTAATGGTTAACTCATCATAATAAATTATATTGTTAAAATTGCTGCTTCTGTAATTTAATTAGCTTCTAGTTCTAAAAAAAAAAAAAAAAATGAAACTGAATTCATGGTTATATAAAAATTGAATTTGGGACGGGACCTCAAAATATATACTTTATTTTTCAATAAGAACATTTGATATCTTATTAGAGTGAGTTAGGATTCGACTATTCGGATGGAAGATCCGAAAATAAGCTATGAAAATATTTATCGGGATAATTGGAGAATCTGAATTGCATTTTTTAGAAATTAAAAATAAATAAAAGGGGATATGTCAGTATTATGAATGCCACTTATTCAATTTAACATTATGATCATCCATCCATCATCTAGATCAACGTTTCTCAGCCTTTTTACACAGCCACCCAACAAGTTTGTTTGCACCACCATCCAATATTGGGTTTGATTTGGGTACCTGTCTGCCTCTGATTTGGATTATTTATATAATCTGTCTATCATTTCGCAATCCATAAAAATTTATACGGGAAGTATATTGAATCGTGACTTGATTAACCTTGATCTGCATACTGTGCTGCATGCCATGACAAATTCCTTATTAAAAATTGTAATTACATTTGTCAATGAAAACAAAGAAGATTGGTTCAAGTAAATAGAAATAATTTTCATAAATATTTACGCTAGATAACGTCGTGCAAGGTAAACAAATTACGAAAAAAAAATCACAAAAATGCAAATGCAAATAATGCTTATCGGTTGCCCTTGGTCTTGTTTAAAATGAAACAATAAAACGATGAAACCAAGGGCCGAGCAGATGGTTGGAATACCGCTACGAGCATGGATAGAATTGTATCAGGGAAATGTATCATGCATAGAAGTCTATAATTTGTTTCTTTATTTCTGTCTTGAATTCCAGACGGCCCTAAGCCTCTGATCTTTTCACAAAATAGAAATAAATGAATAAATCAAATAATAAAATAGCGATGAATAGCGATGAAAAGAAGTAATATATAAACCAGGACTGGAACCCAAATTTTTGTAAGAAAACCTTTATTGGCCATTTTATTTTACTCATTACACTGGGCAACAATGAAATTGGTTCTTAGGTGAAAGTCCCAATCCTGAATTAATTTATGACAACCAAGATGACATCGGAAAAAAGTTGATTGGCTCTCGTTGCAGAGATATTGACTTATTGCCTGTTTTATAGATGCTATTGGAGAGGATTAACTACATCGAGTATGGCCGGCAGATATGTGCTGACCTGAAGGTAGTGTCTCTGTTGACGGGTTTGCAGCAGGGATATACAAAGTACTGCTGTTTTCTTTGTCTATGGGATAGCAGAGTAATCGATTTGCACTACGTCAGGAAAGACTGGGTTCCGAGAGTATTTTTTAAGCCTGGAGAAACGAATCTACAGCATCCAGCATTGGCAGATCCACACAAAATCATCATTCCTCCTTTACACATCAAGCTCGGCCTTGTAAAAACTTTGATAAAAGCCATGGATAAGAATGGACCAGCATTCAAGTACACACTACTAAGAAACCAATTCAGCTTTTTCTGGTCATATTCGTGTACAGCACATTGAATTCATTAAGAAATTACTATGGGAATAAATTAAGTATCCAAATGTTCATCCGAATCATTAAAGCAGCGGTTCTCAAGAGTTAACTGGTGGTACGCAAGAGTTAACTGATGTTACCAACGAAAAATCACGGAAGCATGAACTTTTTGAAATTTTGTTGCCCAGTGTTATTGACCGTTCACAGCCTTGTAACAAAAAATATCTGTATAAATATACGCCTACTGTTTTGAAGCAATTAGCAGACCATTAAAACGAAAAAATCTTTAAATTACATTTCAACAAAAAATTGATAAACAATATAAAAAATAGTGTTACGCAAACAATGATAATGAAGGTTATGCAAGTCATTTCACGCAATTAAGATTAAGATTGTTGATAAAGTCGATTTTTATTGAAATTCAAAGTCAAGGTTGAGCAAAGAATTAAAATAAATTTATTTTTTAAAAATGCATTTAGGAGAATGTTTTGCAAATATAGACAAGTAAAAGAGAAAACTGATTTTTTTCGGGGAACTAATCAATACTTTTTTCGAAAGAAAAAAAATCATTTGATAAGTCGATTTGCAATAATTGATATCTGCCGAAGTAGTCGCTCTCATTTGAAGATTCATGTGATCGAACCCATGAGTCCTTTTTCAGGTGATTGCAAGTAATAACAATGTAATTTGATTTAAAAAAAAACTTTTTTGTTCTTTTATCTTCAAAACGGAAAAAAAATATAAATAAAGAACCGTAAATTATTTTTTCTAAGGAAGCACAGAATTTATAAATGTAATTACTGAGTAAAGCTTTTCATCGTATACCAATGAGTCAGAATTTTGAAAACTATTTCTTACAACTGTCACTTTCTTGTTGATCAAAAACAAGAAGGAGATTTATTGAAAAACATCTAAATAAGAAAATAATGGAAACCTATCCTTGCTTTGGCATCAAAATTCACGAATGTCTTTTTTCTCATCTAAAATAAATTACGCTACTGAGCTTTCATAAACCAAGTAATCCTAAGCTTCGGTGCGACCTTTCAATTTTTTATTACACAATTGAAGAGATATAGTTAATAAGCAAGAATATCATCAAAAACAAGTGATAGTAATCTCAACAAAAATGTTCTCTAAAACTTAATAAGAATTCTAAGGGCAACTTGGCATAACTTAAGTTTTAATGACTTTAAGATTTATATTGTGCCAAACTTTTTCTGCTAAAGATCATTAGGCCATATAAATTCCATTTTGGGAATAAGAGGGAAAGTGTTGTGACATCACAATAAAAGTAGTCCTTCAAGTTGTCATATCCTTAAAGATAATATTTCCATATGAATATTTAAAGTTTACTCTTTAAAACACTATGCTGACTATATTTCTAAGAACAACATTCGATACCAAAATTATCACCTTCCAAAATAATAATAATAATAATAATAATAATAATAATAATAATAATAATAA
>JAHWFO010015474.1:7145015-7202058 GCA_023313115.1 Rhysida immarginata
AATAATAATAATAATAATAATAATAATAATAATAATAATAATAATAATAATAATGAATATTAAAAAGTTTATAAAATAGAAATTAAATAAAGCCTTAAGTATTAAAATGATAATCTTGTAATCATTTTCACCCCGCAGAAGTAAACGAGCCCTTCCTTCATTAGTTAATAAACAAAACTCTTTCTCCCAACTTTTCGAGTATCAAATACGAGGGATAATGAACCCTCATAAAATAAATAAAACACAATAGAGGGATAATGAACCCAAAATCGCAAGTACAACATCAAGTTGGCTTATGAACAAGTTTCGATGTATTATAAAAAGTGGAAACCATAAAAATATACTAAAACTTGAGGGTAACCATCCATTTTTTCCGTACTATTGAAGACGCCTGTTATTTAATATGAAATATTTAGAAGTGCAATGCCTTTAAGGAAAACAGAACCACATAGAATAAACAAAAAATCCTTATAAAATAACGGGTAATTTTTAAGCTTAGAGAACTAAACCTTCGCGTGATTATAGCTAATATTTATTGAAAAGCACGTATATCTATATCAAATAGGATAATTTTCATTTCCTGCGAAAAGAGATAAACGAGTAAATGACTAGACTTCAAGGACTTTTCATGTATGAAACTGGCTAAACGATTAAAATTTTCGCCATTTTCAAACTTTCTGTTTCGTTCATTTAAAATTTATTTATTTCATTAATTCTTGCACTAAAGTTCCACATATAATTATGTACGAAGAAAGTAAATTTATGATTGATATCAAAATCCCTCTTTATCTTGTCATTATTTATCCACTTCAAATTAATCGAAGTTTATCATTTTAAAAATTAAAATCATACTACGTCATCATAATTAAATTATTACAAAACATTATAAAAAAATTATCATCAATATATTATGTCCATTGACTTTAAAAAACCAGTGACAGAATTAAAATATTTTAAAGAATTTGAAGGATATTAATTTCTCTATCTTTTCTTAAATAAATTTCAATGAAGATTTCTTTCCAAAGATATTTACTTAGATTGGATCCGAATCTGCGATTAGTGCGTTAAAGGCAAACGCATATCATGATGCAACCGAAATAGGCGAGAGAGTATTGGCAAATTTGGTGGATTAAGACCTTCTGGGGTTTCTAGGCAACACACATTTTGTGACTAAGACAACACATAGTTCTTAGTAGGAATTTGTATGTAGAATCCGAATATGCTTTTAGATTTTTTCTATCACGTCACGTTCCCAAGTTATGCACTATGAGACTTCTATGTTAAAGTAATGGGTGTGAAGAGAAGCGTCTGCATTGTTAAACTATCCATATTTTGGGGCCGCAAGGAAATTTACCAGGCCCCAAACACTGAATGATTTTAAAATGTTTCATTGTAAAACAAGAAATCTGTGTGTGCTAGAGAAATTTTAAAATTATATTCGTAATCAGCAGAAAAAATACTACCAAAAATCACTCACTTTCATTTTGTCACAAGAAAAATCTTAAATTTTGTTGGCCAGTGTTATCAACATTGGAAAAATCCAAAGGAAAATTCGCCTTCCTTAAAATATGAGGCGTATTCAATAAATTTCTGGCTGCAGGCTGGAGGACACATAAATATATGGTGAAGATGTTGTATCTCTACTATTATATAAAAGAAAGAGCGAAAAATGTATACACTCATTCATTCATTCATTCATCACGAAATCTCCAGAACTACGAAGCCTACAAACTTGAAATTTGGCAAGAATATTTGTCTTGGCTTCTAGATGCTCGCTAAGAAAGGATTTTATTTTTTCTTTCTTCCTTTCCATTTAGTTTATTTTTAAAAATTCAATTTACCTGGAGCTGAATGGGATTTTGGCATCCTTAAAAAATTGTGACGTTTGCTTTGTTAATGATGATTTTTGCGATTGTTCCGTGAAGCAGCATCAACAATGACTGCCAAGTCTTTTGCACGTGAATACAGTGTATCTTTTATTTTTTATCTGAATCGGATTTGTGACGTCGTTATTTGCTATGTCTAATGAAGACTTTTGCGATTGTTCCGTGAAGCAGCATCAACAATAATGAAAGTCTTTCGCGCGGGAATACAATATATCTTTTATTTTCTAAAGAGTCCGCCAAAAAATATGATCTGTAATATTTTCCGTAACAGCAAAATCGAAAGCTTACACCCCAATATTATTACATATATTGAAGGAAGACGATCCCGATAAAAGAAGACCACAATTGCCACCTGACATAGGAGATTACTGATGAGAGTTTGCTAGGAAATGGATAGGAGCAACTGTTCGCCGTATTCAAAAATATCTCAACGCTGATGATAATCACTTTGAACAGCTGTCGTAATTGTAGAAGTCAAGATGACTTATATTCATCGCTTGATTGCTGTATGAATTTAGTGTTACAACTTTTATGTAGTTTTTTCTTTTGCTGAAGTGTGTATACATTTTTTGGCGGACTCTGTATACAGGGTGTTTTCGAATAACGTGTACAAAGTTGGGGAGGGGGTGATAAAGGGATAAAATCTAAGCAACATTTAAATCTAATTTACCTCTTTCATTTTTTTCTCTGGAGCATTGTTTTTGAGATTAAAAAATGTTGAAATCCTACCTGCAGGAAACAGTTGTTTGGATTCTGTGGGGACACTTACAGACATTGGTATACGAAACACCAGTGGGATCCGATGAAGAGCTGGTAGCCAGAATCGCCATAGCTGCGGACCAGATTCGCGAAGAACCAGGAACTTTTGAACTTTATACGTCAGTCCATGCGGCGACGTTGTGAAGCATGCATTCATGCAAGAGGGAGTCAATTTGAACACTTATTGTAAAACATTTACATGTTTCATAAAAAAACAAGTCACATTATTGTACTGTATGCAATGTGTTTTTTGTTCTTTTTATTATATGATTGACCATGATTTTTCCAGAATAACGGGTTGAGTGGCATATTTCGTCTACGCGACGTCCAACATTTTTTATCTCAAAAACAATACCCAGAGAAACAAATGAAAGACGG
Source organism: Rhysida immarginata (assembly GCA_023313115.1). NCBI lineage: Eukaryota > Metazoa > Arthropoda > Chilopoda > Scolopendromorpha > Scolopendridae > Rhysida > Rhysida immarginata. Next base: position 7,148,039 of record JAHWFO010015474.1, read on the forward strand.
AAATGTTGCTTAGATTTAGTCCCTCTATCACCCCCGCCCAAGTTTGTACACCACCCTGTATAAATAAATATGAAAAACTGTATTTTTCCCGAGCGACGCCGGGTACTTCAGCTAGTACGTGTATAAAGGTGTCGCGCCTGTGGGCGTTATGAGAAAGTACGCAAGGGAACACAGTCCAAAATCGCTGCATAGACTGATATGAGTGTCGGAACTGCTATACAATTATCACGGAAACATTACAGTACCGCAAAGTGTGTGCGAAATGAGTGCCCCATCATTTGGAACCAGCACAAGAAGCCATCCACATGGCCATGTCATTGGACTTTTTGGAGCGCTATCATGATGATGAGGATTTCTTGTCAAGAATTGTCACGGCGGAGGAGAGCTGGTGCCACCATTATGAACCTGAATCCAAGCGCCAAAGTCTGTAATGAAACCCCAGGATCACCATCACCCAAAAAATCAAAGTCAATCCGTAGTAGTGGATGCGGACGGGGAAGTGCAAGAGGCGGTTCGATATTGGTTCAAACAACAACTCAAGACCTTATATGAGAAGGGAATTTCGCGCTTGCCATCATAGTGAGATAATTGCTTGAACCACCACGGTAAATATTTTTGAAATAAATTCATTTGTTTAATCCCCATTGCGTTCGGGCTGTTACTTATTGAATAGACCTCATACATTCCTTCAGCGGTGTAATACAAGATTAAACAAAAAGCAAGATAATGTGCAAATTTATTCATTAACTCTTTAAGGTCAATCAATATGCTTATCAATAAAAACACTAAATGAAATCACAAGAAACGTGTTTGCCTTATAAATTTATTCGGCAGAAACACGCTTCTGAAATATGTTACGCTGAAATATGTTACGCTGAAATATATCTAAATCATAAAAATAAAAATTTTCGAATTTGCTCTGTTCTCGCGAAATGTTTCTATTGTAAATTAGATATTAGGAGATGGCAAATTCATGAAAACAAAGCGATGTGGTGGTTAGTTTTAGGCATAGAGACCGTATTGCATCACTTAAATGCTTGTATATTTTGAAGCTACCAATGAAAAGAGTATCATATCATACGCCAAATTAGCTTCATGTGAAAAAAAATTGCTAAGTGTGTTAAAAAAAAATCTCTATGTAAACATTTACCTTTGTGTTTGTTTCAATTATCTCTTCAGTCTTAACAATCGGTTTAAACTTTAACATCTGATTCACACCCGTGAATGTGACGAATGAAACTATCCCGATAGTTCTTGCTTCAGTGTTCGTAACTAAATAATAGACAGTTCTTACTTATAAATTCACATTTGATATATTTTTTAAATTGAGATCTTTCAGCTTCTGTCTCATAATATTTTTCAGAATGCAACAAATAAAATTCAGTTGGTTTTTTTTGGGTTTTTTTTTTCCTTTGAGGAATGGAAAGTTCAATAACTCGCGATGGGGATTCACATAAATTTTTTTTCGCAAATAAATTTCTTCCTGAAACGCATATACTTTATGCCTATAATAAAATTATGAATAATTTTGCTTTTAGAAATAAAGCTGGTTGGAGAATTACTATACAGTATTTGTTCTCTACGTGCCTTCAAGATAATGATTTTTTAAATGTTCCCATTAAGCACTGCGCAACTGAGAGCACAAGAAATGAAATCGGCTTCTAAGTATACTTTGGGAAATGCGGCTTATAAGTTTGGGAAATGCGGCTTCTAAGTATACTTTGAGAAGTCTGGACTATGGTAGGAATGTCGGTTAACGGTTTAACGAAACAGTGAATACTAAATTGAAAATAAAAATGGGAGAGATAGCTCAAGTTAAATGGACCTTTACAAGAATTGAACAAAAGAGAGATGGATGTAAGGAAAGAATACAGTATTTAGCTTCATTTGAGTGGATGATTCATCACTATCTCTAACATCTTCCAGTATGCTGTCTATTCTGACACTTTTGTCAAATTGCTAAACCAATATGAGAAGTCTCAAAGGACCGTGCGATTATCTCAATGTAATCCAAATCGTAGCTTAAATACAAGAGAATAAAAAGTATTCTAATTCTTAATATAGCATGATTATAGGAAAAACGATTGTTAGATTACTTCAAAAGAACTATTATAAAACTATTATAGCATGATTATAAAACTATTATTGGAATAATGACATTATTAATTAACCAAGAATTTTCTTTTCAGGCTGGATTGGCATTCTCCTCATAGTCGTTTGCTGCTTTAATTCTGGTTTTACGGGGACTCGATTAGGATTATGCTGGATAATCATCGAAGAACGCTATCCCGAATATAAACTTTCTGCTCGAACTCCTTATCCTATCATTGGCGAGAAATCCTTTGGCAAAATAATGGGGTATGGTATATTGCACATGAAGAAATTGTCAAATAGATTGTAAAATTCAATGATTTTATAGGGTAACTCATAAGTCTGTGTATTTAAAAAAGACGAAAAGTAGGGAACCTTCATCAGCAAAACGTAATAGAATGGTCCATTTTCATAAGCAATCAAATTTCAAAGATTTCTGTCGATTGGTTTTCAAAATCACGAAATTAAAAGAGTCAAAAGCCTCTCTACATCCAGTTTTTACCTTGTTTAATATTATAGACAGCTTACTCTTCCAAATAAATAATAGCTCTCTGCATGTTAATCCACGAATGCGTGTTAATTTTAATAATATTTGAAGTCATCACAGGTAACGTAATCATTGCGATCGCAGTTTATTTTTCTAAATTTTTTCCTATTAAATTTGAAAATCCTGATTAGAAAAAAACAGAAAACTGATACCTCATTTTATCTCCTAATAATTGAAATGATGACATACAGGGTCGGGACACATTAATATGACCATCTGCTAATGTCCGGAATACCCACCGTTAGCATCAAGCACAGCAGCTAATCGACGTGGCAGAGAGTCAGTAAGTCCTCGGAAGGTGGTTGTAGGTATCTGGGAGCATTCGGCGATCAGTGCATCCCGTAATTACATCACCGTGCGTGGTGGAGGGTCCAGCTTGCGGACATGGCGATAGAGATGGTCCCACAAATGTTCAATGGGGTTGAGGTCCGGGGAGTTTGGTGGCCATGGGAGTAGCTTGAATTCATCCTCATGCTCCTAGAACCAGTCGTGGACAATTTTGGCAGTATGGCAGGGAGCATTGTCCTGTTGAAAGGTGCCATCACCCTGAGGAAACACTGTCGACATGAAGGGGTGTACCTGGTCTGCGACGATCGTCAGGTAACGAACAGCAGTCAGTGTACCCTCCAGCGGTATCAGTGGACTCAGACCATACCACGAAAACATCCCCCAAACAGCCACATCTCCCCCACCAGCCTGTCGTCTGCCAACGATGGGTGTCGGGATGCCTGTTCTCAGATGCTTCCCGGCAAATTCTCCATCGTCCGTCCACTCTGTTCACCAGAAACCGCGACTCGTCAGAGAAAGCAGCCCTTTGCCAATCGGCCGGAGGTCCAATGGCGATAGTCCATTGCGAATTGGAGGCTTTTTCGGCGATGCACAGGCGTCAGCATGGGTGCTGTTACCATACGCCTGCTCCGGAGCCCCAACCTCAAGAGGGATCGTTGCACTGTCTTGGTGCTGACACGCCTAGTGGCCCTACTGTTCATTTGCTGTGTCAGTTGCTCAACAGTGGCACGCCGATTGGTCTTGACCAGGCGTCGTAACCGACGCTCGCTTCTAGGATCGATGGCCCGTGGGGCCCCACAGTTACCTCTTCGATTGCTCGAAACCGTCTGGTTCGTCCAGTCGCGGTACACCTTCACAACGGCAGCCTTAGAGCAGTTCACAAAGGTGGCCGTTTCTGAAATGCTGCCGCCCTTGGCCCGATGGCAATGATCATCCCCTTTTGGAGGTCCGACAGGTCACTTGCTCTGCCCATGACGGCGACAATTGCTGTGTTAACGGATGCTACTACACGTCTGCTGTTATCAGCTTTTAATGGTATGCAATGATTTTTCATCTGCATACCATGGGACGTTCCAACATATAGAGAGGTAGTCATATTAATGTGTCCCAATCCTGTGGATGTCCACAAATTTCATTATTTAACTTTCAGAATCTTTCGAATAGGGTATACTAAGGTTTTACTTAAATGCTTGTACAAATGTATTTCTTTTGTGATGGCATACAAATTAAAGAATGCCGTCTCCAGAAAAACGTCCACAGATTTATGAGAACCCCTGTTAATATTCGCCATGTCTTCCTATTTAAAATGCTTTTTTTTAATAGGTTTCTTGTGACAGCCTGCATTGCCATCACTTTATGTGGTACAGCTACTGTACTTCTCTTACTCACCTCACAAATGTTGCACAGTTTATTTCTTACGAATAGCTTTTCACTGTGCTATTGGATACTGCTCATAGGATGCTTACTAACGCCATTCACGTGGCTGGGAACACCGAAAGATTTCTGGTAAATTAAATTCAAAACCGAGACACAATAATAAACAGCCTGATGCCGAAAGTTAAAAGATGTGTAACAGCGAAACAAAAGGTGACTGGAGTCTGTTTGAAGAGTGAACAATGAGAAACACCTCTTTTCTTATCTTTCCTGTCATCCAATAAGGTGGCTTTAGATAAAGTTGTACGTATAAGAGGCCCTCCATGTATAGGTAATGATGCGAGGAGAACACGAGTTTGCTTGAAGGGTCATTGGTACCTGACAGATAGATAGTACGGTTTCTTGGTTGGATGGTACCAAGACATGTCCCTCAATGGAACATACAGATAATTTCTGTAATTGAATTCATTATCCAGCAGTTAAATTAATTTGCTTGGGTCTTGTTTGCAATGGGATTTCATTTTAATAGCTTTTCTAGTAATTTTCTGGAAATTTAATAGTAATTGCAGATTGCTGGAGGGGAATGGTGATATGTGCGATCCTAACTGCAAAGCCATACCTTCCCCTCCCCACGATGTAATGAGCATTGCCTTTCCACGCGCTGAGCGTGCATATTAAGGTTACACATTCTATTCAGAACAGAAAGTCAGTGGACAAAATAAAGCATAAATAATTCAAAGAAAGCGGCAACAAAGTCTCAATAATTTGCTCATAAAAGTGTTATATTGTTGTATTTTGCTGATAGTTTGTGTTTTGGTGGGTGTGGCGTTTTTAACTCTTCTTGAATGTAATCTTTTAGGCTATTTACAGATTCATAAGAGCCACAATAAAGTAGGTATTGTTGGTATTTTACAGCCTTTTTCTGATGCCATTAAATTATTTACTAAGGAGAATACTTACCTTATTGTAAGAAATTTTTTTCCTTATTATATGTCCCAGGGCCGTACCAACGCCTCCTAAAGATAAAGCCTGAGCGCGAAACTAATACATTGTTACATCATCATGCGAAGACATAATTTAGGGCTGAAACTAATCGCACTCCGTTTGATTTTGCTGAGGGGGAGTCGGAATTAGTGTCAGGGTTTAATATCGAATATAGTGGTGGTGGTTTTGCTTTAATCTTTATGACTGAGTACATGCTAGTGTTTTAATAATGAGAATAGTTATTAGACTTTTGTTTTTTGGCGGGTATGATATGTTTTTAATCCATATAAGTCCAGTAGTTTCACTTGTCTGATAAGCAATTAGCAGCACCTACTGATACGAAAAACAAGCCATCATTCCTTGACTCTATTATGTCATAAAGATTCTTCTGGCCAGGTAGAATGAAAGATAAATTATGGGAAAAATCGCATAACTAAAAAGAAAAACTTCTCAGCCTTAGGCTGTTTATTATTAACATTTTGAATGTTTTTAGTAATTTTTCCATTTCAACTAATATAGACATTTTAAGGGATAAATTTAACTCTTTTCCATATTTTAAGGTGATAGAATTTTCTTAAAATATTGTTTCAAATTTTTGCATACGAAAAAAGATCTATAAGAAATTTAAATAGCCAAAGTTTAGTCCTCAATTTCCTTTAGCCTTGCTTTCACATACGAATTTATATTTTTATGTATTTTTATGTTCAGTTTATTCCTTCTTGATGCTTTCAAAGAAAATTATCATGAGTAATTATAAGCGTCCAACCTTATCTAGCAACACTAATATCTATCACTATTGAATCGCCCATCATACAAGATGTCTCAACATTTAGGGTCAAATTTCTACCGGAAGTCGAGGACTGTAAACTGAGTATTCTGAGCAGTGAGTAGCAACATTGTAATGGGCCATAATTCGAACTCTGACCCCATCCAAAGCACGAAATCCGGACCCCTTGAGTGCCGGGGCTTGGCGAGACTGAACCACTTGGGACCATGGTAACTATGCTCCTGATTTTAAGATAAGGAACCAATGGTCGGCAATGTATGTTTCAGGCACCACGAGATCTTAAACGAGTAATATCCGTGAGATTTTGTAAGCTGATTTTCTTTATTCATAAATAACTTAAACTCATAACAACAACTTATCACCATACAAAAAAGGCGCATAAAAATTTGCCGCACTCTTTCAAATATCCTTGGTGTCAATTGTACAAGGAGGCAAGCAGCCTCAGATTCTACTGGAGTTTCTTACACCAACGACTGGACGTGCTTCCACAGGAGTGAGATCCGGTGATCGCGTTGGCCTTAGGAAAGGGTCCCCCCCCCCATTTCCAATCCAATAATTAAGGAACCTGCTGTCCAGGTGATCGTGGACATCAACATCAAAGTAAGCAGGGGCGCTGTCATGTTGCAACCACATCTTCTCGCGGGCAACAAGCGATACAGTGTCCAATAACTACCAGCACATCGTGAATGAACACCGGGTAACATGGTCCCTTCAAAAGGTCCTATTAGGTGATCTTGTACAATTCAGATTTAATCAGAGATGTTTTTAACCGCGACAGACTGTCTGATACTTGGCATCTATTTTCAGTGGCTCGAGCAATACGGTAGTCAGGTGTTTGGTAGCATAAGCTTGGTACCTTCTCATATTGCGCAGAAAGCAGCATTTCGCAAAAATACTCGGTTAATGTGGACGTACCGTCTTCTTTACCGCAATGGAAAACGTCAACGATGATGATTTTGGTAATCTTGGAAAAAAAGAAATGCTGATTATTGCTCATGTACTATCCAATTACCACACATCATTCGCAGGCCGTAATATAACTCTGTTCGTTTTCTAACGTGCTGCAGTGCTTCCTATTACACAGACCAGTCACATAAGACCAGACCAGTCATGTGACCACCGGCGCGGACAGCTGGGAGACGAGCAGGAAGAGAGTCAATAAGGCTCTGGAAGGTATTGACAAGGATGTGAAGCCATGCCGACTCCAGTTCTGTAGCGAGCTGCCGTAGGTTGCGCGGTGGAGGATCCATGACGCGAACAACCCGTTCGAGGTGGTCCCACAGATGCTCTATGGAGTTTTAATCCGGGGAGTTTGGGGGCCAGGGGAGTACCGTAAACGTCGTGTTCTTCGAACCACGCACAGGCACTGCGCGCTGTATGGCACGTCGCATTGTCCTGCTGGAAGATGCCATCGTGCTAGGAAACACAATCTGCATGTAGGGGTGAACATGGTCCGAAAGGACAGATGCCATACTTTCCATTGATCCATGGTGCCATCCACAATGATGAGTGCACCCAGGGAATGCCATGAAAACATTCCCCAGACCATAACGCTGCCTCCTCCGGCCTGGATTCTTGCGGCACGTGTTGCAGGGTGTTTGTTTTCTGACGCTGACGCCGTACACGCCATCGCCCATCTGTCCGATGGAGCATAAACCGTGATTCATCGGAAAATGGCAACTTTCGCCACTCTGTTGCTGTCCACTTGCGGTACTGGCGTGCAAATGTCAGTCTTTGTCGCCGGTGAACAGCCGTCAGCATCGGTGCACGAACCAGCCGTCTGCTGCGGAGACCCAAACGCAGCAAAATTCGCTGAACTGAAGTTGAGGATACACGTTTGGTAGATCCCTGGTTCATCTAGGAGGTCAGTTGTCCCTGTTTACACGTCTGTTGGCTTGCACGCATCTCCGTAGCCGTCATCTTTGGTCCGTGGTGCCCATTCTGCCGTGCACGGTATACTGTCACCACGGCGGCACGCGAACAGTTCACAAAACTAGCCGTTTTGGAAATACTGTCGCTCTTGGCTCGGAAGCCGATGATCATGCCCTTTTGGAGGTCGGATAAATCGTTACGTTTCGCCATGACTCCAACAATTGTAATGTTTTCTGCTTCCCTCTGATACCCTTCTTATTCCCCCACCTCTGATACTGGTACGTACCTTCTGGACGTAACCATTTTCCGCTGATCTTGAACGTAGGGAGTGATCACATTAATGTGACTGGACTGTGTATATGCTGCATATCAGTAGATATTACATACCCGCAGTGATAACGAATATTTTCATTTATTACTTGCGTGGAGAGTCCAAATTTAATATATTTGCCTAATTTTATTTTTACTAAAAGGTAATGCTTAAGTTAAAAGGTAATGTACACTACTTTGCCAAAAATCATGGGACACCCTTATTTTACATAAAAATGAGACATTCCCATGCAATTTAAACGTTGTCGTTCATCCCAACACTACACAACAGAGGTCGGTTGCATGCTCTAGGAATGGTTCAAAGACAGCAGGTTTCGGACTTCGAGAGAGCTATAATTGTTGGGTGCCATCTTGCAAGCAAAAGTGTTAGAGACTTGTCACCCTGCTAAACATCCCAAATCATCCGTACAAAACGTCATCCGGACGTGGAAAGATATGGGTAGGGCCGGAAGACTCAACATTATGTCGACCAGAGACCAAAGGGCGCTTCACAGGGTGGCCTCTGCCCACGGTAAAACATCGGTTGATGGACTGACAAGATCCTCCACAAAGTCCACTGGGACAACTGTAAGTACCAGAACTGTTCGCAGGGAACTGCATTCACTGGGTTTTCATGGCAGAGCTACGAGTCTTGACGGAGAATCAGTGACGATGTGGGGGGTGCTTTTCATGGTTTGGTCTCGGTCCAATCGTTTCTGTGGCTGGTCTTCTGAACACGGAGCGTTACCAAGATATCCTCCCTGCTCTCTCTGGCAGCACTTTGGGAATGGCCCTTTTCTCTTTCGACACGAAAACGCACCTTGTCACAAAGCAAGGGTTGTAGGCAGATGGTTTGATGAAATGGGGGTGCAACAACTTGACTGCAACTGCACAGAGCCCCGATCTCAACCCCATGGAACCTCTTTAGGATGTGTTGGAGAGCCGATTGCACGCAGCAGTGGAGCGCCCGAAATCTGTGACTGAACTGTCGAAGGCATTTTTGGCGGAATGGCGAAAAATGCCTGCAGAAACATCAAAAACTTGTGGACACTATGCCGGACAGAACAGACAGTAAAAGGTGGACCAACTAAATACTAACAAATGGATTTTTCTAAACGTTTCCATTAAATTGGTGGTGTCTCATGACTTTCGGCAAGGTAGTGCATACAGGCTGACCCAAACTTATCCAGGATAATTGTTTAGGAACATTGTATGGTTCAAATGGAAAATATTACCATTTTCTAATCTAGATTCTGATTTCTAATTTATAGAAAATTTGAGTTTCCGAATTTGTTAAAAATAAATAAATAAATAAATAAATAAATAAATAAACAAAATTCTTTTTAAACAACTTCTCATTTTCAATCTTATTTTTGTGCTAATAAAACAGGTTCTGTTTGCTTATGTTTATAAATAATTTCAGGTACTTGGCTTTAGGAGGTCTCATTTCCACATTCTTGGCTTGTACGTTCATTTTTGTTCAGATTATGCTGGACAAAACCCATCACATATCTCCCGTCCCAGTACGTTTTGACAACCCAACGCTCGAAACATTTGCATTAGGATTTGGGACAATAATATTTTCTTTTGGAGGAGCATCAACCTTTCCTACAATTCAAAACGACATGAAAAATCGGCAACTATTTTCACGCTCTGTCATTTTTTCATTTATCGGTAAGTATTAAGGAATCCAGTGTAGATAATTCGTCTAACAATAGCCCATGCAATGTTATAGGGTGGTATACAAAACTTTATGCCCGATATTTGGACAGTAGCTGTAGTTATATGCAGTGGCGCCGACTTCAGGAAAATATTGGGGGGGGGGGTAACTTTTGAATACCCATCCAGAAGAATGCCCAAAATAAGAAAGATGCTGTGAGAAATTTGAAAAAATATACAACAGGTAGTCCTGCTGATTTTTCCAATTCATTGGTTTCGAGTTATGTAATGGCCTGTGGCGGTTTCTCAATGGAAAATCGTGTGTGCATCAAATTTGGTTGGAATTCCAAAAAGTTGAGATGGAAATCCTAACGAGTATTCGGGGAAGAAAGCAAGCGAAATGCTCTAAAACATGCCCAGTGCAATCCCGGTTGAACATCCATTGGGATGATGAATAGGCCTACAGAAGGAGGCCCAGGATGATGCCTTAGATCCTGGTTGTCGGGATCTAAACCACTGTTTAATGCGGTAGCCCAAAAAGGAATTGTCTTAACATGAATTCTACCTTCTCGGCTTCTTACTTCCTGTACTTTAGAGAAAACCTCGAGATAAACAGTTCGTATTCTATTGAATGAGAAAATTTAGCAATTCCAATAATACCCTATACTTGACAAGCTTTCAAAAGACTAACATGTAGGGAAACCGATTTCCAAATACGCCACAACCCAAATATGCTTCTGCCTTTTTCCATATTAAGCAATAAATTTTGCTGAGATACTGAGCTATGTCTGGATGATTTATCCTATTAGTGCAAATCCTTCAAGTTACTATTTTCTATGTAATACTGTACATGCATTTCTTCCAATAAATTAGAATCAAAATATTTCCCTGCTTACAGGCTGCTTTGACTGTCATTTATTACAATCCATTGTAACATCAAATTTCATAGGTAGGATATAAGCCGCAAAACTTCCTTGTAAACGCAGTTTAGTGATTTAAAGCAGTTTACTCGTAAAGTTGACTGAAAATAACAATCAACAAGATAGACAAAAAATCTGAAGTAATGTTACCATTCCATTTTTGGCTTAATTCTAGAGCTTCATTTCTTGAATATTGAAATTTCATGCAATACAGTTCTTACATGGTGATTATCTGAATACCTGAATTTACTTACTTACTTTTCAAACCCGCTTATCCTTTAGGGTCGCAGGGGCAGCAGCCCTATGGAGGATCTCCAGCGATCGCGATCTTCCTCCATCAAGCGCATGTCCTCCCTAGTAATACCCAAGCGACTCGAACCCAGATTCTCCATTTATAGGCAGACCCCTTGGTCTCTTACCCACCGGCTTGGAAAATAACAATGCCTAGGAAGACCAGCTTGCGGCATCCGTATCACGTGGCCATGCAAGCGCAACTGAGATCAATGCGGAGAAGTAGCGACTCAATACTTAAAGACTCCCTTATTGTGCTGCTGTGTACTCTATCGGTGTTATAGTAGGGTAACACCTCCCACATGTCTCAGAAATCTCATTTCGGCCGCTTGTACCCGTGCTCGCACTCTCCATACCTGAATTCCAGTTTCAATAAATAAGTGTATAATTTAGAGTATTAACTGATTTAATTATTACAAAAGCATGTTGGACACAAAATTCACCACAACAGCATATTAAAAAGCCTTCCCAGTAGGCTGGCCAAGGTATTCATTATAGCTTTGTTTATACCATATTAGTAGGGTCTGAAGCATTCTAGGGTTGTTATGGTAAACTGCAACCTGTAAACATCGTCCACATAGAAAACTGGAGAACTCCAATGTAGTGAGAGATACAGCTAGAGATTTATTGGAGAATTATCATTATCGACGAACTTCACAAAGCAACTCCACTGTGTTACTGAATGTATGGAACACTACAGCATGTTGTTGAAACTCATGGTAACATTCATGCTCTTTAACCATTTCTATAAATTGATTTCTGCATATACGATTGATATAACAATTGTATATATAAAAAAAAAAAAAAAAAAAAAAAAAAAAGTGATCCCATAATTTCCATGTTACTGGACTTGTGCAGTACGTGCATGTATTCTGACTGTTAGCACATCCAATATATGACACTATACTTCATCACTGAAGTCTTTAGCATTTTTCACAAAATAAATACAAGGACCCTGAGACTAACTAAAACAACTATATTCTTACTAGTGGTAAACTAACACATCTGATTGACTCCCAACATACATACTGGCAGGTTGTAATATGATTACTAAGCAAAAAATTAAAACTAGGTTTTTCGATGACTATGAATTATAGTTTTGGGGAAATTAACATCTTGGTAGCAGTTACAGCATTAACAATTATTGTTCCTGTAAATGGCAGGATTGTTTTATCCATAATCTTTATAATTGTTGGGCATTTACGCAATGCTGACTTTATTTCAGAATTAAAAACTGAAAATTAGATCTAATGAGTGAGTGATATCAGTCTTGCTAATAAGAACCAGTTTATTGTGTTGTTAAAGCTATACAAATTCCATTACATTTTAGAACAAGCTTGTTGTATTCAGGTCCTTTATACTGTGAAGGAGAATCTTGAGTAATCTTTCTACCTACCTCCCCTAAAGATTGAAATCTGAAAGAGGTAGAATAGTAAGTGCGAACAGAATAAGCACAACTGGATCAGGTCTCCTGGAATTGCCAGTCTGAGAATTAACCCAGAGTGAATTAAAACATTTTGAAATTATTGCCAAGTTTAATTACATGATTTCATTATTTATTTACTTATTTATTTATTACAAAAACTGCTTCTTAAAATAATAATAAAAATTCTTCTTACTTTCCTCCAGCTCTTCTTATAATGTACTGTCCAGTAGCTGCTGCAGGCTATTTTATATTTGGAAAGGAAACAGACAGCAATATTGTAAAATCAATCAGTGGCGGATTTTTCCAAACAGCTACGATTGTGCTTTTATCCTTACACATGTTCTTTGCATTCGTTGTCGTCATCAATCCATTTAGTCAACAGTTCGAAGAATTACTCAAATTTCCAGAAAGTCAGTCAAAATTTCCTTTTCTTGCTGCTTCTGCAATTTTAATATTTATTTCGTTTATCTGCAGAATATATCCATTAACTTAATATTTCCACTTTTTTTTGGCAGAATTTCATTGGAAACGATGCGTTTTTCGCACCATGATGGTGGGCTTAATCATTTTTATAGCAGAGAGTCTACCTAATTTTGGAGACATTATGTCACTTATAGGAGGGTCTACAATTACTTTATTAACCTTTGTGTTTCCTCCACTATTTTATTTGCAACTTTGTAGGCAAAAGAATCCAAATTGGAAAACAAGGTAACATTAATAATTGAAATTTGGGATTACATATTATAATTAAATTCACTTTCTTGATGGTTCAATAAAATTATTTTCCTATTTTACAGAAATTTAACCTTGCATGAAATAGTCTATCTAATAGAACTAATTTTAATAGGACTATTAGGAGGAGCTTTTGCAACATGGAGTGCAATTTCTTCTATTTATAAAAATTTTACGGTTATGAACCCTTGTTATATGGACCCATATAATTGTGCTTATAATGAAGGATGTCCAAAATGATAAAAGTTATAGCGTTAATAATACACAATAAAGACATTCCTACCAATTATTCAATGAAAGCGAAGAAGAAAAGTCCTATAGGTATATATCTCTTGAATGTCATTTTCCTAAAAGAATGATGGCAATTTGTACTTAACCATCACAGATTATGGAATGGGCCTGAGTATATATCAATCATAAATGTTTCAAAAATGACACTCACTTATAATGCATAATTTAAGAACATGATAAAATGGATTTGTTAACAGATTTTCAAAATTCTAATTGTACCTGATACTTTGTCATCAGAACGCAGCTCATGTCCCTTAAGGTGCTCTTTCTTCTTTGTGAAGTGGTGAAAGTTGCAAGGTGCAAAGTCATTTGAACTGTAGGCATTGCAATACCTCTGGTATGTGGCAATCGTGTGCGGGTGGGCATTATCGTGCTGCAGAAGAGGGTCCAAAGCTACCATTCAACCTGGTGTCCACAACAACCCCGGAATTCCTCTCCAACGGGTTCAACTGATTAGTCTCACGTTGGCGCAATGTGTGGAAAGGGATGGGGACTACGTCGAAAAGTGAATAGTGCATTACATAGAGGATACAAAAAGAATGTTGAAAATTGGTTAACATACAAGTTTCAGCCATGGAGGCATTACTCTTCAACCAACCCTCGTTCATATATTAGTTTATGAACAGGTGCATGAAATTATTTAAGCTCATGATTTGATAACCTATCGTGCATGGCTTCCATTACTAAGTTTCCAATGCATAAATCTGTCACCGACTGACATGCAGATATGAAATCTATCAAAGCGTAAGTTTAATTAAATACTTTAAGTTATATCATTTTCTTCCAATGCAAACTGCATCTTTCAAAGATTCTTTGCCTTGTTCTCTTAAAACTTATGCAACTTCTTTATACTATACCTGCAAATTTCTTCACATGATCCAGAAACATCACTGGTCCAAATGCTAATAATTGCATAGCATTGGTATAGTTCTGATAGTTGGAATAGAATTAGTGCCCTGTGAATGAATCAGATTTGAAGGCATGCTTCTTATAAGCGAGATGGAATTTCCTCAATACTTCTGATGAAAAAACTTACATAAGCTACATGATGAAATGGATCACTTATATTAGCTTAACAGAATTAATATACAGGGTGAATACAAAAATGAGCCCCCCACCTTTTATTTTCATAACTGAAGCAGATACGTCAGTTTTGATGAATCCAATGAATAGGAAGTTGTGGGTGACCATCCCAAAGTGCACTATTTATCATCTCAAATATGCAAATTAGGACACATTCAAATCCTATCTTAAAACCATAACAGATACACGAAAAATTTCAATTGAAGACTTATTCAGCATGAAATTCCAAACAAAACAAAACAAAAAAAAAAATTCCAAAATCTGATGAACGGATCACTAACAATAACATGTTGAATTTATTAATTACCTCCCTATGCACTTGACAAAGACATTTGAATGTTCAACATGCAAATCAAGAAATTACCAAAAATTACCAAAATAACATTCACTTTCATGAGGAAAAGCAAATAAAAGGCATGTGTCAGCATACCGAAGACACAACAATTCCACGATGGCAAGCTACACTGTTCCTGAAATAGTCAACATGATCTTCTGCTTTGGATTGTTGGTGATTCGTTAATCGGATTTTGGAAGTTTTTTTTGGTTTTGTTCGGAATTCCATGCTGAACAAGTCTTTAATTGGAATTTTTCATGTATCGGTTACAGTTTTTAAGATAGGATTTGAATGTGTCCTAATTTGCATATTTGGGATGATGAATAGTGCAATTAGGGATAGATCACCCACAACTTCATATTCATTGGATTCATCAAAATTGAGAATCTGCTTCGGTTATAAAAATAAAAGGGGGAGTGGGCTCATTTTTGTATCCACCCTATATACTCCAGCCAGCAAATCATGAGAACTATCCATCATTGTATTACCATGGAAACCAACTGGAGTAAAATATAGCCTTGTACAGAGATTGTTGTTAAATGAATTACTGTACCATTAAACAGTCATCCCTTAAAAGGCTATTGAACAAAGCACACTTTAAGCAGGAAATATGAAGATAAATAAAAGACCTGTGCAATGAGAAAGCAGCTGCTAATTGACTGATGAACTTAGTCAACATCATAATGACCATGTGATCTATTGCAGGAGAAACTATTCTCATGACTTGTCTGTTG
Source organism: Rhysida immarginata (assembly GCA_023313115.1). Lineage (NCBI taxonomy): Eukaryota > Metazoa > Arthropoda > Chilopoda > Scolopendromorpha > Scolopendridae > Rhysida > Rhysida immarginata. Next base: position 7,163,761 of record JAHWFO010015474.1, read on the forward strand.
GACTATAGTTGCAACATCCATTTTTATTTCATCCAATTAAAAAGCCTTAATCTACTAACTTATCAAATAAAGAGAATTTTAAAGAGAATTATAGTCCTACTAAGGGCCTTATCTTATAATTAAAGACGCTTCATCCTATTCCTCGTCTTCCATCTTCCTTATGAATACTGTACTACTAATAAAAAAGGTTAAAAGAAGATGTTACATATAAATGCAATTAAATTAATATTTACAAACAGTCTTTTTGGTTTTTCCTTTTTTTTTTATTGTAAATAGCTTGTCAATGTAAAACAAACTGTAAATGTTCTACTCTCCTTACGATACCATCTTTGTTATGTGTCTATATTTAAATAAACAACCCGAGCTTATGAAAACGTATTAAAAACTTTTATTTCTTATTTTCAACATTCTTTATATTATAATAAACGATAAATAAATATATTCTTTTTCTTTATATGAAAACATTTTCTATTTTAAAATATATGTACAGGCAATATACAAAAAGTTTACAGAGGGAGAACAACAGGAAGAAAAGAAGAATGCAATTTTAAAAAAACTGATAAATTAAGTCGTGGCATAATGACGTCTGCTTATTGTTCCCTATATGGCCTTCCTAAGAGAGCCTAAGAAAAAAGCTCCAATTTTTTTTTTTCTTCTTTCATTTTTAATTTTTATTTTTTTACAAATGTTGTGGAATGATAACTGTTTAGCTTGCCGGAATGAACTAGTACATTAAAAGGACTGGGAATTGTCAAAGAAACTCTCGTTAATGGAAAGAGTGGGAATTATAAATTAAGAGATCAGTTTTAAATTATAAAAAATAAAATCATTAAGTGCAAACTTAAAATATATATATAATACATAATTCTGTACAAGGAGTTAGAGCGCCATGATCGTCTTAAGTAATTTCTGAAATAGTAAAACGAACAAGTTTTAGTAAGAGGAACATCATATCTATCGTCATATAAAAATACAAAGAGTATTATTTTTTTTAACTTTTGGCACTATTTAAAATTAAAGTAAAACAAAAATTTGTGCATTATTTTAAAAATCACCACATTTTCTCAAACATAAGATACATTCTTTTTAAGCTTCAAAAAGGCTGCACATATATCTAATCTGTACTTTTATGAAGAAAAATTAAAACTTATTTTATTGTAGTCCAAGTTTCTATTAACTACAATAACTAACAGGAATATTTTAAACATATGCTGTAGATATAACCTTAAAATTTAATTAATATTTATATTTTTCAATCTATATTAATTGAAGGTTCAGGGAAAAATACACATTTATCATGGAATCTACTTCTACTTTAGGAAAATGATAAATAAAACTTTTATATTAATTTGTTAGTCAAGGCCATGCTAATCAAATTGTTAGTTATCCAAAGTCTTGCTATCCATAATAAACTTAATTACACGTTCCCTTCTAGAATGAATTTATATTTTTTTCCTTAATTTGAATCAATAGATGAGTATTTGGGAGGCCAAAATAACCCAGTGTATCTTATGGTCCAGAAAATTAGGTAACTCCTATTTTGATATCGTGTGTTTGCATTACCTGGGACTATCTGATTTGAAGCATGCTCAAGCAATCATACGTGTTGTACAGGTGTTCGACTTAAACTAACAGGAAGTAAAAGATGGGGGAGAATAAACAAACACAAAAAAACTGTGCCAAAGGTTAAAAAATATAAAATTATTAAACTATGCCAATTTGAAGTTTAATCTCAAACAGGAATAAAGACAACTGCAATTAAAACTACCAAAATTTGTTTAGTGCAGTCTTTAGAGCTTTAAAAACCCTTAAAATCAAAGAGTGTGTAACTCTAAAAAGTGCATACACAGTATGAACACTGAATTTCAGCAGAATCACTTTTAGGAGTTTGCAAAATTCTGTTACTTAACATTAAAACTTAGCAAACCTACTAATTTGACATATTATTCAAAACAATTTGAATAATTTCTATACAACTACAGATGTCGATTCAAGTTTCACGTGAATGGAAATGGAATGCAACTGGTTTGCGTGATTGTCACGAGTCCATGTGATTTTAATCAAAATAAAAACAATCTTGTTTTTCTTGAAGCCATTTCCAAAAGAAGAACAATCCTGGTTTTATTTTAGCATAAAGCATGGATCTATTAAAGAAACTGCAACAAGACTCAAGCGATCTTTTATAGCAAAAAATTAACATCATGCAAAATTTCACCAAAAATGAAAATTAATGCCACCTACTATCATACAAGCATCCAGATAACTCATGTCTCTCTGGTATAGAAAAGAATCACATTTTCTCTTCACGAAGATAAGACTTCAAGCACATGGCAAAATCGATGCTTGCCTTCATGAAGAAGATGGTTGTAGAAATAGGAATCAGGTCTACCAACTTCAGCAGCATTCTAGTAAGTCAACAGATTCTGTGCTTTTGATCTAATCTAAAGACTCTTGAGAAGTCAAGTCCTCATGCACAAGATCTATGGAATGAGTGATGGGACACCATTCTGCTCCGAGCCTTTCAGTGCGCACTGTTGCATTGGAAACTCTGATGTTGTGCTATATCCAAAATCCGGGCCAACACATGGAAACAACAGATGAAGGCGCTTAGTGTTTCAATAACAGTACAAAGCATTCCAATTTTATTCACATAAATTTTAATCAACCTTTGTATGCAATGGATGCATACATAAGTGATTCTGAAATTATTTTCTTCATTGGTTAATGAAAGTTTACCAATTGCTTTAAGAAATTCTGTTCATAAACCACGTGGTCAATTTTGGGGATAAGGACTTGACCACTTATGACTACAAAAGGGAAGGAGGTGAGGTGAAGCAATGACCATGTGGTCAAATTAATTTTAAAATGAATAAAAAATTTGTATTTGTCGTTAAGGGTGGGGATTGAATACCTTCGTTAAGAGCTGGGGTTGTTAAATTTCTCTGGCCACACAATTTGGGGGGAGAGTCAAATATGAACACCAATGACCACAGAAATGACCACAGAATTTAGATTACAGTGAAATCTGTCAGAGGTAAAATTTTGATGGATTTCTTAATTTACTTTCGAAAGAAGTACCATTAAAAAATACCGTATTTTATGGTAAATAGGCCGCAGCCTAACTATTAAAAAGAGAATATTTTTGCGTGTGGGCCTAACCAAATTGCTAACAGTTTTTTACGCCGATTTCAAATCTGAAAACCATTTTGCTCTATCACATCGCATTCCAAATAAAACTGCAGATATACATTTCCTGCCAAAAAAGGTGGAAAATCAAAATTTGAATTGCAGTTTTCTTAAATTCTGATGTGATGCAAATAAACAGTTTACAGATTTGGAAACAACATGCCAAAATTAACCAGAAACACATCAACTCGCCAAAAAAAGAAAAAAAACTTTTTTTTTGTATGTCAATGTACCCAAATATTATTACCATATATACTCGTCTATAAGCAGAGGTTTTTTTTCTTCAAAAAAATGACCCCTAAAAACCACATTTGGCTTATGCATGAATCAGAATTGATGAAAGCTCTCATAAGTGGAGGGCTCTTTTAAGTGAAGCACTCTTGTAAGTAGAGTTTACAAAAACTAAATAACTTATTAATCAGTTTAGAATTAATTTATTAACCCTTCCATGCCCATATGACAGAAGTTTAGCTTTCTGGCTTATGCTCAAGTCATGCCGTTCTTCCACTTTTTGGAATCAAAAACCAGGGGTCAGCTTATACGTTATATATATTTTATTATTTCTAGAATAAAATGATACTTAACATTATAAAATTTCAGCATCTTTCTTTAAACTGAATTAGTATAGATTTCTGGAGGGGAGAGCTATTCACTACTGCAGCCTAATTGCCATAAAATACGGTATTTGTATTTCTCTTCAACTGGTTTTAAATGGAAAATTTTCAAATCCCTCAGAATTCTATCCCAGGCAAATTTCACTGTAAAACGTTTTATAAAAAACTGGTTTATTGTAAAAGTAAATGAAGAGTTTGTATAACTGCACAATGAAGAGCAAATGCAAACACTAAGTTTTTACCTTAATATTAATATTATACTTAACGATGTCAAAAATGCATGTTCATCTTTTTTATAGTTTTATTTTTTTATTTGTTGAAAAAAGTGTCTTCACATTAGAATGGAAATCGAAGAACAGTTAAGTAAGAAATTCTTTCAGGTAGAAAATCAAAATATCAAAAATAAAGAAAAATGCAAAATGAAAAGTAAAAATATGACAGAAATGCATATATACAAGCATGAAAAATTATTTTGCAATATTTTTAAAAGCAATGAGTTGAAATGGAAAAAAACAATAAAAACACTTGAGAATGTGCAAGCAATTCATGCTTTACCATCGAGCCTATCATAAATAGAGCTAAATAAAGAATTTTAAATATATTTATCATAAAAAAAAAAGTTGCACCCAGAATGAATCATCAGATTGAAAGACATTTGAAAGGAAGTTAGTGCTCACCTACAACAACAAACGATTAAACAACGAGGGTGGATATGACAAAATTTTTTTGGTCAAAATACAATGCTCAATAGGATGTTCAGCTGCCATTACTTCTAATGCATTCTACCACACGTCGTGGCATGGAGTCGTACAAAATGACTTACCGTAGTCTTGACTCGGTTCAGCCAATGCAGACTGAATTTTGGCTTGTATTTCTTGCAGATCTTATGCCAGCGGTGGAGTCTTAACAGAACATCCCATAGGTTTTCTGTGGGTGTAACTTTTTTATAACGATAATTGTAGAATAATGCATAACAGAAATTTTATAGATCAAAAACAAATTTAATTTAATCATAGAAGCTAACTCTTTTATGCAATTTTAAAATCAAGATGGTCAATTCTACAGAGTGATTACTTTATTAGCCACACCACTTTTTAATACCAGGTTGGACCTTACAAAGCTGCTAATAAGCATAAACCCCATGTTTGGAACCACTGTACAAAAATATCTCCCCATGCATCAAGGATACAGTCTCAGAACTGCTGAAATTTTATGGTAGTGGGTGCTTCCAAACAGCCCACTATTTCAACCCACAAATACTTGACCTGATTAAGATCTGGAATATGTCAAATACCTTGGACATTAAATAAACCCTGTGGCATGCAGGATTGTCGACAAGCATCATAGGGCCTAACAAATCCTATGAAAACATTCTCCAGAACAGACAGAACTGCCATTTCAAAGAGGATTACAGAGTGACCCATAAATAAGTTCAGGTTTTTGACAGCCTACAATTTTTGAAGTGTATTAAATCCATAAGGTGAGGAGAGCAACTCTGAATGAAACTTTCCCTGAAAGGTGGGTTGGGCGTTGTGGCCCCGTTGAGTGGCCGACCCGATCCCCAGACCTAAAGGCGGGGGGGGGGGCGGCCCCCGATTTTTTCTTGTGGGGCTATCGCAAAGAGAAAGTCTATGCCCACCCCATTGACGGCATCGAGGAACTGATAACCCAAGAATTTAACGCGATTCCTATCGAGTTCCGTCACAAGGCATGTGCAAACATGGCTTTGCGTCTCCAAGCAATAATCGATCTCAATCGAGCATAGATTGATATTACGCTGAAAAACCACACATAGAGAAACATTTTTGGATCCTTTGATGATGTATACCACTTCACAGATTAAAATTGAGTTCTACAATGGAGTTATTGGAAGTAAAACACCTGAACTTATTTATCGGACACCCTGTAGTAAAACACCTAAATAATACTATACAGGAGTCATCATCATCTCAAACACTTTACGTCTGTGGTAAAGGAGAGAGTACGATTTCAGGGTTCTCCTCAGGCCCTTTTGAAGGAGCACGCCACCTGACTAATTTTGATGACCGCACAGCAGAATACATGAAAAGCTGCACAACACTGCATATTGTTTTATTTATTTTTAATTGTTGTCTGCCCAGCTATTTTATCTTTCCTCCCACCAGATAAAATGTTCTGGGAAGAACACTGGATTTAGTAGATGAAATCATTTTTTCCTAAAAGCAATACTCCACTAGAGATGATTACGGGCTTCTTGCAGCCACAACTTCTATTTAATACTAGCAGAGGACCCGGTGTTGCCCAGATAATTACACTTATAGGCAAACAGAACAATTTCAAGAAGTTAAATTATGTATAACTCCAAATTGGTTAAATAATAACTCCATCAATATAACACAAAGCGAAGGGACTATCCATTCTAAGAAAAACCCGAAAAACAAGAATTCTAGGTGATGTACCGGGACTTTATTTAACTTCTTTTTGACTCGCCTCCGATTAAAATGATATCCATCTTCACCACTGGGGAACATCACTGGATACTTTAGACTCAAGTTTTTATTGCCCTTGAAGTAGAAGCTCATATACCCTCTTGCTCTATTCAAAACGCCTCATAACCAAGAATTGTAACCTAACAGATCTCCTACTGGACTGTCTTTTGCTTGACATTTTGTGTGGCAAAATACCATTTTTGGTCATCTTGCTGGACTAGCACAAGCTTAATAAATTATTCTTCTATTTTCGCTCATATAATTCTGTTCATATGTCTCCTAATCAGAGATCTTCACTCTATCAATAGGGTGTAGGGTATAGTACCTAAAAAAGTGAGCACTCAGTTTATAATATTATTTTTATAGATAAACAATTGAAATGCCCAAAATTTTGGTTTAGAAGAATATAAAATTTTGAAATTTCTGTGAAGTTTTTTGAACTAGCATTATTTAGATATTACAGTACTTACTTGAGGAGTTCATCTCATTTACTGAGTCTACAGTTTTTATTTTCCAAAAAGAAACTTCGTTATATGGAGTTGACGTTATAAATTTGCCATTTTGCAGAGGGAGCACTGCATTTCGGAAAACTTTTATGCATGCAATTTGTCCATTTCCTGAAATTTAATGCAACGTTGCCCAAAGAATGCAATTCTTCTAACCTTATTCCTCAAAACTACATACATTCCCGAAAACACACATTTTAACGGAATAAGGTAGAGGTTACTGACAAAAAATCATTACATCTCCATAATGGTAACACTTCGGATAACATACGAGGGGTAGTCATAAAATTTTAATCATCACTTTGGAAAAAATCAAACTGGGGCCATGAAACTTTGCGATTGTGGCAGTCCTTTACATATTCACCCTTCAATGCAACAAATTTTTCCCAACGATGGATGACTTGACGGAGACCATGTTATAGAAGCTGCAATTTGGCTGTTCAAGAAACGTTCCAACGCCAAAATCACCTCGTCGTCATCCTGGAAATGCCTGCCACGCAATGGTTTCTTCTCCGAGAAAAGAGGAAGAAGTCACTGGGAGCTATATCAAGAGAATACGCAGGGATGAGGCAAAATTTGAATGCCCAAAGAAGTGACAGGTCCTGTGCAGAATGAGCTGGAACGTTACCATGGAGCAGGCAGCGGCCTTTGTCATGTTCAAAATGACATGCAAGATGTTCAAAACTGATCCATGACTGATTTTCACTTTTTCCACTATCGTCCCGATTGTGATACGTCGGTTTTCAAGCACCAGGGCCTCCACTTCTCTTGCGATTCCCAGTTCTTCATGGAGAGATGGTCTGCCATTTTGTTGTTCGCCATTCAGACTTTTTTGTCCACATTGGAAACGTCTGCACCAAATAACTACTGCGTCATATGAAGGTGAATTGTTGCCGTTCACTTCCACCAACTCAGCATGGATTGTTGAAGCTTCGTTCTCCTTCAGATACAGAAAACGAATCACTGCATGACACTCCACTTTATCAATGGGCTGCACCATTTTGTTTTGGTCCCTCTAGCGGCATGCTACGGTACTATGGCATTGGGATTTCAATGTGTGCCAGGACTCCAGACATGTATTCGCATACAAACAAATAATTTATTACGTAACTTTATTTTTTCAAGATGATAATTAAAACTTTATGACTACCCCTCGTACATGGGGGTGATTCTCATAGGTATTGAGGTCCTCTACTCAATTTTTCATTTTGGACATCTACCATTGGGACACCCAGTATACTGTTCCCATTTTCGAATCACTACCCCCCCCCTGTTTTTTTGCAATTATCATGGAATTTTTTAGTCACAGCTCTAATAATACTTTAGCAAATTTTCTTCTGTATATAGGCTATCATGTAAAGTGCAAAAGCAGATGGAATATTGTTAGAAACCAATTAACGACTGAAAAAAAAAATTGTTCTAAAAATATAATGTGAGAGACTGTTAACACAAATTTTCTAATAGATGAATTGCAAAGTTTCCAATTTTTAAGAATAGCCTCTTCATTTACTTGTTATAAAAATTATTAAAAATATAAAGAGATGATGCAAAAACTCTAATACTAACCTTCTACCTAATAACCAATTTCTGATCCTCCATGTAGGGCTGACAACAGTCCTTGCTGAAAATGTAAATTGATCAACGCTTAAATTTTTCATGCCTTCTTCTATTCATGCAATTATCTTATTTCCTTTTTTTTAATATGAAAAATATGAACATTATAATAAGGAAACATTATAATAAGGAAAGCTTACTCAAAGAATAGCTAGTGTCAGGAACCATCAAAGGGTAATGTTCTTCTTCCAAAGGTATCTTCACCTGAAACAAGACCACGGCATAAGTAATTCATTAAGATGTGTGTGCAGAATTCTTGTAGCAAAAGCTTAAAGCTGATGTTAACAGTATACTATGCTCTATTTTGCTCTTGAGAAAACATTCCACAAGGGTCTTCAATCAAGAAATCAACGGGCTTTTACCCAGAGTATTCAAAAGTTGCTAGACTGCCACTCATAAAACGATACAAGTGGCACCATCTCTGCATGATAAATGGAATCACGCAGAAACGACTTTGGGCCACGCCCATACAAAATTTCATTCAGTTTCGATGAGTTCTCACTTGTGGGCATTCATTCGCGTAAAGTGTATTTGTGTGCTTTTGTTCTCGTGTGAAGCCAGAATTGTTGGACACTGAAAAAGTGGTGGCTGTTGCACGACAATGCGCTGTCTTGTAAGTCCATCATTACACAGGAAGTTTTGATGAGACGGCAGATTGTGAACATCTACTGCACGAAAGAAAAAGGAAACGGGTGCATGCGTAAATGAAAAAAAGTCATTCAACCAATCAGAAACAGACAGCAAAAGTGGCATTACTTATTCTTGGCATTCCCTTGGTAGAAATCACAGCTTGAAACCGAAACATTTGCGCTCGATTAATCGATAGGTTGAATCAAGAGCACATAAGGATGAACATTCATGAACTCTTGGTTGAATAAGATACTTCAATTAAAATTCTGTTCTCTTTTATTTTGTATCATTGCTATATTTTGTAAGTAGTTAAAAGCATTATAAATGCAAGTTTTAGTTTGATATTTTATATTTGTTCTTGAGCAAACAGACTTGCAGGCGAGGAGGCTGCCACCATTGTTCAGAAACTCTGAAAGAAGCAGACGTCTACAATGGATAAGCACTTACATTACGCATGCGTCCGTTTCCTTTTTCTTTCGTGCCAGCCACTATACTACTATACTCTCAAAGCTATCTAATTGATTTCTTGAATTGACAGACCTCAGTAACTTAAAATTATCTGAACTAATACCATCAACAGTGTTCAAAATATGTTTGGCAATGCTCTTTTCACATTTTTAATATTTCTGGAGCTCTGACCAACATAGTTCTTCTCATAGAAATCACATTGAAATAGACAGATTCCTGACTTTTCCAGAGGTGGAATGGCATCTTTAGGATTTCCTAAGAGTGCTTTCAAAGTATTCCCACTTTTGAATGCAATGTTTAAAATACAAGCGCTAAAAATCTTTTCAAGCCCTTAATCCTTAATTTCGTGGAATCCTTTCTACTTAAAAGAATCTTAAGCCTATGGAATAAGTTGTCGACAATATTATCAGAAAGCCATTCAACCATGCTATAGATTTAATGGTACTCAATTCAGTTTGGTACCTTTGGTCGGATAGAGGAACATTAAGAAGGTGGTGGATCATATCGTGGAAGACAGAATATTTAATGGCTAGGACAATGTGAACTGAATCATTCATAATACGAGGTGCATTCAAGTTCTAAGGCCTCCGATTTTTTTTCTAATTAACTACTCACCCGAAATCGATGAAACTGGCGTTACTTCTCGACGTAATCGCCCTGCAGACGTACACATTTTTCACAACGCTGACGCCATGATTCCATGGCAGCGGCGAAGGCTTCTTTAGGAGTCTGTTTTGACCACTGGAAAATCGCTGAGGCAATAGCAGCACGGCTGGTGAATGTGCGGCCACGGAGAGTGTCTTTCATTGTTGGAAAAAGCCAAAAGTCACTAGGAGCCAGATCAGGTGAGTAGGGAGCATGAGGAATCACTTGAAAGTTGTTATCACGAAGAAACTGTTGCGTAACATTAGCTCGATGTGCGGGTGCGTTGTCTTGGTGAAACAGCACACGCGCAGCCCTTCCCGGATGTTTTTGTTGCAGTGCAGGAAGGAATTTGTTCTTCAAAACATTTTCGTAGGATGCACCTGTTACCGTGGTGCCCTTTGGAACGCAATGGGTAAGGATTACGCCCTCGCTGTCCCAGAACATGGACACCATCATTTTTTCAGCACTGGCAGTTACCTGAAATTTTTTTGGTGGCGGTGAATCTGTGTGCTTCCATTGAGCTGACTGGCGCTTTGTTTCTGGATTGAAAAATGGTATCCACGTCTCATCCATTGTCACAACCGACGAAAAGAAAGTCCCATTCATGCTGTCGTTGCTCATCAACATTGCTTGGCAACATGCCACACGGGCAGCCTTGTGGTCGTCCGTCAGCATTCGTGGCACCCACCTGGATGACACTTTTCGCATTTTCAGGTCGTCATGCAGGATTGTGTGCACAGAACCCACACAAATGCCAACTCTGGAGGCGATCTGTTCAACAGTCATTCGGCGATCCCCCAAAACAATTCTCTCCACTTTCTCGATCATGTCGTCAGACCGGCTTGTGCGAGCCCGAGGTTGTTTTGGTTTGTTGTCACACGATGTTCTGCCTTCATTAAACTGTCGCACCCAAGAACGCACTTTCGACACATCCATAACTCCATCACCACATGTCTCCTTCAACTGTCGATGAATTTCAATTGGTTTCACACCATGCAAATTCAGAAAACGAATGATTGCACGCTGTTCAAGTAAGGAAAACGTCGCCATTTTAAGTATCTAAAACAGGTCTCATTCTCGCCGCTGGCGGTAAAATTCCATCTGCCATACGGTGCTGCCATCTCTGGGATGTATTGACAATGAACGCGGCCTCATTTTAAAACAATGCGCATGTTTCTATCTCTTTCCAATCCGGAGAAAAAAAATCGGAGGCCTTAGAACTTGAATGCACCTCGTATAGCGATGATTGTTGGTTTTTGAATTTATCAAAAATAAATGTCGACCTCTAACCTATCATTAACCCTAATAATGTTTAAATCTAGAAAAGGAAGGCATCCATCGCTCTCAATTTCATGTGTGAATTTGATTGTAAGAAACTTATTATTTAATTCGCTGAGAAAAGAGCTAATATCACATTGATTCGTGTCAAAAACAGCAAAGATATCATCCAAGTATCTAAACCATATATAAATAAGAGAGGGTTGTAGCTAATTGGTTCTCGAATTCACTCATTTTTTCTTTTCTTTATTCATTTAACTTTTGTTTTAGTTTACTTCCCTTCCCCTACTGACAAGATACCTCTTATTTTATTGGCCCATTGTTTAAACATGTCAAATAGTCGTTAATTTCCCTTCTGCTTAATCAATGGGAGATATTTTTGGCAATTGCCCCTCCCCCCACCTTGTCTAAATTTTCTCTAGCATTGACTTTGTCTCTCATCGCTGAAGATGGCTACTTGGTAGGCGAAATATGTATCCGGTATTTCAAATCTCATTGTGGATTAGGAGGTTCCCTCCTTTTTAGGTTGTCCCATTCCACAGTTTTTGCTTAATTTTTAAAAGATTTTACAATAATTAAAAAAACTAAAAAAAATTATAGAAAAGTAAGTATGAAATTAAAATTACTTCATTATGATGTTCCAGTCCGTCATGAAGCCGGTCTTCAAGTTTCTGCTGGAGTGTTTGTATACGAGTTTCCTTTTGATTAATTGCTTTTAGACTGGAAGACAGACGAAGTTGAAGGGAATCTCGCTCTTCTAACAACTAATAAAAAGTCATGAATTAGAAATTAATATTATTAATTAATAAATAATATTTAAACTAATTTAAACCTATTTAAAGTTAACTTCATTTTCTGTTGCAATTAATTCATATTAGAAAGGGATAAATGAAAGGTGGTCGATTTAAGTGAAAACATTGAAATATCTCAAAAACTATGCATTGGATCTAAAAACGTTTAGAATAAAATTTATTCATATCAAAGGGGGCCTATCCAATGATACCAAAATTGATTCCCCACTCCCCTCCCTGGAAGTAACAAAGAAATCTTAAATGGGAACCCCCACTTTTTTATTACAGATTTGAATTCTCCAGGAAAAAATGCATTAATTTGGTCCATGATTAATATTTTTTTCACAGATGGTGCTGTGATCGACAAACATCGATTTAAGATTTCAATGTAGCCACTCACCCCCCTCCCTCCGGAGGGAGGGAAGGGGGGGTCAATTTTCTGTCATTGGATAGTTTTTTTAAAATACGTATTGAACATGAATTTTTTTTATTTTTTGATCAAACATGTATTTCTCAAGATATTCTTGTTTTTTAACGTTTGTGTACCCCTCTTCGATTTAGCACCCACTTAAGATTTCTCTGTTATCCCTGGGGGGGGGGGGGGGAGTTTTGTTATCATTGGATAGATCCCTTCAAGATGAACAAATTTCGTTCCAAACGCATTTTGTTCCGATGCATAGTCTTCAAGGTATTTCAATGTCTTCATCTAAATCGATCACCCTGTATAAAGGGTGTTTCAGCGCAACCGTTATTAGCCATTTTTTTTTTAAAGATATTGACGTTTGAAAAAAGAATTTTATGGACACTGGAAAGCGACATCCCTTGAGTGCTGGAGGATACAAAGAGGCATTTGGTGCAATGCTGCTAAACACCGCCAGAGCGTCAAAAGCAATATGGCATAGCCTGTCAGAAAATTGGAGGTGCGAGGTTCCTGCATTTGAAGGGGAACAATACAGTCATCAATAGTGACTAGCAGTTCGAAAAAATCATCCAGGTCGGCCTGACAGGTTTAAAAGCTAGGAACGTGCAGGAACCTTATCACAGCTCGAACCTCCGATTTTCGCAGCAACTGAATATTCAACAACAATACAGTGACAGTAAGTTTTCCTCATCTCAAAGATATAAATCCATTGTTGAGAAGACTCACTTTAGAAAGTAGAAAATGAACTGGCCCTAATTATTTCTTTCATATCTTCCCTTTTTTGTTGGACAATCTTTGTAGACAATGCCTTTAATTTACTCCCACAAAAAGAAGTCATTAGGAGGTAACTGAGGAGAATGGGGTGGCCATGTACCGTATTTTTTCGAATATAGGCCGTGGCTCTAAACCCAAAAAATTTAATGAAAATTTTGGGAGTGGCCGTGGCTCTAATCGAAAATTTTGGGAGTGCGGCCAAAAGTGAGTGCAGCCTGAAAAAGAAATTTTTTCTGAAAAAATCATTTTCGGTAATTTTGGATAGAAAAAAAAAAAAAAAAAAAAAGATCGAGCTACTTCATTTTAGCGTCCTTCAGCTGATTTAACAAGTGAAATTATCCAGCCTTTGTTGAATCATTTTCTAACAGCGAAATTAATATTCTAACCCTTCAGAACAATAATTAACCAGTCACATACATTTTCATTCATAAATTATTATGAAATTCACTATTTCATTATTATTATTATTATTAATGAAATCGTTAAAGCTATTGTCGGCGATTGCTGCTCACTCTACTCCAAGATGTTGTGATGTCATAGAATGTTCTATCGCACTATTGGTCGGCACTTCGTTGATAGAGCCATGGCCGCCGCTGATGAAATAAAAGTTATATTCGCTCATTAAAATCAAATTACTATAATTGTTTACACATTTCATTAATAAATTTATAAAAGTTTCATTAAATATATTAAAATAACTTAGATAGTTATATAAATAATGAAATTACTATCTAAATTACTATGTAATATACTATAGGACGCTAAAACGAAGTAGCTCGATCTTTTTGTAGACCCTAGAAGTTTGCGGCCTAAAGTGAATGCGGCCAATATTTGAAAAAATACGGTAATTGGTCCTCCTTATCCAATCCACTGCCCAGAAATAAGTGGTCAGCATTGTTTGGCACAAAACTGTGCAATTTTGATGACCACTTATGAAGTATGTATGGCACAATGTAACATTAGAACTGGCCGATATAAGGCTATGAAACAGTAAAACTTCGTTAGTACGGAATTGAATAATAAAACTGTTTAAACAGACCAATTTATTTAGCCTGACCGAAAAGCCTATGTTTTCTATACTACAGCTGACGGATAACATGGACTCGCTTATAGCAGACTTCCAGTTAATGAGGACCAATATTCAGTCCACTGATCCTCAGAACACCCTGGTTAAAATAGATCTCACTCGCAGATGAGCTGGATTCAACCTTGTTGATTGGTTGAATCTGATAGTTTACTTCTCATATAAGCGAGGAAAGTACTATTTACAGTTTAACAGAGCTTGACAAATCCTATATTTTGGTAGCCAATTGCTATCACAAATTCCATTTTGGCTACAACTTTCAAACAGGTGGTAGCCACTTGGCTACTGGCCAATGCGGCAGCTGATTTGAAGTCCTAATTACATTACTGTATATACGAAGGCAGGTGTGCCCTTCTTTTCTGTTTGTTATTTACTGTTCATGATTACACATACAGTGAACATATTACTATGCTAGATTTTCGTTCCTGGGTGATGAAACATTTGTTATGTATAGATCTTGTCCACTTTTGAAAGGCCTTGAGGGCATGCGCACCATTTTTGCATGGGAGAAGTGATTTCTGGGTGATATAGCTTTGCTGCCATGATTTTGTTTGTTAAACCTCTATCGGTGACATTTTTCTTTTATCGATTATAATGGCAAGAGCCTATTTTAAAATTCTTCCAATGTTGCATATCAAAGATATATATAAAAAATAAGTTTATTCAGAAACATCCTTACAATCAACGCAGAGGCAAATAAAAATAATGGTTTTGTCCTGCATGCCGTTAATTTACTGCAATTACTGTGTGTGATTTATTAAAAAATTTATTTCTTTATTTTATATATATTTTATTTTATTAAAAAAACGAATCCACTGTACAATGTATATAATGTTTACACTTAACCATTGTTAATGAAAGATTCCTTGTAATATTCTAAATGTCTTTAATTATCTAATGATCCTCTCCACTGATCCTCTTATAACATGTATTGGAATCCGTGACAGTTGTTTAGATAACTCCACATCCTTTCTGGACAATTGTGCTTTTCCTTTGGTGAATGCAGATATACATAATGTACCACGACGTGCCAATAATTCACTAATGATAAAACCACGATCAGCCATAACCAGATCACCTGGCTGAATTAAATCGATAATCCCACACTTTTTGTCAATTCCTTATCATTATCTCAGCCTTCCCAACAAAATGAGATGAAAGAAATACGTCCAGTGGGACTTCTCGCAATTAAAAATGATCAAAAATGCCTCTCATGGTGCACCCAAATGCACTATACTTTCGTGGCATAGTTAGTTTGTATATAATTAAAAAAAAATTTTGGATGAGAATAATTGTAACCCAACGTGGCTGGCATAAGCCAGCTTGTTTACCTCTTACGTTTTATTACTATTTTGTTCAATAAATAAATGATGTTTAGAATTCGATCATTACTTTATAGGTACTGCGTTTGAAAATTCATCCAAAGACTTTGAATTGCTTTTTATAAAAAAATAATAAGTAACGTTTAATTCAAGAAATATGCTAATCAATAAAATAATCTAAAAGTTGCATGATGGTCTATATCGCTGTGTAAATTACTGAAAAAATAAAGGTCTGGAAATAGCGATATGGTAGCGGTTTTTAATTGTTCAACGCGTTTCGAGGAAATCTCATCATCAGGAACTATGATCACTACAAAACTAGCGTAGGTTACAGCATTTTGTTATATAGCCACTTTCCACCAATCACTGGAGACGTGTCACTATTAGTGACTAATCCACCCATGATTGGTGGAATTACAACAGACGTGGCCTCCATTGAAAGTTATACAAAAAATTATCTTACAAAGAATAAAGATAAAAAATATTCATAAAAAATTTCTTTTCGACCACTCATCGACTTAGTTTATATATTTATTTATTTTATTATTATAAATATTTTTGTATTTATATTTATTTATTTTAATTTGTATAATACTATTATGAATATTTTTTATCTTTATCCTTTGTAAGATAATTTTTTGTATAACTTTCAATGGAGGCCACGTCTGTTGTAATTCCACCAATCATGGGTGGATTAGTCACTAATAGTGACACATCTCCAGTGATTGGTGGAAAGTGGCTATATAACAAAATGCTGTAACCTACGCTAGTTCTGTAGTGATCATAGTTCCTGATGATGAGATTTCCTCGAAACGCGTTGAACAATTAAAAACCGCTACCATATCGCTATTTCCAGACCTTTATTTTTTCAGTAATAAAATAATATTTATGCATTCACTTAAAGTTCCAGGCTTAATAATATATAATGCATAATAATATATAATGCTTGTATTTTGATTAACTTTTAAATTGTTATTGAAATTTTCCATCCAATTCAAAACCGAAATTATTAATGCATAGCTTCAGTTCCCCGGCCATGCGTTATGTTTTGGTTTTGACTATGGTTATTTTGGATTGGCTACCATGAAAATTACAGTGGTAGCCAACTATCTATTCAGATTTTTGGGATTTGTCGAGCCCTGGTTTAAGGAGTATAGTTATGGACAGCGTGGTGTCACGCAATTCTAAAAATGATACAAATTTCAACAAGAGTGATGAGGAAGACGAGAAAACACAATATTGACTAACGATCTAAATGTTGAGATACTTTCTCTGTACAAACCCATTTCGTGATATTGCTCAACAACATCTCAAGGCAGAAGAGAAGATTGTTGATAAAGAAACAAACTAAA
Organism: Rhysida immarginata; assembly: GCA_023313115.1. Taxonomy (NCBI): domain Eukaryota; kingdom Metazoa; phylum Arthropoda; class Chilopoda; order Scolopendromorpha; family Scolopendridae; genus Rhysida; species Rhysida immarginata. The sequence continues at coordinate 7,180,914 of JAHWFO010015474.1, forward strand.
CTGATGGACTTTACTAATCATAACCAAATCATCAGTATCACCAAATAACCTTTAAATTATTTCAAATTTCTTCATTTTTCAATCATTCAATTTTCAAAGTTTCGATTTACGTTTACTGAAGTTTGAAATCTAATTTGTGTTTTTAATAAAGTTACACATTCCTTTGTAAAGTTCTATGCTGTATACTTGACACTTTTCAACACATTTACCCATTTTCGGTTCAAACCGACTTTTTTGATGGTCTGCTGAAGTCTGTACTAACAAAATTTAACTGTATATAATGATAAAATGAAACTTACCCTGGTAATTTCCTCTGTCAACTGTTCACATCTGTGATCTCTATGATGTAATGATTGAATCGTTTGCTTTAAGTCTGCTTTCAAATGAGCTATTTCTGAATTTGAATCATTTACAAGCACATGGTTTTCAGTGGTCTTCAAATCTGTAGAATTTGACTGATTTTTCATCGCTAGCAGTTGGAAATGGTGTATTTGCTCTTTACAATTATAATGCTCTTCTGAAAACATCTTTAATTTGATTTGTACAGTTTCCAATTCTTTGGATAAAACTGCAATTTCATTTTCTTTTTTCACAACTACATCAGCAGACTGTGTTAATCTTACTTCTGTAACATCACACTTTTCTTGCATTTCAGTTAAAAGTCTTTGCAATTCATTAATCCTATTCATCAATTCAAATATTTCTGTCCTCAAATTTTGCTCTAGCTCAACATGCTTTTCTACTTGTACTTTATACTCTGCATCACTTTTCTCGAAGGCATACTGCCACCTGTCAGCCAAAGATTGCAGACGAATTCTTTCTTGCTGCCATTCTTCTGAAACTGTTTGGGTCTTTTGCATAGAGTGGAGTAGCTCACTAACCCGTAGCTTTAACTGTTGATTTTCAGCAGTTCTCTCTTTAATTTTTTCTAGTAAATCTAGATTTTGTTCATTTAGATTTTTCAATTCCTCGTTTCTATTATTTATAGATCGTTGATGCGATTCTTCCTCGATATTGTGGAAAATACTTTTATCAGCAGTTACTTCAAATGAATTCATGCTTGCAGTTTTATTTACAGAGCTGACGGCATCAATTTTATAAAGGAATTCATCTGTACCTGTAGAAGCATCATTCTTCTGAATCAAAGAAGGTTCCAAATTGAATAATTCACTTTGTGAGGACTTGCCTTTCTCCGTGAGAGACAGCAATTCTGCTTCATAATGCAAACGATCTTTTTCCCATCTTTCTTTTTCTTCTTCATATACTTTTAATTTTTTCAAAAACTTCTCTTCATTTGTTAATTTAAGTTCTAACTCAATTTTTTCTTCCCTAAGGACCGCAAGTGATACTTCTAAATGATCCACTTTTTGCTGAAGATTTTCAATAGTTTGCTTTGCTGCCAATAAATTTTCTTCCATTTCATGGAATTTTTCTTCCACAGTTTTTAAACGTTTATATTTCTCTCTTAAGTTTTGCATTTCCGCATTCTCTGCTTCTAACTTCCCCTTTTCTTCTTTAACATGGTATAAAATGCTCAAGTGATGTTTCAAATCATCCTCTAATTTAGATTTAGAAAGTTGCAAATTTTCCACCAGAACTTGATAGCTGCTATTGTCCGATGACAGCAACTCCATTTCTTCTTTACCTTCATTAATCGCAAATGCTAATTTGTGTTTTTCTGCAGTTAGCAATGCATTCAGTTCTTCAGCTTCCTTTACTTTCTTCATTTGTAGAGCTACCGATTCTTCCAGAGCAGTAATTTCTTTTTGGAACTGTTCACTCACTTCAGATACAAGTCTGTTTTTCACCACTTCCTCCTCCTTTAGCTTATAAGACAAATCTGTAACTTGTCTATGTAAAGATTGAACCTCCGTCGTCAATGATTCTAAGTCGACTTTCAAACGAGAATTTTCAGTGATAATAGAATTTTGGCTTTCGCTGCTTGACTCTTTCTGCAAATGTAGCTGTTGGCGTACATCGGTTATTTCTTGCTGGAGTTTCTCATTTTTATCCTTAAACTGCTTTAACTTTGTAAGCATTTTACCATTTCTGATTTTAAGTTGGGCTAATTCATTTTTAAGTTTCTCGACTTCCTTTATTTCTTCAATATCTTTGCTATCATCTGAATGTGAAACAGTCTTTTCAAAACTATTGTGCGTTTTCTGAAATTTTTCGTCAACTGCAACTATATTTCTACTTAATTCCAATTTTGATTCAGTTTCACTAGATTCAGAAGTGTCTAGATCACTTCTAGTTTTCTTATCATTCTCTACAAAAGAATTTTGGTTTTTTATTATAAGCATTTCACTTTCTAAATGTGCAAGGCTTTTCTTTAAGTTATCATTCATTAATTTCATTTCATCCAATTGCAGAATATACTCATTCTTAGCTTGAATTTCCAAATTTAAATTTTGCTGGATTAGCGTCAATTTGTTTTGTAAACTAGTAAACTGGTCTTTAATTTCGGTTAACATATCTTCTTTTATGTCGATATCATTTTTTAAAACCATAATTGCCTCTTCGCTATGTTTCAACTGCTGAATGTAGGACGAAGATATTTCTGAAACTAATTCGGTGACTGGCTGGTTAGCTAGCAAATCGGGAACGCTTTCATCCCTGGAAAAAGTGCCTAAATCTTTTTTGTATTCATTTTCTGCGATTCCTAATGGCATTACTTTTTTAATTTTTGGTGTCTCGATCTGCGATATTAAGCAGCAGAGTTTGTCCTTCACATCTTCTAACTCGTCTTTTAAGCGTGCATTTTCTTGAAGGAGAGAAGTGATAGGATCTTGAGAATGAGAGGTTGTATCGAAATGGTTTTCATTGCCATCGCCTTGACCTAATGTATTTTTCTTACCCCAGTGATGATCTAGCGTGTCAAAAAATTCTAACACATCAAGCTCTTTCCGTTTATCAGAAAACTGCTTCTCAGGGTTTGTGTTGATTGGGCCGTTAAGGTTATTTTGCTTTTGTAGCAGGATTTCTTTTTCTTTTGTTAAACTCTCGATCGTCTCAGTCATAAAAGAATTCTGAAACTGCAATTCATCATTTTCTTTTTTAATATCTAGAATCTTTGAAACTGTTTCGTCTACAATTTGATTCAATTTTTCGATTTCTAACGTCACATCTAAATTCAAATGTAAATCCTTTTTAATAATGTTATTGATCTGATTCCATCCATTTCCAAACAATTTCATGATTTCATCATGTCTCGCAGAATCTTTTTTAATGGAAGAAAGTTCTAAAAGATTTTGATTTTGCAAAGTTTTTAGTTTTGCAAAAAAATTAAGAAAACTTTCGAAGTCCCTTTTAAGACCAACTTCACAATTTTGAGATAATAATTGAAATTTAAGTTTTTCAACTATTTTTGTTACCATAGAAATGTTAGTTTCCAAATCATCGGTCACCTCCTCAGACTCGATCCAATTAATTTCTTCAAAAGAATCTTTCTGAAGAGCTTCATTTGTTTCTCTCTCATAATCTCTAATCTTTTCTTTCAATTCAATTTTAGCTTCTTCCATTTCTTCTAGTAATTTCAATAGTTTGACACATTTCTCTTTCTCGTTACTTAATTCAATCTCAATAGAATCGCATTTTGCAATAATAGAATGCATGTCTATATTTTCTGCTCTCAATGATACGAGTTCCTTATCAAGTGCCAATAATTTTGAGGAAGCCAATTCATTTGTTTTATGAAGTTGTTCAATTTCATCATCCAGCAATGCACTTCTTTTCCTTCCGTCTCTTACATTTGCAAGCAACTGTTCTATCTGTGATTTCAACTGCTCCTTTTCGATTTCTTGATTTTTCTGGATACCGGTTAAATTCCCGAGTGTTAAATTCAGAGCAGCAATCTCCTCGTTATACTTCCTTAAATTATCTTGCAATTCACTTGCTGTTTTATTATTTTCTGAAGCAGCCTGATTTATAGTTTCATGGCACGTTTCAAGATCTTGAAGTAATTTCTGGATGTAGGTATCTTTATCTGCGACTTGCAGTTCAAGTTCATGTACCTTCTGAAGATGATTGTTTGCATTATCTTTAATAGCTGCCATTTCATCTCTATAAAAGTTGATGCTCTCGTTTAATTCTTTGTTAGAAAGATTTGATTCGGTAATGTGTGAAGTCAACTGTGTCAACTCGCTCTCTTTTAAGCCTAAATTATTCTGCAACTCTAAAATTCTGCTTTCTTTCTCCGTAACATCGTTTCTTCTGCTTTCACATTCTAATAAAAGCGTGTGAACAATTTCTTTTAATTTTTCTAATCCAAATGAAGCAGAAGACTCATTATCGGGATTCTTGTGGGAAATAATCAGTTTGAAATTTTCCGAATCCATTACATTTTTTATTAGATCTGAAATTTTTTCCTCTTGCATTTCATGTTCTGTTGAAACTGAATGTAATGAATTTTTGTGCTTCAACAAATCTTCTTCCAAAGAGATATTTTCCTGCTTCAACTTCTCTAGGTTTTCATTTAAATCTGCAATAAGAGATTGATGTTGTACCAAAGCATCATTCAACTTGCTATTCTCTTCTATATTTGAATTAACCTGTTTCATTAGCAAATCATTTTCATCAATCATATTAGTCATCTTCAATTGGTCAGAAGCTTGTTCGTTCTTCAAAAGATGAATGTTTTTATTTAATGATTCTATCGTGCTGTGCAAATGCATAATTTCCTCGTGCGATTTCTGCAACTGATTGAGAGATTCATCTTTGCTAGAATCGGCCATGAGACTTATTTCCTTATTATGGTTTTCTAAAGCTTGATTAATGGTTTTTAATGATTCAATGTTATTTTCTGCTTCCTTTTTAAAGACCTCGAACTCTGACGTAATGCTATTTAATTTTAACTGCAAATCTGAACCTGCATCAACTGATTCTTTTAAATTATTGGTTAAATATTCCATTTTTGTTTGTAATTCTTCAATTGTTTTGTCACATTTCCGTTTTTCTTCTTTCAGTAACGCACAAGATTTTTCTAAGAGTGCATAATCGTTTTTCATCTTCTCAAGTTCAGCGTAAATTTCATCTTTCTCTGTAGTTATGTGTTTGATTTTGTCTGAATTATCCTGTAACAGCTGCTCGATGTACGATTCTTTGGCTTGAATTGCTGTAGAGAACTCTTTCACCTGATTACGTAATTCTACTTGCGCGTCTTCTGATAATTTCATTTCTGTTATATGCTGATTCTTTAGATCTTGTAGCTGATTTGCAGTCAATTCTTGCATATTAGTAATTTCATTATTAAGTTGCACAATTTTTTCCTCAGACAAAGTTAACAAAGACTTATTTTGTAAAAACTCGTCATTAAGCAAATTCAATGTAGACTCTTTTTCCTCTAACGATCCCTTCAAAGTTGCAATTACCTCTTCACATTTTCTCTCGGAATCGATTAATTCTTCGTTTACAGCAGTTAGGGATTCAAGCTGGCTGGAAAGAGCGTTTAGCTTTTCTATAGTTGCACCAAGCTCGACTTTATAAAATTCATTTTCCTGTAAAACTTCTGCAAGTTTATTTTCAACAGTTTTCATATCTAACGTTGCAGCACTGAATTTTGTTTCTAGCTCATCAAAACTCATTTTCATAATGTCCAGCTTCTCTTGAGCATTTTTATTTAAGGCTTCTTTATCTTCGTCATATAAGATCTGTAATTTTGCTAAGCTATTGTTCTTTTCCTCAATTACAATATGCAATTCCTCAACTTCTTTGGACCGCCTCTGAAAATCAGAATCCAGAATTTTATACATTTCTTTTGATTTTTCAAAGCTCTCCATGACCTTCAGGAGTTTCTTTTGCGTTTCTTCAAGTTCACCGAGGGTATCTGTAGACATTAAAGTTTTATCTGCAATATCTTTTTTTAAACATTCAATTTCGGAACAATACTGATCAATACGGTTCTGCAAACTTTCATTCCCCTTTCTAAGCAAATTCATTTCATCTTCTAATTTTCTTCCGTTCACTTCTAGCGATGAATTTATATTCTCTAATTCTGTAATTTTTTGATGGAGATCATCTGTAATCGAGACTTTTTCAAGTAGATGCTTCTCTTCTTGTAAGAGATCATCAATTTTAACTTGCAGCGATTTGTTTTTTTCCATGTAATCATTTTCTAAGTATCTGCATTGTTCTTTTAAACTTTCAATTTTCTCTTGTGAATCTGTATTTTGTTGGTTAAATTGATCCTGAAGTGTTAATATCAAAGCCTCTTTTTCATTATAAATAACGTCTATCTTTTTCTCTAACTCTGCTTTTAGATTTGCACATTCTTCTTCAGTATTCCTTATCCTATTATTTTTATCATCTAAAGAAGTTTTCAAAATATCCGCCTCAACAGTGATATCTTCTAAATTAACAGATATTCTTTGTAAATCATTAGTTTTAATTTCAAGATTTTGCTTAAGGCTTGCAATTTCTGTGGTTTTCTCATTAAGTTCACCCTCCAACAGCTTTACTCTCTTTTCTTCATCTAAAAGTTTTTCTTTCTCATCGGCATGCAGCTAAAGTAAAGACAAAATAAAATAGCACAAATCAATAAATGATTACATTCGTTATTAATAAAATTACTACATACACTGAATGATCATTTGAAATTAGATGCTTGCAGTACTGGACACATTCTTTTCTATAATTTGCATTTTATGTAATTGCGTTACACTTTGCCGTAATGACAGCTTGCATACCTCGTGGCTTATCATCAGGATATTGGTACGTTTACCCATTCCTCCAGAGCCTCAAGCAAAATCTGATGAAGTGCATTTGTGCTTGTACTTAATTCATCTCGGGGAATTTGTGCTGAGATCAGTACTTGTACATACATGTCACCAGGTGGTAACATCTCAGGCTTTTTTGCAAGATGGTTCTTCATGAAATTGCAGGGATTTCTGAGAGCATTGGATATTCATGGTTTTGTCAACCACAGTTAGTGAACCAAAACCAACCAAACACTAGACCATTACAGTACAGACCCAGTTGAACGCAGTCGTTAGGAGCCAGATTTCAGCAACTGCCTTAAATTGAGTCGTGCTAGATCAAGATGAACATCAAGATACAAATTACACAATTTGACTAAAGACATGATCGATCAGTTGCTTAATAGTACGTATCTTCTTTTTCTATGATGTGTACGTTTTTGTTAATACACATTCACTATATATTTTCCTAAAGAAAAAAATTGTTGAATGAATTCAACTACTTGGGTGTCCCATAAACAAGTGATGATTTGAAAAATCAATTAACGAAAAGTGGAAGGCGGCAGAAATGTACTATTCTGCTTAGGAAACCAGGGAATTTATTCGCACCAAGTTTCAAAATTAGTTACAAAGTTAGTCAACAGATGGAGTGGTAACAGGAGAAAAACCGAGGGGTCGGACAATACCCTGAATCTTTGACAAAGGTAAAATGAATCTCTGCGAATCTCACTGAATCTGTTCTGAATCCCATGTTTTTGAATTCTGAATCTAACTTCAGGAGCTGATATCTCGACCCAGATTTTCATAAAAAATGAGACAAGAAAAAAGTTCCTACATTTGGCTATGAATCTCTGAAAAATCGTTGAATCTTAAGTAAATCTTACACGAATCTCTGAATCCCATAGTGAATCTGTAAATCTTCGTAGGATTCGGGGAATTCTGGCAAATTTGAATCAGTTAACAATGCCCTGAATCTTGGTCAAATTATCGAGATTCATGAATCTTTGCCATAATTTTGTTCAGTGTCAGACCCCTCGGGAAAAACTATAAAAGAAGGTTTTTCTAATTTTGCAGCAAATATAATTACCATTTGCAACAACTGAAATGTTTGTATGGGCGTGTGCGAATTTTGTCCTTGGACTGCGCCACGTTGACGAACTTTGTATCTAATTTTGAAACCTGGTGCAAATAAATTCCCGAGTTTCCTAAGCAGAACACAGCAAACTGTACATTTCTATCACCTTCCCTTTTTTCGTTTATTGATTTTTTCAAATTGTCGTTCGTTTTCGGGACACCCAGTAATTTTCGGAGAAAACTTTTCAGTCGTTTTAGTCTCCTTTTAGACCAATTGGGAATTAGACCTATTGGAATTTAGAATAATCGGAATTTGGACCAATTGACGTTAGACTCGATTTTAAAATTATTATGAGACATGTATGCTCAGGCTACTGATGTGAAAGATCATCATTACATGCCTCAGAAGTCGTCGTGCTACCTGTCGTAGCATGTTCAGTTACTATGACAAATAACCGTTTCCATAATCTGTGTGACATTTTATAGAGCACATAGTTTTAAGATAATGGAAGGAACAGCACACTATGAGGGTATCAGTTTTCAAATAAATGTTCATTCAGTACACATTATAATACAAGTATATAATTAAAATACTTACAGTTTTCATTTCTGCAACTTTATCTTGTAAAGTTTTGATCTCGAGATCTTTCTCAGCAATAATGGCTTTTAGTTGTCCTTTAGAAATACTTAGATTTTCTTTCCAATTATCCATTTCTTGCTGTAACATTGCTGATTCATTCTGCAGTTCTGATATGGTAAATTCTTTTTCATGAATCACACTTTGCAAATGAATTACTTCCTTTTCTAATTTTGATATAGTTTCAGCTAAAGTTAAATTTTCCCTTTCCTTAACCGCATGACTATTTTGTAAATCTTCATACATCATTTGGTACTTTACTAAGTTTTCTACATTTGCCTTCAGATTTTCAATTAATTGTTCTTTATTCTGGGTTTCCGCAAATGAACTTTGCAAACTTTCATTGATTGTGTGCATCTCTGATTTCATCTGCTGATCTTTTAGCAACAGCTCGTGCTTTGCCTTCTCTAGCTCATTTACCTTAGCATTCTTCAAACTCTCCAGTTTTTGATATTCACTGTTCATATCGTCTATTTTCATTTGAAACACTTTCAATTCTTCTTGCAGACTGCTTTGCTCTTTCAAAGAGGTTTGTAATTCATCTTCCAAAGTGGCGATCTGTCCATTTTTGTTATCAAGCGTCTGCTTGAGGTCCTCATTAATTCTCATTTCGTTTTGAATCATCTCGTTGAATTTTTCTTTTTCTTCTTTTGAAACATGATTTAGACTTTCCAATTGCTCTTCTACATCTTTACATTTTTTGGCAAGTGCTGATAAATCGTTTTCCTGTCTTGTTAAAGATGCTTCTAAGCTAGAATTTCTAGCAAACAATTCCTCCCACTTGAGATGTAACTCTTCTTCATTTGCCACAGATGCCATTTCACATAACTTCTTGATCTGTTTATCAAATTTCTCCAATTTTTGGTAGTTAATTTTCATATCATCTATTTTCGTTTGAAACTCTTCTAATTCTTCTTTCAGACAGTTTTGTTCTTTCAAAGAGGTATGCAATTCACCTTTCAAACCGGATATCTCTTCGTTTTTCTGATCAAGATTCTGCTCGAGATCCTCGTTAATTCTCAGCTGATTTTGAATCGTCTGATTGAGTTTTTCTTTTTCTTCTTTAGAAACGCAATTTACACTCTCCAGCTCTTCTTCTATATCTTTACATTTTTTGGCAAGTGCTGCTAATTCATTTTCCTGTTTTGTTAAAGTGGCTAACAATTCTTCCCACTTGAGATGTAATTCCTCGACATTTGCTACAGAGGCTATTTCACATAACTGTTTGACTCGCGTTTCAAATTTCTGCTGTTCTTCAAGAAGATTCTTCCAATGATTATCCACTTCGTTGTTTGTAAGGGTTGACAACTCGTGTTTTTCACAAAAATTTCTTAATAATTTCTTCACTTTTTCTTGTTTTTCATTTGCCTGTTCACGTGAGAAATCGCTTTCTTGGCTTTTTATCATTTCTTTTTTGATTTCTATGAGTGATAACGACTCCTTATTAACAATAGTGTTTAAATCTTGTGCCATCTTCTCGACACTGAAATGAAACAGAAGATCTTTGTATGAACTGCTATGACCAAATTAATTAAATTAGCAATTACTATTATCTATACTATTGGACTAGAAGCATGGTTACTTTTATTATTACTTTATACAAATATCCACAGAAAAAAAAATTTAGTGCTCTCTCTATACAACAACAGCCCTAGAAACCAAGCTAAGCTGCTCTAAAACGTGCATTTAGAGATTTGTCTTACACTTCAAAATACCATAGAATACAAAAAAAACTTTGCCAGCTTTTAATTTCAATTTTGAATGACAAATTGCGGTACAATTTTAATTTCGTACATTAGTAATCTCCAGAGAAATTCATGAATCTGAAATTCTGCTAAAACTGTGAATATGAAATATAATACAGTTGTCCCTCCGCAAGTCGGTATTCTACAAGTCAGGAAATTCCACAAATCGGCAACTTTTACCAAGCCAAAATGGCAGACAATGACTTCCAGTTGAGGATTTTGTTGGCAGTTATTATGATTAAAATATGCAAAATTGACTAATTTTATGATTCCCCTAATGCATACAGCCCGTTTTGATTTGGTTTGTTTGGTATTAACGTCCTTTTCAACTGCCATGGTCATTTCAGGACGGCGTTATAAGGGCCGCAAATTTTGCCTTGCAAGGGTTCTTTAATGTGCAGCCAGCAAACGACTACACTGGACCAACGGCTTTACTTCCCTTCCGAAGGAAGTGCGTGATTCAGGGTTTTTCCCCTGGAAAAATCCTCGTCGTCCTCGGCTGGGGTCGAACCCCCCATACTCGGGTATCAGGGGCAATCCTCATCGTCCTCTGTCTATTTTGAAGGGCTATGAAAGTCAATTATAGAAATTAAGATGCAAATTAATATAATCGTGCTCTCTTCGTGCTGTTTATTTCCCCAAAATTGGAAATGGCAACCAATTACAGAGGAACCCCTTCCATGCATAAGCAGCTACATTTTCCTTTACAAAACTTAAAATGGCAATTTGTGATTACGGTTAACTTAATTTGAAAAAGAATCCGCCATCTTGGAATTCTACAAGTTGGAAAAATCCACAAAACGGCAAGGCCCTGGAACCGAGGTTGCCGACTTGTGGAGGGACGACTGTATATGAAACATGGCCATTTCTCACTTTTTACTTACACATGGACATTAAAAGCCCATAGGATGCATTATCCTTTAATTTTAATCAATTTTACGTTCACTTCGCCAATGAAATTTATATTAATATAACATGAGCATAGCCAGGAAGTTTGTTTCAGTCAACACCTTCTAGACACAACTAGGGCACGCAATATATTCATGGAAACAAAGATATTAATTCAACGTGTGCACTGTATAAGAGTCAATTGAAACTGAAGTGCATGAGAAAAATAATCGATAAAAAAAATTGTTCATTATAATAATGCTCTGCTTAGACTAAAATAAAGTTGAAAGTCCAACTATTGAAAGGGCACTCACACGAGAAAATTACATAACAAAACTGCATCAGATATTAGCTTCATCTTTGCAAAATAAACCCAATACATATATTCTAAAATTTCTCAGTTTACATCTTATTTTACTGATAATCGGGTAACTGCATATAAGTTTACCCCCAGCTACGCCCATGTAATTTATGCAATACAGTAAGATTTTGAATTTAAAGATAATCTTGACAGATAACGAAGTTTGTGTCCAATATTATTATATAAAAGAAATTGCTAGCACTTGTTTTGTAAACTGAGATTGCTAATTAGAGATTCAAAATTATTACAAATCATCATATGCCAGAGCATTCATTCCATAGATGAAGAGAGACAAATGGGAAATTTACCACGTGACTGGCAATCACTACGTCATTTTTCAATATTACTTTCATGGCACTAGTGAGGACACAATTTTGAAACTAATAAAGCAGTTTATATATTAATACTTATATAATTTTAAAACACAAAATAATATTCAAAAATAAAAAATATTTTATATAAACAAAAAATTGTCTTATTGGGTCGTGTCGCGTGTTCACTCATGTGAAGCACTCATGTTTATTTTAGCTCGCCGTTGCACGTGGTAATCAGACACCATCAATAAGAAATCGTGGTAATGCAATAATAATTTTTTTCATCTGTGATAATTCACCTTGCATCGTAGAACTGGTTTTCAAAATTTTGAATTAACTTGAAATAAATTATTAAAATAATTCCGATGGAAAGAACTTTAAGCAACGTATTTATCTGGCGTCATATATGACTTGCCTCTCCCACAATCTATTTGCGGGAGAATGATGTAATTATGACGAAACCGACAGTAGCGCAGCAAAGCCAGGAGTGTTTTTAAGGCAAATTTTGTTGGTTGACTTTCGTCACGTGATCTCAGAAAAGTTTCCCTTGCGGCTATCAGGAGTTCCCCCTCTGTTTCTTATTCCTCTGCGATTCATTCTTCATATAAGGATTAATAAAAATATGAGGTTGATATTCTCCCATAACAATACTTCAGACACTCAATGGATGGCATTTTTCAAACTTTTTTTTAATGTAACATTTATCAAACTTCTTAAAATATAAGATTTCTTTTAAAGCATTGTATAACAATTATTTACAATGTATGATAATAATAATAAAAAATAAAAAAATAAAAAAAAATGAATTTCAAGTATCGCTGGTACAACCACTATTTGCGAAGAGAGGACCTCGATTTCATGGGCGTTTTGCGGCTTATTAGAAAGTTTTTAACACGGAATTTTTATATGAGAGCCTGGACCTTAATCTACTTTTCAACATAATTTCCACCTGTATTAAGGCACTGATCGTATCTTACGACCAGCTTCTGAACTCCCATCTTCATAGAAATCGGCTGCCTCATTTGCAAACACAGCCATTTGGACGTCACCTTCGTTGTGTCATGGTAGTGCCGAGCGCCAAGGTGCTCCTTTAAATGCAAGAAAAAATGATAATCATTGGGCGCTAGGTCAGGGCTATATGAAGGGTGATCAAGTTGTTCCCAGCCAAATGACGCAATGAGATCTTGGATTCGATGAGCCACGTGTGGACGAGCATTGTCATGAAGCAAAACGGGCATAAGTGTTTTCTCCATACACTTCATTAATCTGTTGATGAATTTCGGCTACTTTCACCTCTCTTGCATTTAAGAAACAAATGACAGTGCTTATTTCACAATTGAAGGTGGTCGATTTCTATCAGGATGGAATTCAGAAGCTGGTCGTACGATACAATAAGTGCCTAAATATAGATGGAAATTATGTTAAAAAGTAGATTTAAGTTCCAGGCTTTTACATACAAATAAAGGTGTTAAAAAATTCGTCCTTATTATTATTTTTTTTAATATCAAAACAGTACTTACTTAAAAAACATACCTCTTACATTTAATGTTATACAGTATGTGTTATTTTATTTTGAAAAGTTAAAGAAAAAATACCATGAAACCAATTCTATAAAATGAAGGCTTGCTATAATATAGAATTGGATTACATCACAAGAGTATTTTACCTTTACAAATATGATTACGTTAGATAAAAATAAGAAAAAATTAATCATTTAATCAGTATTCACCTGAACTCAATTATTTCAGTCTGTTTTATTTCATCATCATTGTTTTGATCCTCAGAGAATGTAAATACATTCTCATCTTTCAGTCTGTTGTCCAAAAGGTGACTGCTCTGGAAAATTTCATTATTTTTGTTTTCTAACTCTGTAATTGAATGAAAAATACAATTATGAATTGAAATTTGCATCTCTTCAATAATAATAAGTTCATAAACACCATTAGATTATGCTAAAATAAAACCTCTTACATTTTATTTGACAGAACAGAAAACTACATTTAGCACAAATTATAAAAATTTTATATACCATATATATTCATGTATAAGACAAGAAATTTATTCCCAAAAAAACTTATTGCTGGCACTTTAATAATTGCCAATGGTGTCAAAATTTTGAATATCAATTGAAAACGAGATGTCAATTGCCATCGCTCAAGAACTACATAAAGTTAGCAGTAAAAGTCCTCATTTCAGCTAAGATATTCGTTAGGTGCCGAGATGGTTGTGTTCATTCCTGTTATTAGGAGCTTTAACTAAAGGCTACTTACTCTGAAGAGCCAAAACATTATGACCACCTACTCAATAACGTGTTGTGCCACCTTTGGCCTGCAAAACAGCTGCAACTTGCCATAGCATAGTTGCCACAAGTTCTTGGTAGATGACTGGAGACAGGTTGTACCAAATGTCTAAGTAGCGGTCACGCAAAATTGAGATATTCTGACATGGTGATGTTTGAGCTCTGAGCTGCCGCTTCATGAGATCCCAAATGTGCTCTATTGGATTAAGATCTGGCGAGTTAGGGGCCAGGACATTAATTGGAATTCATCCTTATGCTCCTCGAATCCCTCCAACACAATTCGAACCTTGTGACATGGGCGATGTCCTGCTGGAAGATAGCATTTCCAGTTGGGAAGACAGATGCCATGTAAGGGTGCAACTGGTCCGCAATGATGTTCAGATAGTCCACAGCTTCCATGGTCCGCAACTACCACAACTACGGGTCCCAGAGCCACCCATGAGAACGTCCCCTAAAGCATAATACCACCACCACCAGCCTGTGTATGGCCTGGAGTATTGGGGGGGGGGGGGGGCAACTGTTTACCTGGAATTCGGCGTGACAAATAAGAAACGATGTGACAAATAAGAAACGTGATTCATCCGACCAGGCAACTCTCTTCCACTTATCCAGTCTCGATGTACCTGAGCCCGCTGTAGGCGTGGTTGACAATGATGCTTGGTCAACAGAGGCGCACGAGTGGGACGTCTGCTGTGCATCCCATATCCAACAGTGTCCGCTGAACTGTGTGTTCCGAAACACTTGCACTTGAACCTGTATTGTATTGGGCTGTCAGCTGAGCCACTGTCTGGCGCCGATCTTGCTTTACCAAGCGGAACAGTCTCAGACGTCCTTTTTCTTTGATGACGCGTGGGCGTCCAACACCTTGGAATCTACTGCTGGGTTCACTGTCATTTATCCACTTTGCATAAACACTAACAATGGCAGATCGTGAAACAACCTACCAGTTGTGCAGTTTCGGAGATACTTGTTCCGAGTCTTCAGGCCTTTACAATCTGCCCTCTATCAAATTCGCTTAGATCAGTAGCCTTTCCCATCACTCGCGAAATTAAGTTCTCCAGCAGCAGTTAAATATCATTCCCACCTAATTACGTGCCCTCGACGCGATCCAGACGAGTTCATTCATCAATGTGGTGATAGTCATAATGTTTTGGGGCTCTTCAGTGTATAGAAATGCACTTTTAGCCTGTACATTTATCCATCTGTCTGTGCAGCCAGCTGCCATTTGCACAATAACTTGAAAACAGATTAACTTTTTCAAATTCCGTTTCTGACAATATGATCATTAAGGTCTTACTTCAGCTGTATCTATTTTTCAGTTTTTTCATGGACCCCTTCAAGTCAATTGCTTGTACTCTAACAGTGATCGTTAAAAATATCAAGACATTGCATGTGATTTAACGTAGATTCGTAGTGAAGAATCAACAATGAATAAAATGTTACTTTCTGTTTATTTTTTTAGGAGCTCGAATTTAAAACTTTTTGTCATGCGCACCTGAGCACCCTGGCATATGATCAAATTAAGGGTGTTCGCTGGGGCAAATACCACCTATGAGTATATCTGTTATAATTTAATTATTTTAATTAGCAGCAATTTTAATTATATAGCTACTACTGCTAATATACATTTATTGATACACCATTAACCTGCTTATTACCAACTCTCTTAATACGAAATTATTCTCTGGCTCGACCCCATCGATGTAATTTACATGTAAAATTGACCTGATAATACGAACATTTTTTTATGAAAATACGGTTAATACGAAAAATTTTTGGCAATTTTTTTTGTTTAAAAAAGGTTTTTTTTTAAATAAGAGGTTTTTTCACAAAGATAAGGTATCAAAAACAGGGGGGGGGGGGGGGGGGGGTTGTGAGAATAAGCGGTCGTAATCTGAGATTTGGAAAAAAATTTTGGTCCCCCACCCCCCTCCTCCCAATAGAAGAGCAGCCGTTAAAACCTGTCAGTTTTAAGCCTAAGTACAAGATCAGCAATACGCAGAAATTAACTTTTTTAAGAACGTCCCAGAAACCATGCCAACTATGGCATCAGGTTCAGTTTATGCAGTGATCAGACGAAAATGTGAAGAGATAGTTTGAATTTCATACTGTGAAACTCTTTACAAAAGCGACAGATGTGGATAATGCGTTTTTATAAGTCAAGCAATTTACTCTGATAATTTTTTGACTTAATAAACGGTAGAAATTTTGATACGTGATGTCAGAAAAACTAACATCGATGTTTAATCAGAAAATCGAAATGAAACTTCGATGGTGCAAAAGCATTGAAAATTTGATGGCCAAAACTTTTTGAACATCGATACTATCAGCTACTCCATTTCAGCCATGCATTAATAAATCTAATCGAGGCATGCAAATAAAATATTTTCCTAAGAAATTGAGCATGCAAACGTGCGACTTTTTTAGTGCGTTTTCTTAAAGGATGTGTGAGCATACTGGATTGAATGAATTAAGATCGTTTTTCTTGTCCCAAGATGATGCTTTGGATGAATTGCTAAATACTTTTATAAATGGAACGATTATGTAAGCAAAAAATTAATTGTTAAGAGTAAACAAACCATGATAACGGATTATTTTGTCCAGAAATAGAATAACAATAAAAGATAAATTGTCTTTCTTAAATTATCTATTTTTTGTCTTTCTCTGATATTACGAAACTCGTATATTTCGAAAAGATTTTTTGTTCATTAGGATTTTGTATTAAACAGGCTATGGTGTATACAAAAGTGCAATTGACAAATACTATTTGAAGAACAAAGCTCTATGGAGAAGAGCCCAACACTGCAAGTACTTTTGCTTTGGGCAAAAGCAAGCCTAGTGACACTGCCGTATAATGTATTTTTATTCTGATTTTTCAACCCACAAAATTATGAATAAAAATAATAAAAAGCATCTTGCCTTTTTTAAGAGCTTCCAATTCACAAAGTTTTGTATTTAGTGACGTGGTATTATCTTTTAGTGTAGCATTCTCTTTTTGCAGCTCTGTTAAAGCTGTTACAGCATCCATTTTATCTTTCTCCAATAATGAAACCATATGGATATGATTCGTAAGTTCGTCACTTTGCTTATTTAAATTTAATCTTAATTCTTCTGTTTCTTGGAGCAGTTTTTCTAAATTATAAAAAATAAAATAAATTATACGATTTTGCTATTTTTTGTTAAGTTTAAATTTAAATTCATCTTTTGATATTAAAAAAAATACCTTTATTAGTTTTTAAATCCTCAAATTCAACTAATTTTGTATTTAATATTTGCTTTTCTTCTTCAAGTTCATCTATTCTTTTCTGTAACAAAGACAAACTTTCATCTTGACTTGAATCCTGTTATTGATAAAGAAAAAAAAATTTGTTAATAAAGTTTAGAAATAATATAAATTAACACACACCTTCAAGAAAAATCGTAAAATTTTCTAACTCAAAAAGAGTTAGGTACATGTCAAGAAATTTTGAATTTTAGTGATTGTTGGAAGGGGGGGGGGGGGGGAATTGGATACCGTGATATAAATTTTGAGATGAAAATTTCAAGACATTGGGTTACATTTTTGCATACAAGGGGAGGGGGCAAAATTTGATAGCACAAAGAAGCAGCATGTGTCCAGTGCAGAATGAGGAAACCTGAGGGCGGTGACTTTTGTCATGTTCAAAATGTCATGCAAGATGTTGAAAATTGATCCACGACTGATTTTCACTTTTTCCACTATTGTCTCGATTGTGATATGCCGGTCTTTGAGCACCAGGGCCTCCACTTCTCTTGTGATTCCCGGTTCTTCATGGAGAGATGCCTGCCACTTCTTTCTTCATCATTCAGACTTATTTGTCCACACTAAAAGAGTCTGTACCACCTAACCACTGAGTCATATGATGGTGCATTGTTGACATACACTTCCACCAATCAGCATGGATTGTTGTAGCGTTGTACCCCTTCAAATATAGAAAACGGATCACCGCATGATACTGTACTTTATCAATGGGCTGCGCCATTTTGTTTTTGGTCCTTCTAGTGGCGTGGGGATTTTAATCACCAGGACTGTAGACATATACTCGCATACAAACAAAAAATTCATTATGTAGCTTTATTTTTTCAAGGTGATAATTAAAACTTTATGATTATCCCTTGCACAACGTCTGTTTGAGACTTCCTCATAAAACTGTCTCTCTCTTTAATGTATTTCCAGAAAACAGAATTTCTTGACATTTTGTACTTATACAATAAATAAGTACTGAAAAATAAATAAATGTAAATGGAACATACCTGGAGTTCTTTCAACCGCTTTTCCAACACTTTAATACGACTGACATATTGAGCTCTAATTTTCACAGTGGATTTGTTTCCATCGCTTTTGCTGTTAGATTCTTCCAAAACTTGTTGAAGACTGTTTATAGCTGTGTCTTTATCTTGTACTGTAGTTTTTAGCCGAGATATTTCCTCTAACAACTCTGTGAATATTTGAAGATCATAAAGTGAATTTTATAAATTTTTAAATTGCTGAAATACATAATTGCATCAGTTTATAACATACTTTGAACATCCTCAGATGAAGTTTTGGTTTCCTTTTTCATTTGTTGCACTCTCTCTTGAAGTAAAACAACTTTTTCTTGAAGTGCAGCATTTTTTGTGCTAAGTTCATACCGTGCAGATTCTAGTTTTCCATTGGCTTCTTTTAACTCAATAATTCTAGAAATTTCAAATTTGAACATGTTTATTTAAATTATCTTTGTTTTTTCTTAACATTACATTGAATTATCAATCTGAACTTATATTAACTCATTCATTAAATTGAATAATCAAAAGTCTTATAAATAAAATTCACATCTTTAATTTCTGACATTAAATTTCTACATACAGTATTAACATATGCATGGACAGGTAGATAAGTCTAAGGCTTGGGTCACACTGGCGTAAAACGCCACGTAAATACGCCGACGTAACGACGTCGCCAAGCGCGGCACCATGTTATTTACCGGAAGTGACATCACTGGCGTCGTTACGTCGGCGTATTTACGCGGCGTTTTACGCCAGTGTGACCCTAGCCTTACTCATATATACAAGCTTGATGCTATATCAGACCAGCAAGTTAAAGTAATGGGTTAAGTCAAATCTTTGTTCATACTTTTAAAAATTTATATATGGTAACTTATCTCAATATTAGATAATTCAGTTTCTGTTATCTTTAAACACATTTTGCAGAAAATTATCTCCTCTCCATTTTCATATATCATTTGCATTGATAAACAAATACAGTAAAACTACTTAAATCAAGAATTTTCAGAAATCCGGAATGTTTGGGTTTGGCACACGAATTCTATTTAGGTTTTCAAAAAAATTTTCAAGGGTTTCTCTTAGCAATTTTTGACCATTTATTTTCATCTCACAACATTTATGATATATGCATACATGCTGAAGGTTCAAAACTTTATATGGAATTCACTATTTTCCGAATTTTCATCCACTTTTTTGTCGCCAAAGTCAGCGCAATAGCGAAGTTTTGAAAGCAAAATGGCGACAACCAATTGTATTTGTATGCCTGCTTCAAAAATGTCGCTCTTGATCGATTTAAGTTTTAATCGATTTAAGTTTAAGTTCCGAGCATTCCTTTATAGGAAAACAAAAATTTGTGTGGGGAAAAAAAAGGCGCATGTAGGATCGTAGTTTTTGTTTTCAACAATTGCAAAAGCCCATGTGCAAATTGAACAATAGGTTGCAAGTGTTGCACCACGTGAGAAAGAACTAAAGCTCGCGCTTCGAAGCTCTGCGAGTGATCGCTTCGTCCAGACAACAAAATGGAGTCAACGAAATGGGAACAGAGAGCAGTAATTCGTTTTTTGACATGTGAAGGAGATTCAGTTTCTGAAATTCATCGTCGTATGCAGAACGTCTATGGAAATGACTGCCTAACCTTCACTCGTGTTTGGGCATGGAGCAAGAGGTTTTCGGAGGGACGGTCATCATTGCAAGATGATCAACGACCTGGACAAACAAACTGTGCCATCACGGATGATTCCAAAGCCTAAATTGACGCTGTCTTAAAGGAAAACCTAAGAGTGACAATCGATGTCGTGGTTGCTAAAACTGGCCTTAGTCGTGGAACTGTTCACTCCATTATCAGGAACCATCTGCACTACAGAAAAATCTGTGCACAATGGGTCCCGCATCATTTGACATCAGAACAACTTAGAGTTCAAGTGGCCATCTCCCTGCAACATTTGACTCGCTATGAATAGGAAGGAGAGAGTTTTCTCAACAGAATCGTTACAGGGGATGAAACTTGGTGCTTTCATTTCCAGCAAACGTCAAAGTCGTCAATGGAAGCATTATGGGTCACCATCCCCGAAATAATCAAAAGCATTCGCAAACAGCATGGGTAGGTGATGTTGACCATGTTTTTTTGATCGCAAAGTCGATTTTACTGGACTTTCTTGAAAAAGGCACCATAGTTAACGCAGCACGATATGGGGAAACATTGAAGGCACTGTGCGCGGCCATCAAATGCAAGCGGCCTGACTTTTTACAGAAGAAGTGCTTCTTCTCCACGACAACACGCGTCTCATACCTCGAAAGCAACGGTAGACCTCATCAAAAAGTTCAACTGGGAAGCAATGCAGCATCCACCTTACAGCCCTGACTTATCCATGTGACTTTCACGTGTTTGGGGATCTCAAGAAATATCTGAAAGGCCGCAGATTTCAGTCGGATGATGAAGTGAAGGAAGGGGTTTTGGAATGATAAAGCACGCAACCAAAAGACTTCTTCCATAAAGGAATTACATGCCTTGTTACACACTGGAATAAATGCCTAACACATTTGGAGAGCATTTTTAAATTCCTTGTATACATTTTGGATAAAATAAATAATTTTGGTTTTCATTTGTGCAACCCTTATATATCCATGATCTGAATACTCACAAATGATGAGATTGATTTTCAACAGGAGATATCGCGATATGGGAATTCCCTGGCTAACAACACTCCTCAGAGCAGATTGCACAAATGCAGCATAAGCCGTGTGTGCAGTTAAACATGTGATTGGGACAGAATTTCAAATGGAGGAGTGAACAAGCTGTAATAAGAGTCCCAACATATGCAAAAAAAAAAAAAAAAAAAAAAAAAAAAAAAAA
>JAHWFO010015474.1:7202458-7259007 GCA_023313115.1 Rhysida immarginata
CCCCCCCCCCCCCGGCTGCTGTGACCATTATACAGCAGTCGTGAATCCAGGAACCTATCAATACAGGCCCTGGATGGACGTATTGGGTCCAATTAATTAATATAATAAAAAAAAAAAAATGCAAAATTGTAGGTAGAGTCAATTTTCTTGATCACCGGTGTATGTTAGTATTTATTTATTATTAACATTACGTACATAAATCTAATAAAATACGACAATGCAATTTACTTTTTCTCCTTTTCTGAAATTTCAAGCTGAAATTTTTCTTTTGTTATTTCAATTTCAGTTTTCATATTTTCCCTTTCATTGTTCCACAATGCTTCATGCTCGGCAAAATTATGTTGCATGGCTCGCATTTCATCGCGCGTGTCATCTAGCTGATCGACAACCGTTTTTCCTCGACGGCTTAAGTCTTCGGTCATTAACTATAAATTGCGTATAATGAATAAAAACTTTTTTTTAAGAAGGAAAAACATCCTTAGTCATTCAAAGACGAGATTTTAAATTAGCGTACCTGGATAGCTTTATTTCTTGCTTGGATTACTTCATCTTTCTCACGAAGATTTTCCTGTAGATCCATTATCCTTCCTTCCATTTGTAATAGCTGCTGATTTAATTCCATTATTTTATTGTCCTTGTAAACCATTTGTGCATACAATTCGTTGTTATTGCCTTCCTATCATGTAAATAATGAATTATCTAGCATATACGTAGTACCCACATTCAATTTTTAGAGAATGTAAAACTTATTACTTGTTCATAAACAGTAGGTGATCCTTTTGATGATGATGTTGACTGTAATGTTGTAATCATCTGGTCTCTCTCTTCCAATTGAGCTTTTAAATTTTCAACCAATTTTTCGATTTCTTGTCTGTCTTGTTGCATTTCCTTTTCTTTTTTTTCATAAATTACCCTAAGAAATGTAATCAGGATAAATTATAAATAATTATAAATAAACCATTAAGGAATGACATAACCAATACCAAAAGGCTAAACTAGTCACCATCAAATAAGGTTTCCAAAATTTTTGAATCTTTTTTGAAAACATTAGAATCAAATTTGATCATGTTTGGCCTTACTAATTTATCCTATTTCTCAAGGTCAGGGTGAGCTGGCCAGGTTGGCTGAGGTTTCTAACACATTTGAATTGCAATGAAGCACACCGTTGGGAAGGGGAAGCACACTCTTGAGTAACTCTTTCTCACCCATTTTCTCAAATTCTTTCAAGGGGAAGGGTGTGATTAAAAATTGGTTTTAGACTAATATGTTGTTGCTCTACAGGGTAGCAATCGGAAATTTTTCTCTATCTGGAGGCGGGTTCTTTATCTTAGCTGCTTCGTCAGCCGGCTGACATTGGCACCAGATGATGACATCATATCGTTGTTTCAGCCTAGCATTCTTGATTTTCCATCCGATGACTTCATTTTTGGGTGTCTCTACCAGCCGGCTAGTAAATCCGGCTAAGATAAAGAACCCGCCTCAGGTCATCCTGTTTTCGAGTTAGCAAATGGATGACCTTAAATTTGGGTGTCAAGGTCAAATTTGAGTGCAGCAATGAATTCCTCACCCCCCCCCCCCCTATTAGCTATAAACCACACTCATCTGATCTCGCCTACCTGGCAGCTTTAGATATCTGCCATGTTACCAGACTTTTTGGCCACCCTGTATCCTAACAATAAAAATTTCCAATGGTATGATAATGGTGTCATTAGAACAGGTATCACTGAATCAATTTCAATCATCTTCAAACTCTGTAATTACTCTTCATTCATGACAGGTCGTTACGAGTTGTTTGATATATTACATGCCATAAATTAATATTGAAAATTTCTAGGTGGTATTATAATGGTACCATTAAATCACCTGCCAGTGTACTGATTTTGACCATCTTCGAACTGGTTCATATGATGAACTAAATTTATCGATTGGTGAAAAAAGTTTTTAATAATCTTCCAATTTTCTTTGAGAAGGCAGAGGGACAAAAAGACAAACACGTTCCCCACAGTAACAGCAGAAAGCACCTTTCGGTACAATTTTATGTTCCTTCAGTTTATCAAAACTGTGGTAATCAGTGGGTGCCAGATCAGGGCAGTAAGACAGGTGTTACAATGTTGGCCTTCAAGTTTATGATCTTGTCCTGGCTGAATGTTTTCATGCAACAGCAAAACAGCTTCCCTCTACTGATACAGAAATATGGCTCTCCCTCTCATAAATTCCTTCATATTTTTTTGTTTATAAAATACCAAAATTTGCAGGTCATTAGGCAAGATTGGTACAGTGTTTATGGAATCAGCAAGACCTACTGGTTCAAATTATACCAAATTAGAAAGAGATTAGACTTAACTGCTAAAAATGTTTACTTGTAAGAAACCAATTGTATTTCTGTCTAAAAACTCAAAATTTTCTCAGTTATAATTGAACAAATCACCTTGATTCCTCTAATTTTTTCTTCAATAATAATACTCGCCCACGCTGAGACTGTTCAGATGACGTATGGCTGGGAATTCCATCTGAAGTGGTTTCTTCGTCATCTTCAAGTTTCTAAAATATTGAATGTAATTTAGTATTTAAATTTACATATTACGTATTTAGGTTGTAATGTTATCTTGTAGAAAATAAAGCTCGAACAATTAACATTTGGATAAAGTTTATAGAGATTGATCAAATGAAATGTTGCTGGGAATTACATAAGCCACCGTGGTCAACTTACTGTATTTTTTCGAATATGGGCTGCATTCACTTTAGGCCGCTGCTGCAAATTTGTCGGTGGAACAAAAAAATAACCCTTTAAAGGCCGCAATTCACTTTAGGCCGCAAACTTCTAGGGTCTACAAAAAGATCGAACTACTTCATTTTAGCGTCCCACAGTATCTTAAATAGTAATTTAGATAGCAGTTACATTATTTATATAACCTTCTAAATTATTTTAATATATTTAATGAAACTTTTATAAATTTATTAATTTAATGTGTAAATAATTATAGTAATTTCATTTTAATGAGCGTGTATAACTTTTATTTCATCAGCGGCAGCCATGGTTCTATCAACGAAATGCTGACCAATAGCGCGATAGAGCATTCTATGACATCACAACACCTTGGAGTAGAGTGGGCTTGAAGGCATCTCCGACTATCGCCGACAATAATTTCAACACATGAATTTCATAATAATTTATAAATGAAAATGTATGTGACTGGTTAATTATTGTTCTGCAGGGTTAGAATATTAATTTCACTGTTAGAAAACGATTGAACAAAGGCTGGATAATTTAAAGGCATGAACTCAAGTCGACCATGTTTTTATCAGAAATTTTTTGCCGATCTACGATCGATTTACCTTTTCAAAAGTATAAATTATGAAATAAAAGTTATACTCGCTCATTAAAATCAAATTACTATAATTATTTACACATTTCTTTAATAAATTTATAAAAGTTTCATTAAATATATTAAAATAATTTAGATAGTTATATAAATAATGAAATTACTATCTAAATTACTACGTAAAATACTATGGGACGCTAAAACGAAGTAGCTCGATCTTTTTTTTTTTTTTTATTCTACCCAAAATTACCGAAAATGATTTTTTCAGGAAAAAAAATCTTTTTTAGGCTGCACTCACATTTGGCCGCACTTCCGAAATTTTTGATTTTTTTGGGTTTAGAGCCGCGGCTTATATTCGAAAAAATACGGTATTTACATTCCTTTCTTAGACAAATTATCTACATGATCCTTTCTACTATACAAATCACCTTCTTGAAGAAAACCACCTTCCCAGAACAACAGACAACCCCATGATGAATGAGAGTACCGTAATTTTCAGTGGTTAATACGCAGGGAAAAAAAAAAATAAAAGTTAAAAAAAATCAATACTACTTATTATAAAATGTAAATATTATTTAATATTCTGATAATAAACAGGCAATTAAGATAAGATTTTAAAAATATATATATTTATTTTGGAGGGGGTGGGGTCGGGAGAGAGAGTCAAAGTGGGGAAGGGGGGTGCGTATTATACGCCAAAAATTACAAAAGTACATTAACCATTAAAAGTACAATTTGTGCAAAAGGCTTTCTGATTATGACTATGCAGGATGGCTACAAATGCAATGACAGCTTTTTAACTTGTTTATAACTGTTTTTTATTGCTCGGTTATTTGACATTATATAGATATATTCTTAGATGCATTACTTTCTTAAACTTCAACATATTCAACATTGCATGCAACACAAATGCCTTCCCATGTATTTTTGAGCAACTTTCAACACGATGCTTTAAATGGCTGCAGTGATTTTTCTGTTTAAATCATCAAGGTCCGTGACAATGGCCTTGATATGATTACACAAAGAAAATTTGGCAGGGCCAGGTGGGGGGAATTGGAAAGCCTTCCTCGACTGCACCATAAACACACTGCACCTTCTCTGAAGTGATGCCTAAACCTTAAGAGATAGACAAGAGCTTCAACAATTACAAACTTGTTCAGCATCAAATTCGCAACAAAACAAAATAAAAAAGTTTCCCAAAATCCAAGATTTTGTTAAACACTGTATTCAGAAGGTGTAGACCTCCAAGGATCAGTGTGGCTAAGTTCCATCCTGCTTGATGAGGCCAAGTGCAGACTCATAATGAACAGTTATGATCTGAGAATGTCCATGAAATATCAATGCAATCAGGCAATCAAAACCCAAGTTATAAGTATGCAAAATACAGTCATACATTTGTAGGCACCTTGTACTTAAAATTATATATATCTTACTCAAAGAGTTGGGTTCAGTGGCATCTATGAGTTTTATTCCAGCAGTGAAAAATTATAAAACAAGAAATGTATGCACATTTACATTACTTGAAATCGATAATCGAAAATAAGAATGCTTGTTAATGTTAATATTTAAGTTTAAATGCTCATTAACATAGAAGATCTTGATTAATTTGCTGATATGATGAACTCATTTTTTAAAATTTATAAAAACTGAACACAGGGTGGTAACAAAAGCTGATGTTTTGGATAGCCTCTATCTGAAACGCTTTTTTCAGAGTCTTACCACCCTGTGTTCAATTTTTGTTTTATTCCAAGGTTTTAATGTCTTGTCCTTCTTTTCTTCTACCCTCTAAAATTTATAAAGAAACTCACAATATAACAATGAAAGAAAAAGTTTTCAATTACTTTATTCACGGTAGATGCTTCGCTCGTTCGTTCTGTGGCATTTGATGATCGCTTCTGTGCTTCAGTTAACTGTGACGTTAATTGTGCTATTTTGGCTTTATGCTGAATTTTTAATTTAGACACTTTGCTATTTTGTTCCTAAATAAAAAAGGATTGTTTATTAAAAAATTACGATATCAAAAAAAAAAAAAATGCAGCAAAATACTTATTTTATTATTAATACCTGTTTTTATTAAAAATGTTTTAATTTGTTTGCAATTTCAAATTAACAGAACAAATTTAAATTTTTAAACAAATTTCAACAATGAGATAGATCATTAATATTCACTTTTCAAAAATTTTATATTTTTGTTTAGCAAAAAAATCAACTCAGAATTAATCGATATAATTTTCTAATTTTTTTCCGAATACCAAATTCAGATACAGAAAATTCTCAGCTTATTTAAGTTCCTTATGTGGTAAAAGAAAAAATAAAATCCCATCATACGAAATATTCAAGCATAGCTCTTGTATAGAATGGATGACTCATTTGCACGGTTTATCCCTATCAGATTGGGTGGCTGGCAATAGCGTCGATCTCTGTTCCTGCATGCTTAATATCATATGAAGATTACTGTTCTAAGGGCAGTGGTTAATTTCATGCGAAATAATGATTGATGTGTTTTATGCAATAACTATATTTATTATGTTGTTAATGAGTTTCGGTTTTCATCATCATCAGAAGATAGATTGTACAATGAACAATGAAATTATATATAAATATTTTTGGGAGGGGGTGGTTAGCTTGTTAGTCTCAGTTCAAGACTTGAATTTCTGCCAAACCCATCATTGACCAATCAGAAAAACAGACCTTGAATCGAGGATAACAACCTAACAGCCCGCCTCCCAAAATTATTTATACAGGGCGTCTCACCTAAGGTGAGCCATTAGCCAATTTCTAAAATGCAAATCTGACAGAGCACTTTCAATGGAAGATTTATTCTACTTTTAAGGTTTTTATGTGTATTCCAGTTCAAAAAAAACCAAAAAAAAACAGCCATTTTCGAATATGGAAGTCAACTTTGAAATGTGCAATGGAAAACCCCCTATTTTTAATGGTATTTTCAGATTGTACACAACATTTGAGAAATGCTTTATTGGTGTTTTTTCAATTGATCCAACCATTTAGGAGATAGAGGCACTGAAAGTGTGGTGTGTTTGGATTTAAAGAATAAGCAAAAGACAGAACTTGTTCATCTATTTAAACACAAACAAAAGTTCACCGTGTGTCTACAGTTGAATCAAGTGAAAAACAGCAAGAATAAAACATTTCTCAAATGTTGTGTACAATTTGAAAATAGAGGTTTCCATTGCCCATTTCGAAGTTTACTTCCGTATTTGAAAATGGCATTTTTTTTTTGGAAATGGAATACACATAAAAGTACAAAAAGTACTTTAGGTGAAACACCCTGTTTATGTTATTGAACATTTTAGGTTATTTACACTAAATCTTTAAGGTAGTTGGGTTAACAAAGTGTCTTTCAGCTTAAGTAATATTCGAGATATACAGAGTTGCATAGAGAGCCCAGGAAAGTTCACTTACATAAACAAAAATGGTCTTATATATACACATATAAAACAGCTGATAAAAGATTTTTAACCAACACATGTTTGATCATAACACTAATCTAAAAGTGAAGACGTACTGTTAATTCTTTATCTTTATCCTTCAGTTTCTGTTCATTTTCACGTAGCAGATCTTTCAACTGCAGTAATGCATGTTGTTGATGCTCTACCTGTTCCTTCAAATCAGTAGCAGAAACACTGGACTCAGTTTGTATATCCTAATAGAAAATAATAAAAATACAATTAATAATCCTAATAGAAATCCTTACTATATATTTTTTTAAATAATCATAAATTTAGCCTTTCCATGTCCCCATTGGAAACTGTGCAGCATAACTTTTCATGTCTAGTAAAAAAAATTATAACGTATACTATTCTTTATATCTCTTTCAGCTATAGAATTCTTTAATGCGCCAGCATAAATTAATAACTACTGTGATGTGAAGAATATCATTCTTTTATTTAGAAATATCAGAAAAAAATCATTTCGAAAGAGAAAGAGACAAATATTAATGGTTTTTTTTTTCTAAACATATAAAATTTCTCAGTTGCAGTTTATAATTCATATTACCCTTTTCAAGGTTGTTTAATGTATTTTCATCCTACAAGATATTATTTATTAATTTATGGCAAAATCTCTTAATTATTTTTTTCTTTACAAAATATTGTAAAGAAGACGTGGCAAAATGGTTTCAGAATGCAAAATTAAAGAAAGAAAAAATATTTTTAAGCCGATATCATCAATGCTAACTACTCCTGAAAAAATGTAAACTGCAGCCAGCTGTCCCATAGCTCCCAGAGCATCACCCTACTTAATTTAAAAATAACCTCCATCGGTCCAAGTTAATATCAGCCTGAAAAGCTCAGGATAATTATAATCATTACTAAAATTTTGTTTAATTCGTCAGTTTTAGTCAGTAGAAGCTTTAAAGAATGAACAGTGAGCGAGCTATTTTAGCTGCTCTAATCATCCGGACCTAACGGAGTTGAATTAATCATCTTCTTAGAAACCTGCCTTAATAACCACCGATTTAGTTTAGATTACTGAACTATTCTGAATGTAAATAAACGGAAAATAATTAAATTATAATACCTGAGTCTCTGAAGTTCGACTCCACCACATTTTGAAATTGTGTTATCGTTAATTATAGATATTATCTGTAATTACAGTAAAAAGATATTACGGAAAAGCAAAACTTGAGTGCATTGGTGATGAATTACGGACACGAATTTCAAGTTTTAAAAACTCTCGCACATGTACGGATTTAAAAACAGAAAACTTAAAATTCTCGGAAACCACTAAATATACACATACCAAATCGTAAAATAAAATATAGCAATTTTATTCAATAATTCTTTTAATTCTGGAATAGATGAGTAGTAATTTAAAATTCAATGCCAGCATTGCGTTGTGATGCGCCGAGTGTAATTATTGAAATTTAAACGTTTACTTCAAGTGTTAAGCATTTTCTTTAAGCGGTATTTATAAGAATCCATTGGAGCTTGAGTGCGTTGTACTAGATTTAGATCATTTGCATACAGAAATAATTTATTATTGATGGGAAGTGAAGGAGTAGTTGACAGAAGCGAAGAAGAGCCACGACTATTTTTTGTTGCCAGTGAATACGTCTTCACTTCCGGCTGCTGACGTTTAAGCGTTTTGTGCGCATGCGTTAACGGAAACCGCCTTTGAAATGGGCATTCATAAGTGACGTCGCATCGAGCCGCTACTCATAATGTACTGCGATAGCTGATTTGCCTGGCATTCCTAGGACTGTTTGTTTGATGAAATTTTGCAATATCTGAATCTTAAATATAAGTATGAAAACATGAAAAAATCTTTAAAATTAATACAGTATACATTCACTTTGGAAAAACGAAAACAATCCTTTAAAATACTCGCATTGTAATTTTGTGTCCAGGAAAATTCGATAACATTTTAGAATATCAAAGAAAGACTATGAGTATTGAATTGTTTCTGTCTATATTAAAAAAAAATACTTCGTACATGGATTTAGAGAATTCAGGAACTCTGTTTACAGCCTCATCAACATCCTTCATCTACATGTAACTGTTTCAGTCACAGAGCATGTTCTGACTATCAGTTTTGGCAGCAAGGATTGCCCTCTCGCACAATCAGTTTTCTAGTTTGTTTAGATGAATATTATCTATAAGTTCTCTAAAGGAAGTTAGAACATTACAAAAAACATATGAAAAATTAATTTTCTCCAGTTATTGGCTCATTAGGGAAAGTACCCTCACCATTTCAGCAAAAGCTTGAGCCGCTGCACGCCTTAGAAGTTGTAAAAGTTGGTCCTCTTAGTTTTAGAATAATTTCTTACATCTCTTCAAAAGATTTTAATAAAATAGAAATAATAATGATTTTTATTTATTTAATTATTTATTTATTTAATTACTTTTTATAATTATCCTTCTTAAAAAGTGAATCATTAAAGACAGGCCCTGGCACTGAAAAGTCACCTGGCCATCTTAGTCCAAGCAACAATGTAACCTCCATTGTTTTATCTCGGATTTTAACAATTCGTATTTTTCGTTTGTTAGAACCTGCTGATTGTTCACACATATAAGCAAACATAAAACACGTCTATTTCTTCACACATGGTGTCTCATCTAAAGTGAACGAATAGCCCGATCTCAGGTAACCAAAGAGCTGACCAACTGGCGAATTATGGCCGAATATTAGGCCCAGAAATCGTTCTCCCTCATGCTACTAAAAACCTCCTACTTGCTATACACTCCCAACAAATCACAGGATGGAGAGAAGAATGGTTCAATCATAACTCAGCAGTAAAGTTTTAAGACCATGGCTTCCCAGAGCAGAAAGTTGCTCCCACTCCCTAAGAACCTCTCAAAACAAGACATGTCTCTAATTACTAGACTTCGTTCGGAACATCTACCAACTAAATCTTTTTTATTCCGTCTCAATACTCCAAACTGCTCATGCGGCGACGTGGAATCCCTGGAACACATTTTATTTGTTTTCCCCTTGACGCCCTTCAAAGACAATCTCTTTCTCGACTATTCTTAAAAAGAAACATTCCTTTCAGTCTGCCTACTATCCTACTTCTCAACCCAGACTATGAAGCTCAATCCCGTTTTATCCTATCATCTGTCAAAGACTTTCTTTCAAAATCCAGACTAAACAGATGGTGGCCTTACAGTATAACAGAGGAAGGCCACCATCTGTTATACTGTAAGGCCACCATCTGTTTAATCAATAGGAACAGTATTAAGATCCATCCTTCTACCGATATAAAATCCAGACTACTCCCTAGACTACTTTCTCCTACGATGAAGGCCTGCCGGATGATTGACGATCCATAACCTTTTTACTCGACTTTTACTTAAAGAAGAAGAAGAAGAAGAACCAATAGGCAGCTTCTAAAATACAAATCTAACAGAGTAGTTTCAGTGGCATAATTGGTTGTAATTTTATGTGAAGGGTTTTTATATGTATTCCATTTCCAAAAAAAACAACAAAAAAAAACCATTCCGTTTTCGAATATGGAAGTCAACTTTGAAATGTTCAACGAAACCCCTATTTTTAATGATATTTACAGATTGTACACAACATTTGAGAAATGTTTTATTCTTGGCGTTTTTTCAATTGACCCAACCGTTTAGGAGATAGAGGCAGTGAAATTGTCGTTTGTTTGGATTTAAAGAAAAAGCAAAAAACAGAAATTGTTCCTAAACACAATGGATCATAAAATGGATAGCAATGTTCTTTATTTGAACATAACATTTTTACAGTAATGCAAAACAATGGCTGTACAACAAATGTTGTTATAGTAAATGTTCAATGTTCATACAGATGTCCTTCTTGGTCTATGCAGATCTGTAAGCGATGTTACAGAGACCTTTCGTAGTATCGTTCCCTCCTCCAATGCATTGCACACAGATCGGATCCTGCACTGCATATTCTCAGTTGGTCGACTTCTATAAACTGAATCTTTAACAGTCCCCCAAAGAAAAAAAGTCGAGAGGAATTAGATCAGGAGATCGACGGGGCCATTCAACTGGTCCTCCTTGATCAATCAATCAAAAGGTAAGTGTTCGTAACTGTGATCCGAACTATTTGGGAGTAGAGTGGTTATAAACAATTTGTTTTTTTTTTTTTTTTTGCCTTTCCAAATACACCAAACTTTCACTGCCCCTATCTCCTATACGGTTGGATCAATTGAAAGACAACAAGAATAAAACATTTCTCAAATATTGTGAACAATCTGAAAAATAGGGGTCTCCATTGCACATTTCAAAGTTGACTTCCATATTCGAAAATGGCATCGGTTGTTTTGGAAATGGAATACACATAAAAATCCCTCACATAAAAGTACAATAATTCTTCCACTGAAATTACTCTGACAGATTTGATTTTAAAAGTTGGTTATTGGTTCACTTTAGTTGAGACACCCTATATTTGTGTGGAATAGATATAGATATAGATAGCAGGAAAGAGTTACTGAGGTTATTCTTCCCTGCTTAAGTATAAACTATTCTATCTTTAATACGGAAAGCATGTTTTTAATATGGTAATACAGCAACTTAAAATAAAAAAATTCTTCTGAAGGCAATTTTTATAAGTCAAAATGCGTTGAGGTTAATTGCATTTTATATTTATTAATTGAGAGTTACATGGTCATATCATTAGATAAAAAGAAATATTATTTCCAATAAAAATGTTTCATAATTTATACTAGCACAAGTGAAAAATATTCACTGAAGTGAAAAATCTTCAATTACAGAGAGAAATGTTTTTATAGCTTCATTTTCCTAAATAAGATCAAGTATCTTTTCGAAAAGAAAATCATGTTGAATAAATATAATCATGGTGAATACCATGTTAAGACATTTTGAAATTTATTTTTAACATTTGAACTTTTTTTTTTTTCTTTCAAACCTGATTAAAATATCCTGAGGAACGACAAACGTTGTTATTAAAATTTATTTTTAAAGTTTGATTCGCTCATTAATTCACTTGTATGAAAAGATATCAAAACGTGTTTACGTTAAAAGAAATCAAAGCATGTTCTTTAATTAAACATTTCATTCAAAGTTAATCTGGTATTAAATCAAACATCCATTCGGGAATAGAAATCTATTTTATGCACTCGAATTTGAATCGATGCTAGTTTATTTTATTTAACTTTTTTTTTGTTTATTAATTCAATTGCGTTTCTATCAGAACATAAAAGCGACCAAATTCACAGCGAAATTTTTTTTTCTTTCAAAGAGAACATGTGACGATTTTCAGAATATTTAATAACTTTCAAATGCGAGTTAATATGATGGCATTCAAACACAGCTGAAGTTTCTGGAACACATGTGCAATAAAATAAATCGTTACTATAAAATAACCATACTTGCAGTGAAACCAAACCACATAAAATTTAGTCCACGTATGATGATTATAATCATATAAATTATAATCCACATTTAACAAGTTTTTAGCCATTAGTCTTTGTTAATTTTCTAAATCGTATTACTGAATTCATTTATTGATACAAAGTTTAAATTCATTAAATTTAGCATTTCTATCTGTTCATAATATTAACGTGCTTTTGAAAACGTTGATTAAGCATATGCCCGCCTTGTTTGTTGAAATTTTGGCGAGTCGATAACTAGATTGTTTGATTACAAATCTTAGTTTCATTTATTAATTTTTACTATTCGGGACCAACTCATCCAGTGAGTTGATAATTAAACGGACCAAATTAAAAGTATGACAGATATGTCAAACTATATTTTATAAAGAGGAAAGTTCAACTTGATTTAAACGTCATTTTTTAATTTATTTTGAAATTAACATCCTGTCGTAAAATGGCTTGAAAAATATCTGATGGAACATGTTAGTCAATATTAACATGCATTTATTATTAATAAAATACTGGCAGTTAGTTAAAGAGATGCATCAGAAAGAGATGAATGAAAGTAATTTTCAATAATCATAGATCCAATTTAAATTAAATGTCAAAGGATCTTAAGCAGAATTTTTAACCCAGAATTATTTACATCCAGAGGCTCAGCGAGGATAAATGGCGCCCGGGGCATGGCATTCTTTTTTCGTCTCATCTTTTTATTTGTGTTCATATTTTGTCTTCGTGGCGCCCCCGCTCAAGACTGGCGTCCGGGGCATCATGCCCCCCCCCTCCCTGCCATCCTAAGGTTCTATTTACAGCTTCTCAATAAATTATTTATTTTTAATTGCGCAATGTGCTCCTTGTAACGTCGCTACACAGAAATGGTATTTCTAACCCACCCATGAAAACCATAGGCCATGTCTTCATTTAACTTTAATCGCCGTCATTAGGAAATCAATCAGTTACCAAACGTTGGTTCATCAATAAATAGATCTAGGAACGAGTCATTGCATGTTCGCTCTATGCAGTTCTGGTTAAAAGCCATACTATTTCAAAGAAGAGACTATTCTGCAGGAACAACAGGAATAATGGATTCTAAAAGTCTCTGAAGAAGCGAATCCTTCCTGCATGTTCAAAATTTTAAGAAATGCGCCTTCATGCAGAGAAATGACTGAGCAAAACCATTCTATAGCCAGGCAAAACAATTCAAACACTCTCGAATGAGCATCCTAACAGTTAGGCTATGAATAATCTTGCTGAAAACGCAAAAACAACGGGTAATTCTCTTTCTAATGGTCTATCTTACATGCCCATGCGCTATAAATGGGATTCTAAAAGTGGTGTCTGAAAGTTTTTGGTAAATTTATTGTTGCTATCTTCGTTGCCTATGGCTAATAGCTCAACATTCTCATGGATAATCATTTATTTCTCTTCAATGGGAAAGCAGCGCCAAAGTAGTAGACAGCCACGCACCATTACAGATATTCTGAACCAATAGGTTCAGAATCGATTTATACCGAATTTTCAATAGAATTAATTGTTATTTCCATCCGTAGTACTGTTACAGTAAACTATTAATACTCCTTATACACGTAATCGAATTTGATGCTTTTGAATTATATTTATTTTTAGGCGCCTCAAGTTCATTAATTTAAAACAAACAAGAGTTTTATATGAATTCCATTTGATCAGGGCCGGCGGAAGCTGACCTTCAAGGCTTGCATTGCAAGGGCGCCACTCTTGGGAGACGCCAAATCCCCTTTTCCATTTATTTGGGGCGCCAAATCATTCGGCTTTGTAGGCGGGTGCCGTCCATGCCAACGCCGGTCATGCGTATGATTCTTTAATGATACTTGAAAATCATTGAGGGCTGTTAAATAAAACGTGAAAAATGGTAACAAGGGACTAAGGCAGTCACTTGAACAACTAATTCAAGTTCAAGTACAGTGTGTTACCGGTTTTTTAGCCGCTATTGTTTTTTTTCCTATTTCGAGCATTACAGGTTAAGTCAAAATGATTACAAAAAGAAAAATCCCCCTCCCCTCATCAAGATTGTACTCAATATATCGCCAAAATAATTACAAAACGAGAGATTAATCCTCCGAATTTTATCGAGCAAATGGAAAAGTCTGCCGTATATGAATTGATCACTAGGGCGCTGTCACTTTTTTTTAACAACATGACAATGTGCAGGGAAAACATGTGCTGGAATTTTCAAAAACAACGCCTATAATCATTGATCATAGACATTTCAAGACGAAGTTTTGAAAAGAAGAACTACACCGCCACCATATCTGACTGCCACAATTTCATTTGGTAAAGCAATTTGAGGAGATGGACTGCTTATGCAAGGGGGAAACCATCTATTTCGCCTTGAGGTTTGCTGATGCTCATATTGAACATCTGTAAAAGGGATAACCTACCAATTCGTCATTTAATTTGGTGATATATTGAGTACAGCCATACTGGATATCACAGTAATCGAAGTGATCAAGAAACCAAACGGCTTGCTGATCGCTATCACCGTATCATCCCGCATGCTTTCACTAACAAACTTAACGAAGAAATTACCAATCGGAATGGAAACATTTTTCTGAGCAAAAGGATTCCTCGAAAGGAGATGAACGAAAGAAAATTTCCAATAGAAGACGGGATCCAAAGACTTAAGAGCAAGAAGGAACAACGAAGCCCAGCCGCCAACATCATCAAGTTACAAGGTATCATCGTAAAATAGGCTTTGAGAAATTTTAAGTTCTTATAATTACTATCACCGTCAGATTTTGAGAGGCGGTAATAAGAACGCCACCTATCGTCGGAGGAGGAACTTTCATCCTAATGTGGAGCAAGAATGCAAAACTGCGACAACGACGACAGTGCCACGAGAACACTTCGACGGATTATAAGGACAACCAACGGAGAAGTCATCCTAATTCACGAATCGAATTGGCCTACATAAGAAGGACGAGGTGATCAACGCGTATCCAGCAAGTTGATTCGCCGTCTTTATTGCCAGGAATTCCGAAAGTAGCACCAGCGAAGCGATTGTGGGGACTTCCCATGGAGCATAAGCATTTCATGTAATAGGATGGCTTTTAATCTTCTGGTCTGTGCACTCCATTGTTGATCTGGTATATTTATTTAAGAGTCGATTTTTGCCCCCTCTATTGCATGGCTTTGGCTATAGCCCAACTTAACAATGTATTTTAACAATGTAACAAAACTGTCAGCAATGTTATGTAGTTGTTTCTGAACACAACCACGGTCTTTTAATCTTCTGGTCTGTGCATTCTATTGTTAAGCTTGAGCGATAGCCAAAGTCATGCAATAGAGGTGATAAAAATCGACTCTTCAACAAATATAGCAGACCAACAATGGAATGCACAGACCAGAAGATTAAAAGACTAATGGTGATATTAAAAGGAACACTTGGCTGCAACAATATAAGCTCATTAATGCTGAAGGGAGACTTCAGTTAAGAAAGTTGTTAGCGATATGGCCAAACGTATACATAGTGACATTATCTTATCAAGAGTAGTATATTTAGGAATTTATTTATCTGCTTTGGATTATAAGAGGTAAGTCAATCTACAGGGTAGTTATTGGGCTGTCATAGCCCGTTGCTTGCAAATAAACAAATAAACAAATATACTTAAAGTGACACCATTTAGACCCTTCTAGCGGCCGTTCTGGTAATCAGATTTTGACGAAACTTGAGATATATGTTATACAGACCATGGGAAAGAGAATTTTGCAATAAAAAATATTAGTTCACATTTTGACCGCTACGTCAAAATATGCCGCTGGTCATGTAAGAAACTATCTGAGAATTTTTACTCAATCAGAGACGTTATGCAAATGAGATGTAAAATTAGAAAAGCTTTAAAATGATAGGGAAATTAAAAGTAAAGTTATTCTTCACGATGGCTTTAGCTAAAAAGGATCGAGCTTTATTGGTGAAGTTGTTTTACCAGAACTGTAATAATACTTCTGCTGCACTAAGAGAATATCGACGTTT
This sequence comes from Rhysida immarginata, assembly GCA_023313115.1. Lineage (NCBI taxonomy): Eukaryota > Metazoa > Arthropoda > Chilopoda > Scolopendromorpha > Scolopendridae > Rhysida > Rhysida immarginata. Next base: position 7,218,624 of record JAHWFO010015474.1, read on the forward strand.
GAAAAACTTGCGAAATGGGCCTATGTCCATTAATGGTTTAAAAAAGATGATTAAGAAATTTGAAGAAACTGGTGAGTTGGGTGTGCTGCCAGGGAGAGGACGGAAACGAATTGCAAACGAGACTGTGGAAGACGTTGCTGCTGCTGTAGTGGAGAGTGCTTCAAATTCCCAATATTCTTAAGCAAGTGCTCGAGCCATATCACGTGATTTGTCTATTCCGTGGTCTACGGTACAAAAAGTTTTGCGTTCCATTTTAAAGTGGTATCCATACAAGATCCAGGTGGTTCAAAAGTTGCTTCATGAAGATCCGGAAAAACGCACTGATTTTGCTTGCCAATTTCTGGTTAGAATAGCCGATGATAATGCATGGCCATGGAACATTTTGTGGTCAGATGTGTTGAAGCGCATTTTACACTAGACGGAGAAGTGAATGCTCAAAACTGTCGCATCTGGGGTACTGAACAGCCAATGGTTGTGCATGAAAAGCTTTTGCACTCTGATTACGTGACTGTATGGTGCGGATTCACTTCACATTTTATTCTTGGCTCCTTTTTCTTTGAAGAGAACACTCCTCAAGGAACTAAAAGATGTTCAATCACTGGTGCTCGTTACCGCGAACTTCTGCAGCAGAAAGTCATTCCTGCTTTACAAGAAAGACAATGTTAGACACTACTGTCTTTATGCAAGATGGTGCAACACCCGACATTGCACGACAAGTGAAGGAACTGCTTCATGCTCATTTTGGAGATGATCGGGTGAATTCGAGAACTTTTCCAACTACATGGCCTCCTTGTTCACCGGACTTAAACTCTTGTGACTTCTGGTTGTAGGGATATTTGAAAAATAATGTCTATGGAGGAAGAATACGGACTGTCCCTGAATTGAAAGCAAGCATAACACGCCATATCACTGCGATTCCTCAGGAAACCCTTCGCTCTACTGTGGAACATGCAATATTGCGCTTTGAACATGTCATTGACACAAATGGAATGCACATTGAACAAATGCTCTGATTTTATAAATTTCTCTGCTTCTAACTTGTTTTTGTTATTATTCATGCGCCATATTTTGACGTAGCGGTCAAAATGTGAACTAATTTTTTTATTGCAAAATTCTCTTTCCCATGGTCTGTATAACATATATCTCAAGTTTCGTCAAAATCTGATTACCAGAACGGCCGCTAGAAGGGTCTAAATTGTGTCACTTTAATTATAACCACCCTGTATAAGTCGCAAAATGACAAGAAATGAATGTTGAAATACGAGGGGAAGTCAATAAGTAAATTGCAAATAGATATAGAAATGGAACAAATAAGAGCATTGACTTGAAAACTACTTTTATTTCTCCGCATAATCCCCTTGTATAATGAGGAACTTGTCCCATCGTTTCACAAGCCTTTCAAAACAAGCAGCATAAAATTTTTTAGGCTGCTTTCTGAACTAGGTGGTGACTTTTGTACACCTTCATTGTCGGGTAAGTGATGCTCACAGTCTTCTGGGATTACTAGGGCATACGGCCTATTACATTTTGGCAGCGAGAGTAAACTGTAAATGCCGATTCCTACTGTAACATCCGCATGAAACTTTGTAATACCTTTCGACGGAAGTGATTTTAAGGACTTGTGAAATGAGATAGAACAAGTGCCTCATTGTACAGGGGGATTATGCGGAGAAATAAAAGTAGTTTTCAAGTCAATACTCTTATTTGTTTCATTTCTATATCCATTTGAAACCTACTGACTTCCCCTCTTAGTTACCTGAAGAAATTTGGTTTATTTTTCAACGTAATTTCCATGAACATTTAGGCACTTGTCCCAGCGTTTCGCGAGTCCCTCAAAGCCAACAGCGAAGAAGGTTTGTAGTTGGTGTCGTAGCCAGCTGGAACCAGCGACCACCCAGGTGATTCTTCAATGGGCCGACGAGGTGAAAGTCGAATGGTGCAAAGTCCGGACAGTAATATTGGCTGTGTGGACGAGCGTTGTTATCCAACAGAAGAACTCCACTGAATAAACAGCTTTCCTGGATAAACATTCGTTACCGTAAACAGGTAACATATCCTTGTGCATTTACTCAGTAGATTTGTTCCCACAGAAATCGAATTACGACCCGTTGTTCATTACGGGTACAATCAGCTAACATACATGCCATCTTACCCACTGGACACGAAAACTAAGACAAATCTTACATTTGATGCAACTTAATTTGTAGCTGCCAAGCCCGGAGAGCAAGTTTCTTAATCAAATAACGAGGAAACACTCTAAATTATAATGGCAAGCCTGCTTCATGCGCTCTTATTTATGTTAGTATTCACCAGATCTGTACGAATTTCTCTTGCGAAGTCATAGAATATTATTTAGAAACCACCACGGAAGCTCTAACGAAGCTAATCTCCAAAAGCAGCATCGAGTTACTGTCTCGAGAACTTAAAACACCAAGTTCGGATAGCATTAATTGTTTTAAGTATTGAATGGTATTATGAGGATTTTTACACGCCCATTGCGTTACTCCGGTTGGAAACAAGTGTGGACGGTTTGCTTGTGTCAAAATATGCCTCAAAGCAGGCAACGGGCACGATCGCTCGGAAGGCGGTTTTTCTCCGACACATCAAAGGATTGAAACGACACTGGTGGGGACGGGGAGCGTTTCTTTTCCTCCTTCCTTAACTTGCCCCCTTTCCCCTGTTTAAATAAAATCACTGATTTTATTTTCATAATAGATGTTCCTCAATTTTTTAATAGATTTATTTTTTAATTTATATGTTTATATAAATGATAATTTATTTATTCTAAAATATATCTCATTTATATATTTATTATTTTAAAATATATATTTCATTTATTTATTTATTTATTTAAAAAAATATCTTATTTATACATTGAAATATAATTTATATTTATACAAATATAAATTAACGATTGTAATGAGTTAAAGAAATATTTCCCATTGTTGTTTAAGATGTTATGGGAATATAAAATATTACAGAAGTGAACCGTAGTTTTAAAATATGTATAAGTCAAAATCTTTGGGCAGTTTCTATATTATTTTTATATTATTTTCTTTAATACCAAAATATTAAACCTTTCAGTGATGGAAATCGCCTTCCGAAATTTCGTGTCATTTTTAGCAATTTTAGGGCCGATTAAAGATAACAAATTCGAAATCTATTGGGTGCATCCGAGCGAAATTTTTGTATATTCCACTCCCACTCTGAAATCTTTAATCACTCAACAGATTCGTGCCACAATACGCCTTCCTAGTAGTATATAGTTTACTAATCCACCATGTTGAGGTTTCCTTTTTATTTTATTTTTTTTTTCATAAGCTCATGATAGAAAAAAACTGTAGTTAGATATGGATTTAGCACAAAATAAGCATGAAAATCAGCACTTAACGTTAAAGAATTTTTTAAAAAGTTACTTTTTGTTGGCCTATGTAATTCACACGGAAATCGATATTTTTTATCCCATAAACTGCAATGGATTTGAACATTCGATATAGAATTGTATAGAAGTCATCGTGTAGGATCCAAACGAGAGACTGTCTACAGGTAAACCTATAAAGTAATGTCCCCAAGATGGCCGCGGCTGCGAGTAACAGGAACAGATGAGGAGTTTTATTTTATTTTATTGAATTTAAACGGGAAAACCATTTACATAAAATCATTGTACAGTATTAGGTAACATAAGAATAATATCTATATAAAAAATAAGTAATATCAGAGTATAAGATTATAAGGACAATGTTTTCAACTTTGTGCTACTATTATGGAAAACATCAAAATTGGCAAGAAAAACATTGGCTTGACGTAGAAGCCTTTTAATGGGGGAGTTGTACATGAAGTTACTACTGTTGGAGTGTTTTCAAGGTGGAAGAGAAAGGGAGACCTCGTTCTATGAGTGGATACACGGATGGGAAGACACTCGAGCAGTTGAGGACAGTCTAGTTTCGAATGTATAATATCATAGACCAGGGAGTCGAGATTGATCCACGTCCGAAGAACATATTTGGGGGGCGCTTGGGTATTGTCAAATTTCCGCCACAGAATACGGAGAAATCTGTTTTGGACAGACTCTATGACATTAATTTGCTTACTATAGAATGGAGACCACGTTGGAGATGCAAAGTCTAAGATAGGTCGGACAAGAGCCGTGTACAAGGTCTTTAGGGATTTGGTAACACTGAAGAGCTTCGTTTGCCGATTGATGAAGCCCAATGTTTTGTAAGATCTCCTAACTATATTGTTAATGTGAGAGTTAAATGACATTTTTGAATCAAGGATAACTCCAAGGTCACTAATCTGAAAAACCCTTTTTAGGGGCACATTATTAATTTTATAAGTAAAGAGGATTGGATGATAATTTCTGCAGAATGAAACTAATTTACATTTGCCAACATTTAATGACATGTTATTTTGGGAACACCATGAGGAAATGGAATCGAGCGCATTTTGCAATAACATGCAGTCAGACTGATCCTTAACAGTGAGAAAGAGTTTTAGGTCATCAGCAAAGAGAAGGAAAGGGATACCGTTGATGACTCAGCAATGTCGTTGATGAACAAAAGAAACAGTAGCGGTCCAAGATGGGAGCCTTGAGGCACACCACTAGTGGTAAGAAAAGGGGTAGATATAGTGTCCTTAATTTTGACGTATGAGCGACGCTGGGTGATGAAACTATGAATCCAAGATAGAAGGAGATCGCTGATGCCAAGGGCTTCTAGTTTGCTGTGGAGGATGACATGACCTACTCTATCAAAGGCTTTGGCAAAATCAGTATATATGGCATCAACCTGGCATAAGGCATCTAAGCTGTCAAATATGTATTTTTCGTATAACAGCAAGTTAGTAGTTGTTGATCTCCCAGTGACAAATCCATGTTGTTCAGGAATAATGATTTGTTTAAACAAGTGCTGGATTTTGTCCAGGACAATGGATTCAAACATCTTTGGAATTACCGATTGAATATTATGGGTCTATAGTTAGTAACATCGTGCTTATCACCAGATTTGTAAATTGGGACTACAAAACTTTGTTTCCAGAAATCAGGAAAAACACCACTAGACAAAGAGTTATTAAATAAGATGAGCAAAGGGAGACATAAAGATGAGGCACAGGATGAGATGAAGACTGGATGCAGTTTGACAGGGCCGGGACTTTTCCTGGTGTTAAGGGCCAATAGTTTATTTTCAAGATCTGATGAAGAGATGTGAATTTTTGATATATCAACTTGGTTGCTGTATTCAATTGTAGTGGTATCAGGTGGAGCACTGCTGTCGACAAAGACTGAAGAGAAATATCGTGAGAATAATTGAGATACACCATGGGGGTTGTTTTGTATGTCATTATTGTAGTACATGGAGGTTGGTAGAAAATTATCAGATCTTTTAGTGTTAACATATTTCCAAAAATTTTTGTTATTGGTAGAGATGGAAGATTCTACTTTCAGGATATAGTTTTTGTAGCAAGACTTAGCAAGAGACTTGCATTGCGAGCGCAATAAAGAAAAGTTTGTGTAGTCCTCAAAGAGATTTGAGACCTTATATTTGTAGTGGGCTGCCTTCTTCCTGAAAACAAGTTGTTTCAATTCAGAGCTATACCAAGGTGGGAAATTAGGCTTTTTCAACCTGATTTTAGGTACGTATATATCTATTAAGGAATACAGAGTGTCATAGAAAAGATTGATTGCTGAGTTTACATCACAAACTTGTCTATTTATTCCTGATAGTAATTTATGATGTATATATTTCACGGAAAATTTTTTTATAAACAAGAAAACAATAATTATATGCTCTGTATTAGCAGTTTTTATTACAACATTACCGTTTTTGATACATTATGGGAGAACTTGCTAATTCACGCCCCCTCCCCCCTTTGAAGGGGGAGACCTAAGAAAGGGGTTCTTCCTGATAGTTGCGTTTCCATGAGCTTCCTCATTTCCTCAAGTAACGAAACAGGTGTGTACGCACACGCGTTTGTAGCGTTGCATTACAGGAAATAGCGTAACGCAACGGCCATTTGAAACTAGTGTGTACTAGGCTTAGATGTTTAGTTCCTGGTTCGAATCCAGGTTGTGGAAACTTTTTTTCCTATTTTCATCAATAAATTAATTTAGTTCAGGATATTGTCAATATCCGCCACTCTTTCCGTCACCTGAAGAGCGAAGGAGAAGATTGTGACTAGGTTGAGCTCGGAAGGTGGCATCTTTTACTTCATTTCAGCCTGCATTCCAAAAGATGTTAGTGATAAGAGAAAGACGTGTAGATTATATTCGTCAGATTAAGTAGGATCAAAAGTGTTAGTGAAATTGACTACCTTGAGCAATGTGAAATGATTTTTATGTACTTTTTTTAACTTTTCTCATTGACTGTGCTTAAACTTTAACAGCAAAACTTGCCATTAAACAAGAGCCTATTTAACGTCTCTTGTTGTAGTTCTGGAATGTTCATTGTGCCACATGAGTTTCTGTTGGCTCCTATCTTGTCATGTCAACGTTTCCAATGTTGGCTCCCATCTAACTTTTCTATTGATTTATTAATATCAAATAATACTGTATCACTTAAAGCCATTAAATGCTTTGGAGTAGACTACATTTTTGGATGGATTTTTATTCTTTTCTTCCCGGAAATTTTATATATAAACGCTTGATAAAACTTATTAGTAAAAAAAAAAAATAACGCATGAAAAGACATCAGTTTTATAAATATTTATTTCTTTTACTTTTTTTTTAATGCTCCATATAGCCCAAATTAATTTTATTTGCATAAGATGTTGCTCTATTTTTAAAGCTACTTTTCGCATTTATCCATTGAGTTACATCCAATTGTTTCTCATAAATTTTAATACATTTTATTCCTTTCTTAAACAATTCCAATTAAACACTCTTATATACAATATTATTATCAACATTTTTGAATAATTTTATAAAAATGCTGTTTTTCATCAATGTACAAAAAAAGTAATAGAAATTCAATAAACTGCTGATAATTTAGAGCACATAATTTTTTTTAGGTTGTAATCAAATGACTACGGTTACTCAATCATTAATGAGAGACTAAAGCATTAATGAAAATGTAACTGAATGAAAGACATCGACAATCATATTTAAAATGGGTATTCCACTGACGAGTTGTATGAAGAAAGAATGTCAACATAGATATGAAAAATTTATAAAGAAAAAAAGTTCTGTAATGCTAAGTTTTTAAGAAAATCTACATTTATACTATAAAACTATAAAAGAGTTTGTTTGGAATTGTATTTACAGAATACTGATCATGAAAAGCTGTCTAATGTAACTTTATGCAATAAATTATTTACATAATGAGTGAAATGTCTTATCTAAGTCGACAAGCTTATTAAAAGAAAATAAATCTGTAAATAAGCATTTGGAACAAGGTTCCTTTGTAACAACATAAGACGCAATTATTAAAAAATTAACAGCCGAAGGAGCATTCTAGCTTTTGGAACTGTTTAAGTTTAATGAGTATTTTTATTTCATTTTTTTCTTTTTTTTTTATTTAAAGTGAAAAGGAAATTTCCATGCATTATGGGTAGATGGCGTATGTTTATTTTATTATAACCATTTCATGTGATGTAAACTTTCTTTCTTTGCAGTGACTTAGAGGTGATATAGCTTGCTTTTTAAAAATAACATTGAACTTTCGTTTAAAAAGGGTTGTTCAGAGCATTATTCAGATTGTCATTAAATCTTAATTGACTGATTATCAATCAAGATGGCCTTTTGTATCTTTATTATTTTCCTCATCCCTTCTTATCTCGTTCAAATATTTATTTTGATTTCCCTGAATTTTATAGAAAATTGTGTTTTGTGGTAAAAATATATTTCTTAGAAAATATATCTAGTGACTCATTTTTGATAAATTTCAATAAATTCATTTTAGAAAAATTCGAAAAAGAGGAAAAGAAAAAAAAATTCATTTTTCTTTCTTTTTCATTTGCACATGAAAATTGCATTCATGAACCACGTATTAAAATTTGTGCGCCGAGTTTCTTTATCTTTGGGCCTTTTAGACTTCTTCTTCGATTGCCGAGACGGAAATGTTGTGTTTCTGAGCGAGAGCGTTCAAAACGCATAGGATCTGATCGGTCTTCTTGTCCAGCATCATTACCTACAGGAACAAAAAAATTTAAATTAGTTTTTTTCTTCATAGGTTCTAATTAGCATCTACTGAATTGGTACACATGAAATGTCTGCAATACTCATATCTGCAAACCCTAGTACAAGCGAACTAGCGGTTATCAAAGTTTCATGTTGAACATAAAAGTCTACCTGATAAAGAAAATTCATTAAAAAAAACTATGCCGATAGATATATACAGTTTTTTTTTGTATTATGATCTCCATTTCAAAAAGTTTTTAAATTGCTGGTACGGTAGGAGCCGAAGCGATGTAGGTGGCGTTAACATCCGTCATATTGAAAATGGCTTTCACGAAAATCGTTTCCTGCTTTATCGTTCGCGCTGCCATCTGGTATATCGCAATGCAAACTTGATAAGTTTACGGTTCTTTTCATGTATGTGTAATACTTTAGAAAATAAGAGTTTTGAAATAGAATGAATCATTTATAGTAGCCCTTATATAATCCCAACGAGGTTCCCCCAACGACGACATAAGGCCATGGATGAAGAAAAGATGGATTTTGGGGCGACATCTTTGCCTTCCTCTCAGCGAGTTTGATTTTGCCTTCCTCAGTGAGTTTGATTTTGGGGCGACATCTGGAGCTTTGCGTAGTACTAATATAATCGTCTGCTTATATTAGGTTAATAAAATTAAAAATAGACTAAAAACAATAAAATAAAAAATATAAAAAAAACTTTCTAAGCACACTTTTATCTTAAACAGCCACTTAATATACGAATTACTTTTTTAAAAAATTTCTAGTACAACGCAAATCGAAACGATGGTGGTGAAGTTTCGGTTTAGTACTACGCAAATCGCCAGTGAGCGCCACTGAAAAAAAACTCACGCTCGACGCATAGGAGTGTCCCATCCATCTTTTCTTCATCCATGATAAGGCTATGGATCCCATGACGATAAATCCGGAATCTGTTAGTTAAGGTCTGACAAACATGTTGGCCTTTGGAGAAGGGAAAGGAAACTTTGGTCAGGCTAGGTTAGGCAACCGTATGGCAAACATTTGGCTCTTTCCCTAAAGAGAAGGTCTTTTCTATCGGAGTATCGTCCAGATTTTTAAAAAATGATAAAGGGGCTAACAATTTCTTACAATAAAAGTGTAATACATCTATTGAACAAAATTTAACCGAGCTTTTCGTGAAATCTGTTGCAGTGAACCATAGTAGCGATCCAAACTCTCAGCCTCATCTTGTCAGAGAAATGACGGTGTATCTTACCATCAATAAGCCACCATATGAAAATTTGAACATTTACGAGAGTAAAGATGGCTTTGTTTATTAGCTTTGTGGGCTCCATAGCAAACATCTACTCCTCTGATCGCTATAAATTTTCTTAGAGAACCTACTTTTCAACGCGAGTTACTATACATGCTTGATTGGAAGGAGGGGAATGTAGCTTCTAAATGAAATGTTTTTCGGCTGCATTAAGTTCATATAGTGCCCAAACAAACACATGCTTTTCTTTAACTTTTCCAGAGCTGTTAGACGCTGACGACTTTTATACAAGGACACTTTGCATCGTAGCAAGTAAGGGTGGGCGACAACTCAAGAGATATCTCTCCAGTTTGAAATTTTTGAGCCATTCATTCGCTGCAATAATATCGGACCGCTACAAATGCCGATGGACCGGAGTTGAACTCCAGGAAATACGATGCGCAATTGGTTTGTCTTCAATCACTACCTTGAACGAAGCCTATGCCAATTCTTCACCAAATAGATATCTTGATTTATCTGGGTAGCCTCATTTCGTGTAAAGTGTCGATAATAATGCTGAAAGCGAACATTTCATATATACCAATTCAATAGAGGGAATTTTTTTTCTTTCTACCTGCTGTTCCACCCGATGCAAACGAGCTCCAATGGTTACAGGTTTACCGCTACCTCTATCGCCAAACACCAGATAAGAGCCTGGCTTACCTAAAGTTTGATCAAGCCTAAATGAAACGATGAAGCAATTTTTTACGTTACTATCATTTACCTGGTGATCATTTAATCCTAAAAAAATAAATGTATATAATATAGTCTTAAATTTATATTTACCGTCTTTGGAGTTCTTTGATTCGAACCATCATGTTCAAATGTCCTTGAGAATACTGTTCAATAACATCTCGAACATCGTATGGTTTCCTTGCCTGCTGGAATTTCCTTCTCGCTACGAAATATTTTATCTTGCGAATTGCTCTGATCCCGTTTTTATGCGTTTCCGTTAAACTGAAATGAAATGTTTTAGAACAATATTGTATTGAATTATTGTAATACATGTTTATGTTGTTTAATGTCAACAATAACTTAACACTATTACTAGAAGTAAATGGGTTCATTTTAGACTTATTATGATTATGCAATAGATTACGAAACCAATTATATATATGTCATCTAAAATGTCTTTCTTCAAATTGGATCAATTTTTGCTTTGAAAATTCATTAAAAACTTTTGCAGAATCCAGGGCAGTTTTTAATCTTCAAGCGATAATGTTGAATATTCATACTCGGAAATGTATTCAGTGCACCTTTGCGATCTTCGAGCAATGGGAAAAATACCATTTCTCGCAGGCTTATTTCGACATGTAAAAGAAAAGTGAATAAAAACGTATCAACTTTCCTTTTTCCAACGGTATCCGCATAACTAAAATTCGAATTAATAAGTGGCGTCTGAATGTTTTTCGTTTGCTTTATACTTTAGCAGCACAATTCAACAGCTCGACTTACTCATCGAAAGAATCTTATTTCCTCAACGAAAACGCAGCGTCAAAAAAAACAGGCAGTCAATTCATTATATAAAAAAAAATAAAATAAAAAACCAAAGATAAAAATAAAAGGCAGTTAAAAGTTACTAATGCAAAACATCGGTGATGCTGGTTAAAAGAACTTCTAGCGACAGAAGTTGATGCGTTCGATTCTTGCCACCTGAAGCATGTTGACAAGATGCGCACGGTGGGGCCTCGTTCATGAAATGAAATTTGTTTTGCTCCAACATAGGAAAACCCTATAGGGTGCAGGATCTCATCTCGATATCTAACAGCAGTCGACAATCCGTTTTTGATGATCTGGAGGTCGGTACAACCACCAAAGCTGATGCCAGCCCACACAATGATACCACCACCACCGAAAGAGTCCTTTTCTCGCATGAAACTGGATTCTTCCGTGTCCTCGTTCACGCCAGATTAGGACGCAATGATCCTCAGGCTGCAGACTGAACCTTGACTTATCAGAGAAGAGGACAGTTGACCAGTGATCACTAGTCCAATAACGATGCTTATCAGCCCACCTTCTATTGGTTCTACGGTGTTCAGCAGATAACGGAATGCTTACCGTTGGTCGCCAGACATACAGTCCAACACGATGGAACCAATTTAGTGTGGTCTGGGTGCATATCCGTCTTCCAGCGGCAGCAAGAAACTGTCCCCACAGCTTCATCGCATTGCTGCGTCTGTTCCTTCTTGCCACTAACGTCAAGTAGTGGTCATCTTTTGCTGTTGCAGCAGATGGACGACCCTGTTCTCGTCTTCTTCGAACTATGCCAGTCTCTTCAAGATTTCAGTTTCTGCTAATCACGCTTTCGGATATTCTGCTGCTGCCACTTCATCTGCGTTTGTCAGGGCCATTGCGAGAGCAAGAAAATTGCAGGTTGTGCACTTTGATGTTCCTGCACTTTCAGCCTTTTTATATTGCATTTAGACCCATGAAAATTTGGTTTTGTATCTCATTTGCATAATCGGACAACTTTCTTTGACTTGTCATTTGCTTTTCTGATCTTATTTAATAAACAAAAATCAAATGCTTCTTTTTTATCGCTTCACATACATTTTGAAATATCCCCTAATTTTTGTGAGCAGTATAGTTGAAGCTTTGTAATACAGTTCTTTATGTTATATTGCAAAATCTTAACAGGTTTCAATAAACATTATGCCTTGAAATTCTGGTTTTTGTTAATCTAGAATTTTCGATCAAGTGCCGTGTAGATAAGGAAAAAACGTGTATAATTGAACGAACTATAAAGAAAACTAGCTGATATGCCCGGCGTTGCTCGGGATGTTTCTTTGAAATTTTGCAATATCTGCATTTGAATATAAATGAAAATTCCTTAATAAAGTAGGCCTATATATTCTTTTGGAAAAACGAAAAGAATTATTTAAAGTGCTCCACTGGAATTTTGTGTCCAATTGGATTTGCCCAGGAAAATTCGACATTGCACCCTTAACATTTTAGAATATCAAAGAAAGGCTATGAGTATTGAATTATTTCTGTCTATATTAAAAAATATTTCATAGATAGAGAGAGAGTCGAGGAACTCTTTTTACAGCGTCATCAGCATCTCTCATCAACATGTAACAGTTTCAAAAGAGTTGTGTTCAGTCACAGAGCGTGGAATCATGTCCTGAATGTGGTTGTATATTTTGACAGTATCAGTTTTCGCAGCAAAGATTGCCCTTTCACACAATCAGTTGAGATCTTTATAATTTTCTACTATGTTTAGATAAACGTTATCCATAACTTCTCTAAAGTTACTTACTACATTACAAAAACCATATGAAAAATAAATTTTCTCCAGTTATTAGTTCATTAGGGAAAGTACCTTCACCCTTTCAGCAAAAGCTTGAGCAGCGGCAGGCCCTAGAAGTTGTAATCTCTTATTTGTTTTAGAATAATTTCTTATATCTTTCCAAAGATTTTAATAAAAAAATAATAATTATTATTATTATTTATTTATTTATTTATTTATTACTTTTATAACTATTCCCCTTAAAATTGGAATCATTTTGACAAGCATCGTAGCTGACGAAAAAGACAGGACCTGGCCATACAACAGAGAGACAAGGCCTGAGCCAACACCTCCCAAAGATAAGGCCTGAACGCGAAAACGTCATACATTGTTACATCATCATGCGAAGACATAATTTAGGGCTTATTATTGGTAGAAATGCGATTAAACATGTCTTCGGACGATGATGTAACAATGTACCGGGTGATTCAGTCAATTTCTGACCATTTCACTCGAATGACGTGCATTAGGGATAAACAATTGAAAGAATATGGAGAGCGCCATATCGAATTTCTAAATAGTTGGAGTTTGTATTTTTACAACGGCGCTGCACGAAAATCGTATTGTTGAAAAATGGCGCCCGCTTTATCAACAGAGCAGAAATGCAAGGTTGTCGAATGGTATTTCCAGACTAAATCACCTGTAACCGTGCAAAGAAAGTTCCGGAAGGAGTATAAGTGTCGAGACGCACCAGGCAGGCAAGCAATCATGGATTTTGTCAAGCAATTTCGTGCCACTGGATGTGTTAAAGGCAAGAAAAAAGGCGAGAGCGAAGCTCGTGTTCTAACGGCCAAAGTTGTCGAAAATGTTCGCACAAGGTTGGTCGATTCCCCTACCAAAAAACCTGTTCGCCGCCTATCCATTGAAGAACGGCTGTCGTATACCACGACGTGGCGAATTTTGAGAAAGGATTTACACCTGTTCCCTTATAAGATCCATGTTTATCAGGAGTTAACAGAGACTGGAAGACACCAGAACCAAGGAGCCAAGGAGCACTTTGACCATGTGAAGAATGGCAGACCGGAAAAATCCTCACATTCTAAAGACTGGACATGAGTTAAAGAAGGAGAACATTATACTACCCTGGCTTTCCTTTTTCTAAGAATTTTGTACTTTCTTCTGATTGGCTGAACTTCCTTATAAATATCTTACTCGATTCATACTGAATATGGCTACTTAGAAGCGGAAATGTACATATATTGTGACTAAAAACTCATTTTATGGAAAAGTGGTATCCGACTTCTGTGTACAAGTATCCGCAGATCACCAAGGTCAGTCAATCAAGGTGCATCTATGGTTTATCCGATAGCAATTTTCAGAGGTTTTCGAGCATGTACAGGGTGAGTCAGTCAATTTCTGACCATTTCACTCGAATGACGTGCATTAGGGATAGACAATTGAAAGTATATGAGCGCCATATCAAATTTCTAAATAGTTGGAGTTTGTATTGTTGCAACGGCGCTGCATGAAAATCGTACTGTTGGAAAATGGCGCCCGCTTTATCAACAGAGCAGAAATGCAAGGTTGTCGAGTGGTATTTCGAGACAAAATCACCTGTAACCGTGCAAAGAAAGTTCCGGAAGGAGTATTAGTGTCGAGACGCACCAAGCAGGCAAGCAATCATGGATTTTGTCAAGCAATTTCGTGCCACTGGATGTGTTAAAGGCAAGAAAAAAGGCGGGAACGAAGCTCGTGTTCGAACGGCCGAAGTTGTCGAAAATGTTCGCATAAGGTTGGTCGATTCCCCTACAAAAAAAATCTGTTCGCCGCCTATCCATTGAAGAAGGGCTGTCGTATACCACGACGTGGCGAATATTGAGAAAGTATTTACACCTGTTCCCGTATAAGATCCATGTTTATCAGGAGTTAACTAACAGTGGAAGACAGAAGCGACAACAATTTGCGATGGAGTTTGGAGCAGAAATGGAAGCCAATCAGGACATTGTGGACAACCTGTGGGTGGCAGATGAGGCCTTCTTCCATCTGTCAGGTGACGTTAATAAACACAACGTTCGCTTTTGGGGTTCCCAGCACCCTCATGAGATCCATAAGTCACCTCTTCATCCACGAAAGGTTATGGCTTGGTGCGCGATTTCCAAAAGAAGCATCATTGGTCCGTTCTTTTTTGAGGGCACCGTAACGTCACAGGCTTACCTTAACATGTTGGAACCTTCTTCATCCCCGAGCTGCGAAGGAGGCGTATACCGCTTCGACATCAATGGTTTCAACAGGATGGGGCTAGGTCTCACACCACTAATGAAGTGCTAGACTTTCTCAATCAGAAATTCGGAAATCGTGTCATTTCAAACAGGTTTCCAGATCGATTCGGGGGTGGCTTTCTTTGGCCCCCTACGAGTCCTGACCTAAATTCGGTGATTTTTATCTCTGGGGGTTCCTTAAAGACAGTGTGTTCACTACAGCACCAAGAACCCTAGACAAGCAGAAATCCTGGATAGAGTTATGAACAACTTCACCATTCGGCTGCGAGCAGTTCAAAACGTTCGTGGTGGCCACATTGAGCATATCATCAAGACTTTTCCACGGGAATAAAAACTCCGAACTGCCTATAATATCATACTGAAATGCTAAGTTTGTAAACATTAATGGGTCAATAAATCATAGTACTGAAATGGTCAGAAATTGACCGAATCACCCTGTATGACGTTTTCGCGTTCAGGCCTTATCTTTAGGAGGCGTTGCCTGAGCGCGGAAACGTCATACATTGTTAATCATCATTAGAAGGATATTGTTATTCGTATTTATACCAATAATAATTCTTAAATTAGCCTTTCAGTGTTTGCGCGTGCCTCGTGGTTCTTATGAAAGCATTGAATTGCTGGGAAGCAAACACTGAAAATGTCGTTAACAATGTAAAAAAAAATGTAACACACTTTTGGATCACCCGGTATATAAGAACCTCTAATCCATAAAGACAAATGAGAGGGAAAAATTACGTTTGTGCAGATATGAATTTTAAACATTTGTAATTCAAAAAGGAAAGGTTTTTTTAAATTCTTTTATTTATGGAAAATTTTATTTTATTTTTATGGCCTGTAGATCATTTCAATTTTTATGAAACCATTGGATCCTATGGGCTCGCCGTATTTCAATTTCATATATTCAACCCTAAAAATAAATAGTTACTCACAATGAGGAGTAAGTCAGTAATATGACAATTTGCAGTAAATGTCCTTCCAATAAAAGAGAAGTTGCCTTCAACCAGAATTTACCTTGTAACCCTTTGCGTTTCTTCAATGTCGATCTCTATCTCATCTGACACAACTTCAGCTCCCATGTTGTTAATATACTGTCCGCGTCCTTCTCTTCTCATTCTATTAGGAGTTGCTAAACAATACGCAAAAATAACAACAGATAATTCTATAATTTATTTATTTTTTTTTACAAAATTTAACAGATACTTATTTTATAAATTCTTAAAGAAATTTTGTTATAAAGCTCCTGATTTTTATTAGTACTACAAAGAATAATTGTTTAATAATACGAATGCGGATTTACAAGCAAATTAAAACCAAAAAGATCGCTAATGTTATTTCTTGAGAACATGAATGAAAATTAAAAAAAAAAAAAAATTAAAAATTTGCTCGATATTCCACTAAGTTCTTAATAATAAAAAATAAAAACATATAGCTGCTCTTTTTGATCCCATATACTAAAAATAACGAATCGGCAAAAGTGGCAAAAGAGAAAATTTAATCGGCTAGCACAGACATGAAAGGAGAGAATTGAGCTCTAGGGTTAATGATCCTAAATTCACAATACAGCAGAAATTCAAGAGAAATCCAGCATGGCAGGTTGTTTTTTTTTTTTTTTTTTTTTTTTTTTTTTTAGTGTTTTATACCTACCATATTCAATTACAAAAGTTGGGTTTGTAAAGCTGTACCCAGAATCTGAACTGTAACCACTAAGTGAAGATTGTCTCTGAAGATAGCTTAAAGGAACGCAATCTAGCATAAATAAATACTTATTCTTATTAACAACAAAACCGCCTCATTTGTAAGAAGTTAATATACGCTACATTTTAAGCCTATAAATTTTTTTGTATTTATATCTCTTCCCTCCCACAGAGAAGGAATAATTAAGAACCCGGATTAATTTTTTAATACATAGTGAATTTCAAACTACCTGAGCGCTCACCTGCCTTGGGTTCTTCTGTATAATAAACTACATCCCCTTCGCTTTCTCGCCTAGACGAGCTCATTTCAACATTGTTATTTCCAATTTCAATTTTTGATTTCGATTTGCGACGGCGAAGAACGCTCGCCTTTTTGGCAACCTACAACAAAAAGTTCTTTAAATCCGTTGAAAAAATAAATAAACAAAATACAATTTAATCAGAACGTTCGTTTTTACTAGTTCACTAACTCTAGCCAAAGGAGTGGAAAGGTTATTATTTTGCGATGATGATGAGTCTTGATTTAGATGTATCTTCCACGTTGCCACTGAATTGAAATTTTTATCTGCTGCATGGCATCGCCACAGGCACTGAAAATTAGAAGATAAAAGTAGAGGGTATAAATAATAATGCTTAAACTTTAATCTTTGAGTAAGGGACGGCAATAGAAACAACAAATTCCATGCATTTTTAAAAAAAAGGTAAACTGAAATTAAAAATGTTTTTGAACCTGAAAAAGCCAACCTGAATGAGCAAGGCAGCTGCAGGAATTTGGCGATTAAAATGTTTTTGTCTTTGCTTCTGTTGTACTTTAAGGGCAAAACCTGATCCCAGGATTCCCTAATTATTAATTTAAAAAAATTTTTTTTTTAAATATAGCAACAAAATAAAGTTAATTTCAACATTCTATGTAATTGATAGTTTAACAGAACTTTATCTAAGGTCTTATGTTATTATTTTTAACTTATTAATTTAATTTGATAAACATTTTACTTAGATAATATTACGATAAGCAAAGTAAGTTTAATGAAACAATTTGCTTCAGTAATAGTTTTAATTTTTGGCAAAAGTAAGGACCAGTTTAAGAGTTTAAATATGAATGAGACGAAAATAAGAGATTAAATATGAATGCGACTAATATTTTTTTTTGTAACAACATTCTCCGAGTTTTTGAATAACACACGCTGATTTGGATGCATACATCTATTTAGGCATGGTATGGGTTTAAGTACGTACGATTACTCATTTCATGGAGCCTCCTTAATTTTTTCTGTGTTACACTATAAGCATTTCATCGATAATATATAAGAGGGGCGATTGATAAATAAAGTCTCCATGGCTGTCACTTTTTTATTTGTTAACCAATTTCCAAAATTTTTTTTTGTATCTTAAACTCACATTTGTCCTCTATGTAATGCACTATTCACTTTTCGACATAGTCCCCATCTCTTTCCACGCATTGCGCCGACGCGTGACTAGTTGGGTGCACCCGTCGGAGAGGAATTCCGGAGTTGTTGTCGACACCAGGAGTGAATGGCAGCTTTGGACCCTCTTCTGGAGTACGATAAGGTCCGCCCCCACGATAAACCACACACCAGAGGTGTTGCAGCGCCTACAGTTAAAACATGAAAAACTGCAGTTCAAAAATGAAAGACTTTACACATTGCGACTTTCACCACTTCCCAAAGAAGAAAGAGCCCCTTAAGGGACATGAGTTGGTTCTGACGGCGAGGTAAAGTGAATAGTGCATTACAAAGAGGACAAATGTGAGTATAAGATACAAAAAAAAATTTGAAAATCGGTTAACAAATAAAAAAGTTACAGCCATGGAGACCTTATTTATCAATCGCCCCTCGTAATAGATTTTAAGACTCTCAGAAGTGCTGTAAAGTTACACCTGAAAAAAAAGCCTCATGCGAGTATGTATCATTGTACAAGAAACCAAAGCATGAAACTACCATATATGTTTACAAAGTTTGAGGGCGGGTTCCTCACACCAAAACAAGAAACAAACCTCTCTGTTCAAACAAGTGTAGCAATGCATCGACCGCACCGCTTCGGTAAGTCTTAAAATGCCCTCTGGAACTGCTTTTCCGCCATGGCCTTCAATAGGCGCTTCACCTCCGCCTGGATGGCCTCCACGTCGCCAAAACGTTCTCCCTTCATGACCTAATTGACGGAGGAAAGAGGGAAAAAGTCCAACGGACCAAGAGTAGGGCGAATGGTCCGTGACTGTAACTCTTTTTCGTCAGAAACTCGCTCATCCTCAGAGCACATTGTGACAGCGCATTGTCATGTTGGACACTTCGGGTCTGACATGTTTCATGCAAGCACACGGGTGGTGCATAATCCCAAGATAGTAGTGGCTATTGACTGTTGTCCCTGGAAGGAGAAATTCTGTGAATGGTCCCTTTAATGTCGAAAAAAACGATCACTAACGCCTCCATTCTCTTACTCCGACACGCAAAGCACGTCTGGTCTTGTTTCAACCGCTATTACTTCTAAATGATTACACGGACATAATCGCACACGCGCACATAAAACTAAGAGAACATGTACATAATTAGGATACGAGGATCGTCCACTTTCCTATGCAAGGTATAATATTAATCTCATTACTTAATGAACAAAGGGTGTAGTCCATATAAACATATTTCCGAAAATTCTTAGATTTTGAAGTATAAATGAAAGTTTACGTTCAACGCGGTTTGAGGTACAACTAATACTAACGGGTGTTAGATCTCGACGGGCACAATCCATCAATGAAAGTTTGCAATCAACCACATGGCGCTGTGTTTCCATGGAGACTTGTTTACATGTGCCATTTGTGTATACTTGTGGGTTAGTCTGTCTTCAAGTGAGTTAAGTGATAGTCTTCTAAAACAATTAGTTTATGGAGCCGACATTACTAATGCAGAGATGCTTCATCAACGTGTTATGGAAGCCTGCGAAACCATTCGACATTGGGAGAATGCGACAGTCAATGATCCGAAGAATGCATGCGGGAGAACATTTTGAACATTTGCTACGATTTTCTGAGGTGAGGTATAACGTAAACGTTCATTAATACCTCAAAATCTAAGGATTTTCGGATATATGTTTATATGGACTATGTTTCTTATATTGGTGTGAGGAGCCCGCCTCAAAGTTTATAAACGTATTTTTGATACACTCTGTATATTTCTCTAAGCACTTGTACGCGGGCATGGATCGCATATAATACCGTGTGACAGATCAGTCAGATAAGACGATTATATAATTAAACAAACACTGCACCTTTAATTAAAGTCATATCTATAGTAAGAAATATATTGGTTGTTCAAATGAGAATGCGGCACAGTTGACAATATAAGTAGTTTTGCAATAGTAATATCCTTACGACCGACTTCCAGCTGTAGTCAAACGGTTGTGCCTATACGTAGTCTAGTATCTAGTACAGAGGGTAGATTATTGCGAAGCGATAATCTGCGGCACCTATTCCTACGAGGGAGTTTTGCGCCATCCCAGGAAATATCGACTGCTACGAGATGACAGTAGCAGCCGGGACCGACGGCTTAACGTGCCCTCCGAAGCACGGGGGGTTTCATGATGGAAGAGCTGCTGGCGGACAAACAAACCAGTGGCTGTACCAACTGCTGGAAAACCAGCTATGGTCACTAGGCAAATGGGTCAGACTAAAGTCCTCCAACAGCCGTGCCCCAAATAGCTGTCCCGCCAGCAGTGGCCCTCAAGCCCTGTCCGTCACCCAGCCAGCAGCTGGCCGCGCCTGAAGTTGCTGAACTCCATCGGTTGGGAAGCCAACCGATGAGACAACCAGGCCACGGCCACCCCCTATACGTAGTCACCCATGTTGTTCAGGCGGTTGAGAAGTTTCTTTACAAAGAAACTGATGGCCTGGTATATTCTTCCACGGACTTCTTGATCGGAGGCGAAATGCCGTCTCTTTAAAGCCTTTTTCAGCGGTCCAAAGATGAAAAAGTTTCGGGGAAGAGATCCGGAACCTATGGAGGTTAAGGATCTCCCAATGGAGACGTTGCAGGATGTTCTGTTGCCAGATTTAGCTTTGTTGTTTCAATAGACGTCTGGGTATACTGTTTGCATGCGCCGAAATATTTCCACTATAGTAGTTGCGTGCTTCTTACAAAGGAATTGAATCATAATCCGTTAGGCACGTTTGGGTGTATTCATGTCCCATTGCTGTTGGAAAAGCGGTCTCCTTTACCACAACGAAGCCTCGTACTAACTGAGCATATGAAGCGGTTTCTCCCGATCTCAACGTATAGTTTGTCGTCATCTATGTTCACCGCGTCAAATAGGCTCCTTCAGTAGTCTGTTTCATTTGAACGACCCGTATATTATACTAACATTAATGATATAAAGTAAATATGGTATAAGCATATTTAGGTTGTTTATAAAAAATAGCAACCGCAACATTATATATGTAATTTAGTTTCGAAAGATATTAGTAAAGAAGAGGGTGAGTATTATTAGCGTATACTTACTGCAGGTAAAGCAAAAAAGGAAATAGCAAAGACAGAAAAACAAGAAGCAACTATTTTTCCCATCCACGTTTTTGGAACTGTATCACCATACCCTATCGTTGTTACTGTTATCTAGAAATAAAATTTAATGTTAGAAGAAAGTAGGAAGGGTAAGGGTAAGTAACTACTTAAATGTTAATGAAATATTTTTAGTACGACTAAACAGAAAATACA
Source organism: Rhysida immarginata (assembly GCA_023313115.1). NCBI lineage: Eukaryota > Metazoa > Arthropoda > Chilopoda > Scolopendromorpha > Scolopendridae > Rhysida > Rhysida immarginata. The sequence goes on from JAHWFO010015474.1 coordinate 7,239,942, forward strand.
GTGTTCGTATGAAGTCGAAGTTGATTCTACAGTAGATCAGCGTGCAATAGTATTAGCTTTTGTAGATTTGAACAATTAGCTTTTCTGAAGCGGTGGTAGCAGTTTTTTAGGAATTAAATTGCAAAGCAGAGTAATTCATTCATACACCAAAGAGCTTTAGAGAGAAAATTATAACATAAAATTATAATGAATTTTTTATACAGATAAGTGAAAAAAAATAATCAGGTAAAAGAAAATTCAATATTTTAAAAAAAAATTAAAAAAGGGAGAAAGAAAAATAAAATAAACGTTTCGTATAATTGCAGGTACTTACGGCAGGCAGTGCAAAAAATGAAATGGTGAAAAGAGAAAATATGACAGCAAGACCCTTGCCAAGCCAAGTGTGGGGTACTTTGTCGCCATAACCCACAGTGGTAAAGGTAATCTGTGACGGAGAAGAAAGGCTGTGCAGCTACATATGAACATGCAAGCTATTTAACATTTATTAAAATTGATGGTGAAATTTAAAAAAATAAACGAACACCATAATTTAATATTTAAACAAAAAAAAAATACTTTATGAAATATTTAAAGGGGGAAAAAACATGCTTCAGATAAGATATAAATAAAAATATATTGTAACAAATTTAAATATATGCTAAATAATTTTCAATGTGCTTCTTAATTTATTCGTTTGTGGAAGGTTAAAAAAAAATTCTTTTCCTCACCACTCCCCACCATAAGGCATCAGCATAAGTTGTGAAATCTGATTTCTCCCCTTCAAGGCCCACTGCATCTTTCTCAGCAAGATACACAAAATAGGAAGAGAATATGAGGCCCAGGAATCCTATATACAATGTAGTTATCAATTCCTGAAAATGTGTTTTCGAACTGTTTTAAAAAAACATTTAAATTTCTTTTTTTTATATATATATTTCACTTCAAATTAAGGAAGTGAATAAAATACAACATGTCATCTCTTTTTCTTTTCCAGAATAATCAATTTGATTTTAGTAATTTGTTGAATAAAATTTAAATTATTTGAAATAATGATCACAAACCTGTCTATGTACAAAAACTACGGAACCTAATAATCTCCAGGTACCTCCCTGTCTATCTACATGAAGCATTCGCAGGATTTGTAAAAAACGAATACCCCTGAAAACATATTCACAAAAAGAATTCATAATATTAAAGCATCTGTTAATCAATTCGAATTATGATACGGATTTTTAGAAAGGTCTTTTTTAACTATTTTCTTTAAGTTGGATAATATACACAACTTGGCTAATGAATTAGAAATATCCGTGTAATTTTTAATAAACTTCCCTTTGGTCCGAATTACACTTTGTATGCCATGCGTTGGCATAAAATCAATAAGACGTTGAGGTACTTGCAAGTCAATGGAAGACTAAGCGTTCACCAGACATTCCACCAGAACCCAGATTTTAACTCCATAGAGAATGTTTGAGACATACTGAAGCAACGTATCCCACAGCAGAATCTTCATCCATCAACGCGTGACTAATCGGGTGAACCGTCCGAGAGGAATTCCGGGATAGTTGTCGACACAAGGATTGAATGGCAGCTTTGGACCCTCTTCTGCAGCACGATAACGCCTGCCCGTACACAATCACCACACACCAGAAGCGTTGCAGCGCCTACAGTTCAAAAATGAAAGACTTAGCACCTTGCGACTTTCACCACTTCCCAAAGAAGAAAGAGCACCTTAAAGGACATGAGTTGCGTTCTGACGACGAGGTGAAAGATGCCATTCAATCCTCGTATCAATACAAACCCTGAATTCCTCTCCGACGGCTTCACCCGACTAGTCACGCGTTGGCACAATGCGTGGAAAGGGATGGGGACTATGTCGAAAAGTGAATAGTGCATTACATAGAGGACAAATTAAGTATCAGATACAAAAAGAATTTTGAAAACCGGTTAACAAATAAAGTTACGGACCAGGAGGCAAAAATTCTTGTATCTTGACACCTCCATCACAAAGTTGATAAGGTATGCTGGATCCATTGCTTCATTGGACTCTAGTTACTGTCGATACAAAACGACGCTCATCGTGATTTGTCAGACCATATAGCCCTCTTCTAGGCAGATTTGGATCTGCTTCAATTCCCGGCGCATGGTTCGGCCAGATAATGGTCGGAAATAGCCTTGGTTGAAATTATTTGTCAATTATTGCACAGTGATTGTCCTGTTTCTCCGTACAAGTCGTTTTAAACGACATGCAGTCTCTGAGCCACACTTACTCTTTTTGTACAAAAACTGTAGAACATTTTTCCAACAGTTGAGTCTTGTGGATATCGAACCTTTTGGGAATCTAAACAGTGGTTCAGCTAGACGAGCACCAACAATAAATCCCTTTTCGAAGTCAGTCAGGTCCTCCTTTTTTCCCGTACTGATCAGTTTTATGATTAGACTCATCCAACTCCTTAAGTAGGTGGTAAGTACACGCTTGAATCATATGAAGGTAAACTATTTTGCATAAAACGGATTAAGACAAATCTACTTATGTTTCAGAGATATTTCTAATTCAGTGGCCAGTATGTATATTTCTGGAGTCATTTTTCTGTACCTTATTGCTGAGGTTGCAAAAACCTGTCCGTTGGAGCCAACAGATAAAACAATAATAGAAGCGATAACGACTATTAAATCTAAACGGAAGGGAAGGAAGACGTATGAAGATCAAGGAGTTAAGACAACAGATTTTTCATCAAAAAAGACAGTAAATATCCCGAAACATAAAAATACAAAGAAAATACAAAAAAAAATTATAAGAAAACATAAATAGATTTTATGTAATTAAATCTTCACTAAATATGTTAATGATACTTTCACGTTAAATGTTTAATCTCCAAGGTTATTACAAATGATTCATCGGGTTTCGAAGTTCTAAAACTTTCAAGCTATAGATTGCACTCGTTTGTGCCAATCACTTAAAGAATAATCTTTCAAATATTAAAATTCGATCGCATTTTCTCCTGAACGATAATTCCCGTATCACTTAATTGGACGATGTTATGGATGCTAATTCGGCGCTGTTGAGATTACTATCCAGGTCTCCCGAATTTACCCCCTTGCGATTTTTCCTCTGGAGATACGCTAAAGATACATTGACAGTGGATAAGCTCCGGGACCGCATTACCATTGCTTTGACGCATCAATGGGGTTGATGTGGTTCGAAGGGGTTTAATGAAATCCGAACTACGCTATCGCATGGATGAGGGAAGCTTACATCGAACATTTGTAACGTTATATTAAAACTTTGACAATTTTCGTTTCCTTTCATGCAGCATTATTGTTTAATGTGCAATATAACCTGTTGAATCATTTAAAATAACCCTGTATTTTATGTAGATTGCTGTGACAAATAATAATAATAATAATAATAATAATAATAATAATAATAATAATAATGAAATATTTGCCTGTGAACCCTTGAAAGAAATTTAAGGCAAACCCTTTTTTATTCTTAATGAATTAAGTTAAAACTTTTTAAAAGTCATACTGATATATTAATTTGAAACTATCTAGCTTCTTTCTCAATGTCTGATTAAAATGAAAATTAATACTCGCGTAAACCATTCTTCAGATTAACAGGAACAAAATATGACGAAATATTATCGAGAAAAGAAATTACACGAGAAACAATAACATTAAAATTTTTCTTATTTTCTATATTAGTTTCTATGTAGATTAAGCTAAAGATAAGGAGTTAAATTTCATATCACGCAAATAAAAGATTAAATTTTTACTATTACAGGCAAATAACAGATTTATTCAGCGAGCTACTTTTAATTTTCCATTTACTAATCCAATTAAATTCAATATTTTTCAAGCCATCTTGAAGTTATTTAATTTGAAATTAATTTTCATATAAAATTATCTATATTTACCGTTTTTGTTTTTAAATGGTATCAAATCGCTAGAAAGACAACATTTTCATAAATGTGACCATCTAACGGTAAATGAAAATGAAAATTTATAACAGCTTGATTTATTTATGATTGTTAGTATAAATTAAATTTTCTCGTCTAATTTAAATTTATTTTTATAGGAAAAATTTAGACTGTATACTTTTTTTTAATCGTGAATAATTTCTAATGAAATAATTGTAGAAGGAGAGCAAATAAGTGATTTTTTTATTCTGTTTATGTCACAAATACCGTACTCGTAAGCTACTATATCAATCAGAAGACCCCACTATGTCCGCTTTAGAATTTATAAGGGAGAAGATGAGTATTAAAAAAATGTCTTGTGTTCAATATAACTTACAAGCTCATGGGTATTATAAAAATGGTAAACGATAGTGATGAAAACTAATTTTATAAAACAACAAAAAAGCAACGTTTTTTTTCATGAAGAATTTTAGGAGAAAGAAAGCTCTAAACACAACAAAAAAATGAGGAGGCTAAAGATCTGTATAATATATATATATATTCATACATACCAATAATACAAATAGGTTTTCTTACAAAGCGAAATCTGCCCCACACCCCCATGTATTTGCTGCGGCAGCCAGCGGCCCATAGTCTCACTACGTATTCTATACCGAAAAAAGCTACTAGCACTATTTCCTACGGGAAAGAAAGAAGAATACACAAAAAGAAATAAGCACGGCAAAAGCAAACGTGTTATTATTAGTTACGATGTAAATTTAAAGTTTACGGTTAAGCCTCTAACACATGGAGAAAATACGTATATTAGTTGGATAGTTAACAGTTGTAAGAAATTATTTTCAAGCTGTTAGTAATGTAACACAACACAGTCTTAGTGCAAATATGGTTTTCTGTGGCTGCACAAAAGGAATAAATATGAAACTTCGTTTAAAAATAATATTATTCAATTGCCGAAGCGCACAGCATTTTCTTAATTTTAACCTCGATATTTGTTTTCATTTAGATACAGTAAAACGATAGTTTTCTGAACTTGTAAGGATTAGCACATTAGAGTTGTTTTATTATTCATTACAATATTATAGTAATTTCTGTATGTTTTTTCTTTCATATTTTCTCCCTAAGTGACAGAGGCTTACCTACAATCATCAGGGGCTGCTTGAGAAATAGACGGCGGCCACTAAATCCGGTGTAGATGGTCACACAACCAGCAGACCACAAGCGGACCACATACTCCACACTAAACAGGATAACTAGTCCAGCCTCCTGTGTAAAAGACAATATGCAGTTTCATACAAAAAATATATAAAATTGCATTTATGTCTCCTTTTTAATAATTATTGTTTAGATGAAAAAAATTAGCGTTTCATCTGTGATAACTCTTTGGGAAAGGCCATCCAATCAGGAGCATCTATAATTTATTCTAATATTTTATTGAGTGTGAAAACATTAAGTCTAGTTAGCTGTTAAGATAATAAAGATCTTAAAGATTTTTTTTTAATAAATGACAATTTCGATAAACAGGTGATAAATTATCAGGGCATGTTTTAAATACAACTGTTGATTAAGTTGTAAAGTTAATAAGTTATTTGTTGAACCACGGTTTGACTTTACCAATAGATAGAAAACGATTTTCTCGGTTGAAGTCTTTCCGTTTGGAAATTATGAAATCCAGTGATAAAATCACATTTATGCAAGCCTAAGATCCGGCCATCTCCATCATTTAATATTTTCCGTTGATGCATTTGACTTTTAAGACTGCGTTCAATTTTGGTAGCATACTATCCTATAGATTTTTATACTTATCTATCTATAGATATGTTTCTTTATTCGGTCTTTAATATGTTTCGGTCTTGTTTTACGAATAGTCTTGGCATGTTCGATTCAGCCTAAAGATACTAGATATGTTTTTAGATCAGGACCTTAGATTGGCTAATTCAAATTTCCCATCATAACATCAAAATACTTTGTTACTATCTGACATATACAGAAGTTAAACTCCAGTTGTAATGTCTTAATGTCAAAAATGACTTGGTAATATGTATCATGACACTGCGTTAAGTTATCTAAATTTCCAATCTGAAAGGAAACGTTCTCTCTAGGCATTCGCATGCGGAACCTCGACTTCTGCCCAAAAGAATTTTTTTCACCGCTCTACGGTACCTGACTAGAGATCCTATGTTAATCGATAACCAGCATTGTTCAAGAGATTAGACGGTATTGAACAACTGCATGATTATGGTAATCCTATCACAAACTGTGGAGTACCCTTTACCCTTCACAAATTTTGACTAATGTCGCACACTACAATGTCATTCACCATTGCAACCATCTCGGAACGGTTTTTATTGTCTACATATGCTACTGAACAACTGCATGATTATGGTAACCCTATCATGGAGTGCCCTTCGCAAATTTTGACCTTAGTCCGCTGCAATGTTTTGCAGATGCCGTTTCATTACCTACGGAGGGTAATTCGAATGTTAATGAAAGACCAGCGTCAGAATATAAATGGCAGTTCATTCAAGGCAATGAAACTAAGCGACGTGTTTTTTTTGTTTTTTTTTACCTTTGTTATATTCGGACTATTGCGAAGACGACGGCAAAGATTTTGTAGTAAACTATTTAAATTTGTTCACATTATTCCGATTCTCAGAGCCTCATGTTTTGTATATGTTGCATGTTCCTCTTTATTTTCAATTTATTATTTGTAGAGCGTTATTTTATAGAGATCTGAAGAAAAACCTAGCCGTGTTCGAAAACGTCATTTTCTATTTTTTTCGAAAACATAGCCCCTGAGGAATCTTCTTGGGAATTTTGAGATTTAATTTCTTCCAACGAAATCAATTTTGTGAACGACCAGTAGATCAACAGAGAATTTTTATCTTCCTCGATACACCCTTCAAAAATTTACTTCATGTACAATAGCGGAAGTACATGATAACTGAAGTTCCAAATTGTTGACCGGATTCATCTTCTGCAATATGATTGTTGACCGTAAATATTATTTAAAAAAAACTATCATTACCAAGACAATTTTAGAAACGTCTATTTATAATATTACTTCAACGTTTTTAAATTTTTTAAATTAATATTAGTAAACACTGACCTGTATTTATTTTATTGTTTTAATTGTTTTTAATTTCTTCAATGTTTATGTAGATGATATTTATCTTTTAATTATATACCTATTCCAGTTAATATTTATTCTCATATTAGAGGTGAGGTTTAAATATTTTCTTTACTTATTTACTATAACAAAAATTTGATTCTAATATTAAAACTAATCATGGAGAAATGATACTTGTGTAAATTTATACAGAGTCCGTCAAAAAATAAATACACACTCCAAGAGATGTTATCTTTGATGATTGTGAGCCTTTTTGACGAATTGCATTGAAAGCATTTTGTTTACAGATTCCAATAGCTGTCAACTCCTGTTGTGATTTATTACAATTCCATCTCTATAAATAAATTTACTTGAACGGGTGTCCAAAAAGCGTGAACATGAAAGAAAAAATCACGTGAATAATAACTTTTCGTGAATTTTTAAATGCCACCGTTTTGGTTACAAACGATCATTTTATACTACACAAAAAGATCAATCGTGAATGCATCACGTGATTCTTTTGTGATTGATCGGACTTATTAGACATAATGCTAACGGCATAATTAGATATAATCGCTTCACGATACGAAATTATAATTTATGATTTCGTTAATTTTTCTGTAAGTAGACAACAGGAATTTTCAAGGAGGCATCAAAGCATTTCATGCCATTATTAGCATATTAAGTTGAGCGTTTTACCACATTTATCTTGTATAGATAAAATTAGACTGAAATTATCTCGGTGACTGTCAAAATTCTTGTTAATCAAGGAGCATTGCTGCACGTGTAAAACAACTACCTTTAGGGCTACAGTGCAACCAGTCATATCAATGTTTTAAAAACACAAGCATCTTTTTTATCCGCTGTCATTCCCTGATCATAGTTCACTAATAGAAGAACGTGTTCACCGGTATAATAATATTTTTCCTATATCCCTTTACATATTGAAGACCAATAGAGCACAATTTGGATTAGAACCTATTCTTTGGAGGCACTTTGCTGATGACTTTCGCTTTTTAGCATGTGGACTCGAACGAGGAAGCAATACGAGCCAACGGCATTCGGACATATTAATCAATAGTTCCTGGCCAGATACTCTGTAGCCTAGTGTATAAATTGAAGGGCTCGAGGCAATAAGGACATAACCCACAGGAAGACGTTCTTACTAAATGTAATAATCACTGCTTTTATAAGCCATTTGCAGTATGTTTCAGTAATAATTACACAAACAAACTGCTATCACAGTAAGCCAAAACATCAACCATAAAGATTTACAGATTTTTTAAAAATATACCATCACTTTTCTCAAAATATCCTTCCTGTGGGTTACGTCCTTATTGCCCCGAGCCCTTCAATTATAGCGAAAATATAATGCCTGTATAATTTATTCACCAGTTTTCTTAAATATTTTTTCAATAAAAGCCTCGCATCAGTCAAATTTGTCCATAAGATGGCCTATCCTAAAAATGTAATTAATGAGTTATCATTTGGAGCACTAAAATATATTTTTTTTAAATAATAAAACTTAATATGTAATAAAAAAAAAGAAGCAAATTGAGATTACTCAAGAAGTGTAATTAACTGGGTAATTATAATTAAAAAATATTACAACCTGTTTTAAGTAAATAAATAAATTCTTATTCATATACATAGTTGATATGAAACCGTGTTTATCAACATGTTTCTGTAAAATACATTATAAATTTTTCTTTGCTATGTAAAGGGATTCCTGCGGACATTAACAGTTTTACTTGGAAATCCATTTCAAAGAAACAATTAATAATAATTAATTATTTAGAAATAAAATTAATTAATCAAAGAGAAAACAATATTTATTTACTTAACCGCTCTATTCGCAGACAGATAATTATAATGACAACAAAAATAGAGATATTGCCCGGGGACTTTATTAGGTACATGCTCGTGTTGCAGATAATTTTCTAGAATTTTAACATCTGTGATTAAACATACCACAGCAACTTCATAATTTTAGTCAACTGTACAGATTTCAGAGCATGGGGAAGAGACGTGATGTAACGGACTTGAAACGAAGCCTATTAGACGCTAGGTGAACTGGAAATAATATGACGAAAACGGCAGTTCTCACGAAATTTTCAAATACCAGTTTTAAGGGTATAACGAAAATGGTGCAACAAATGGAAAACATCTACTCAGCGTCGGTCCTGTGAATGGAGGGTTCTAGTTTATGAGAGAGGTCGGAGGAGGATGGCTAAGATGTACAAGCAAACAGACAGTCCGCATTTAGTCGAATCATACAAGAAACACATATCGTGAAGCACACTAGGCACATCTTGTTTCGGAGGATTACAATGGCCGACGGGCCCTGCAATGTCTCAAACGAACAAAAAAGTAAGCCTTTTGTGGGCTTAGGAACGCCAGTACTGGACCATAGAAGACTGGGAAAAAGTCGCTTGGTCGGATGAATCGAAGTTCTTGTTCCTGATGTTAACGACACGAGCGGCAAAAACAGCATGGATCTATGACCTATGATCTTATCTTATCTTGTACAGAGGGTAGATTATCGCAGAACGATAGTTTGCGCCATCGCAGTAACTAACGACTGCTATGAGATGACAGTAGCAGACGGGATCGACGGCTTAACGTGCCCTCCGAAGCACGGGGGGGGGGGGGGGGGCGGTTCATGATGGAAAAGCTGCTGCGGACGAACAAACCAGTGGCTATCACCAGCTGCTGGACATCCAGCATTGGTCACTCAGCAAATGGGTCAGGCTAAAGTCCCCCAACAGGAGCCCCAATTAGCCGTCCAACCCAGCAATGGTCCGCAAGCCACTGGCTGTCACCGAGTTGCTTAACTCCATCGATCAGCGAGCCAACCCCTTATGACCTATGATAGTATACATGATGATAACTATAATACACATCCTTTGGCACATCTTGGATTCTTTAATATCCTAAATGCACATCCGTTCATATTAACAGTATACCCTGGGGAACATATTTATTTCCAACAAGAAAATGCGCCGGCCCATAGAGCACACCACACATCACCATCGGAACTTCCAGGAATATGCCAACGAGGTGCAGCAGGAACTTTTTCTCTTGTTGTGTGCAGCAGGTTTTCTCGGATCTGAATCCCATCGAGCAACTTAGGGACGACCTGAAACGAGTTGTGAGAACCTTGTCTTATATTTTTCGTCGAATCTCCAGGAAAGGCGTAACAAACTCATGCCTGGTACTTTTACAACAGTCTCAGCACTTTGTTGAATCTTTGCCAATTTAGGCTTTTAAAGGCTAAAGATGTAGCTAATAAAGTGGCTGGGAAGTGTATAATATTTTCTTATCCATTTTGTTTATTAAAAATAAAATTCTTCAGTTTTTTATTACGATGGTAACAATTATTCTAATTTTTTGCAATTTGTAACATTTCTTAAATCGAAAGAAAATATGAAAAAAATTAAATAAAAATTATTGAAAGGGAATTTGTTCTGTCAATCACACACGAGATTCTTTTTAAACGATTAATTTAACCCATCATGTAATATTTGTTACGCATATTTATAATATATAATAAAATGAAAAAAAATGTTTTATTATTTTTGTTAGAGACAGAATTAATGAATAATGAATAAGTATTAGAGACAGAATTACCCTTTATTTATAAGTTATGAAGAAATCTATTGGGTGTTCCGCAAAGGACTCCCTGATTTTAAGAGCAAATATCTCAGAAACTGAGATCGATAGAAGAATGAAACAAGAGGCATGTTTATTTCGAAAGCCATAAAAATCTAATATGGAAGTTTCAAAATTAGTTACAAATGTTGCCGACAGGTGGCACTGTACGTAGCGTACTTAAGGAAGTGGATTAAATCATGTATTCCGTGGAGCAACGAGTTTTTCTAGTAAAGAGTACCACCGGTTAAATCGCAGTTCTACGGCAACAAGGTGCAGTTTTTAATCCCGACTTAAAACTGCAAAAGGACCTGATGCGTAAACAATCCGCCAGCTTGAAAATCGGGATTGAAATCTCCATTACCGGAAAAATACGTTGCTCCACTGAATACATGATCTTATCCACTTCCTTCAATATGCTACGTACATTTGAAACTAATTTTGAAACTTCCGTATCAGATTTTTACGGCTTTCGAAATAAACATACCACTTGTTTCATTCTTCTATCGATCTCAGTTTCCGAGATATTTCCTCTTAAAATCAGAGAGTCCATTGTGGAACACCCTGTACATCTCTGCTTAATGGTTTACCTTAACTAACACAGTAATGAACTTCATAAAGGATCTTAGCTAGTTAAACAAATAGTATGGATAACATAAGGATGCACTGCAAATTCGAAGGCAGAAAAATCATTAAATTGATGGAGAATTTATTTAAAAGAGTGCAATAGAGAGCTGTTATATGTGGATTGCTAGAGATGAATCACTTTTGGGAATTATAACGCTGAAAATCGTTAACATTAAACGAGAAATCAATTCATGGAATTTTTGTCGAGCTTTAAATAATTAGAATTCCGCGAAAGAGAAAGAGAAATCAATTTTCTCCGATGGGTAGGCGTTTCATTGCAAAGAAGAAATATCTAGAATTTTAGGAATTCCGCTTTTGTGGTGAGCGTAGTGTCATCAAAATAAATTAGACCTAAAACATTGTTAAATGAAAAGGGCGGAACAAGCCTCATGATTTATTCGTACGAAAATAACTCGAATCATTTCTAAACACTCGTTCGAATTCGGTTAATATATCCATTTTTTTATTTGAGTTTCAATTTCAACCGTAAACAGCCAAATTTTGTACGCAATATTCGAAATACGCTCTAATAATAAAGTGAAACTTTATAATCAACTTACCATCCAAAACAGAGCCCCGTTAGCAAAAGCAGAATACTGGTCAATGGTGGAAAGGACACTAAATATAAGGCAGACCAGGACCACCATAAATCTAAGGAAAGAAACAAAAAGAAAAAAAAGTGTAACCATTATTTTAACAAAAAATATTTTCCTAGAGACGAAGATCTTAAAATTCTTAGCTCAGTTCACTTTTCTTTCTTATTTTTAAAGGACAATTTTACTTTAAAAAAGACTTTCAACTTTTAAGGATCGAAAAGTCAATAAATTTTAAGCCTGCTGGTAGGGATTCGGAATGGCAAATCCGAAAGTGGTCGAATTCCTGTTAGGAGAGAGGATTAAATGAACGTATTTGCTCTCATCTCATTTCGATTATATTTAGTTTAAATAAAAATTTCATTCCCAAAATAAAGAAGACTGAAAATGAGTACAGCTAAAGTTTCATGAAGTGCAAAAGATTTCAGATATACTGTATATCGGTATTGCAAAAAAAGTATCCAACTCGCAGTTTAATAATGATACACTTATTCGTTTCTTAGAGAAGCAAAAACGACGAGTAAAGCTCTGGATTATATTCCCTTTAAAATTCACGCGAAGTAAATTTAAATAGACGATTTAAATTTCGAACCGAGTTAATAATTTATGTTTCGGGGTTCACTTGTTTGTTTTTCAAATTTTATTTATTTTGCAGGAGAATTTGCGCAGAAAGGCAACGCGTGTTCGAAAATTCATTATGACACCTTATGTTTAAATATTAGAAACCCATCCATGTGTTGTTATTGTATTCGGTCGAAATTCGATTGCACCAGGGCTTATGAACGAGTGCTTCGCAAAAATCAATTTCGAAAATGTTATTGTTCTCCCGTGGCGGAAAAACATTATTGCGCACGTTGCAAATCAAAATGTTTGTATAAGAGTTCTAAATATTTATCTTCAAAATTCAACAAGGGGTAAATTCGTTCAGCTTTTGTTTAATTTCTGGAATAGTTCTGTTTTTCTATAAGAATATTTAAAGACTACAATAGTTTTATTATTATTTGTACATACGTCTTTATCTCTGGGTTTATTCTACGTATTTAAAGAGCTCTCGTGCGTTGACATGATGACGCTCAAATTTTAATGAGCAATTTGGACGAATCCCTTTGGACATATTTCGAAATACTCTAATGGCTGGATAGATACCGTCTCTAACAGACATTCTTATTATTTTCTTCTTTCTCCTTTCCTATGACGCCATTAAAAGGCGTATTTTGTATGCATATAAGCTTTTATTAGTTTGCAATATTTCATTACTTCATGTAAACTTTATTTTCAGTGCTCTTTATTCGACTTTTTCATATGCATTACCGTTATGAAAAGCAAATAAGAGTAAATGAATAATGAAATGGGCTTCTCCACATATCATTAAGGTTATGCAGAAAATTAAATTTAGAATTGTTCTAAATACCTGAAGCGTTTCCAAATTTAAGTACTGTACATTACAAATTATTATGCTTTCTTTATTTCATTTAAAGCTTAGAAGAAAACTTAAAAGAGAATTTGCTTGCTAAAATAGACTAAAAAAACGCTGAAAATTAACGAAATTTATTAATAGAACTTCTACGATCTTCCTTTGCTACATAAAAATAAAAATATAAATAAATTCAATAAAAATTGAATTTTCAATGCTTACATTTAAAAAATGACAAGTAACGGGTTTTCTCCCTTATTCTTAAAGCAAATAGCACTTATTCATAAGGAAACAAAACCCCAAAAAAACAGATTTACTTCCGTCAATGTCTTCCAAATGTCAGATTAAGAATTTCATATTTCATAAATATTTTGAGAAGAGAAAGATAGCTTGCGGAGGAGTGAACACCAGAAATATCCGCGAAAAAAATAAGAAATAAGCATTTCTGCCGAGAAATTTTTATCAAATCTTCCTTCCTTCGATTCTAAGCTGAATACTTTTATTTTTCCTTTTTGGTCTACTATCATCATTTTTTGGCATCCCCAAAGGGGGAAACGAAAAACCATTCCTATGGCAACCAACTTCTCCTTCACATCGACACTTTAATCCCATTTGATCGATGGCTTTTAACTTTTTTTTTTTTCCGAAAGATTTCCAAAGGCTGATCTTCGAATCGCCCAAAAAGTTTTTTTTTTCCCCTCCCTTTTCCTCCTACGGAGTCTTTCACCTGCGTTTTTCCCATTTCTGTTTCATTTGTTTCCCAATGAAATCTCAGTGGAGAAGAATTTTTTTTATTTGTTTCAAAGTTTTCGTTTGTGTTTCCTGCAATGATAGTTGGAGAAAAGTTAATGAAAAATGTTTAAGAGTTAAATGTAATGTCCAACAAATTGCGGAGAAAAGGATCGAAAAAAATTGTGTATCTTTTCATCGCGAACGTATTATTTAAAGGTGATTTAAAAATTACTACAAAAATATACTACTGAAAATAGAGTAAAAAAAATTTCTATATATAGAATATTATTTGATTTTTGAAACCAATTTAAATAGACTCTTTAATATTTCATATTTCAGAATAATTTATTTTCATATATTTCTTAAGACTGAATTTTTATCTTCAAAAAAGGTACACTTTAAACCGGGTTTAATAAAAAAATAAATAAATTCTACAAAAGTAAAAAACATTTCATTTTAGTAGAGAAATGTGAAGGAAAACCTATTATCGATTTTCTTAAATAAAATTTTCAAAGCTCGCATGTCTTTTGATTTTGAATTACGGCTTAAATCTTCCTTTATGCAGTCATTATTATTCCAGATTAACGAAAAGCTCATCCATTATTTCGTGCGTCATTTCAGGGTCTCTGCAATTTTGTATACCTGCCGAACATTTTCGTCCATTAAAAACACGGAAAATTTATAGTTATTTAAGGAAAAACACTCAAGAATTTAGCAAATTCTAGGAAAACACATACGACGCATCAATATTTCAAAACGGCAATAACGATATTTTTCTTTTGCCAAAACCTCACTAGCAGTAATGAAATTTATAAATAGAACCACGTTTATCATTTTAAAGAAACGTTCACCTTATCACCAAGATAAAAAAAAATCATCATCCCGCTTTATATAAAAAATAAATCGAGTAGAAATTCTCCTTAAATTTCTGCGAAGTTTCGTTAACAGCCGCTGCCGAAATGAAGAATTCCCGCAAATGGTCGTCAACTCGCTTCTCCGAAATGGTCTTTCAAACGAGGCAAAGTAATGTTCGAGGCACTGAAGTATGAAAAGAAAAACTGTTTCGTCTATAACAAGGTATAAGCATTGGTCGAAAGCGCTAACGTGCGAAGACGGAATTCAAAACGGTGGTTTTGTGTTTAAACATTTATTGATTAATTAAAACTTTAAGAGTTAAGTGTAAAGTAATCCTGAGGATTAAAACATAAATTTTACTGAGAATAAGCACCTTGTTCAACCGGATGATTATTGATTGAACCAATGAGTAAAATCATCAGTTATGATAATGGAATTGCTAACGTGTTTATTTTACATAAAAGATTTATTAAAGAATTAAATTTTAAAATGAATTTTCTTTCAACTAATATCGAAAAGAGCTTAGGTTCTTGTTTAATTTACTTGCATTACAACCTGTGTAAAATTGCTATTCTTAAGAATTTAAAAATTTAAATGTATAAATCTCACAATTTATTTACAGTAATTATTGTTAAGGTAAATATTTTATAATTCTTTTGTCCTCAGTGATTATTTAATTCAAGTTAATGGAAATAGTTCGTCTTAATAAGTAATGATGAATAAAGTTATTTTACTCTCAATTAAAAATCTCTCATGAATGCTCCGAATAGTGCGGACCATATGTCAAATATCTAAATGTCAATAATAATAATTAAGTTGTCACGGTTGTCCTTAAGACACCTTGAGACAGCTTGGCTGTCCGTGGTGTCTGCGATAGCCCATTTGGTAGAGGCGTCGGCCATGAAAGTCGAGGTTCCTGGTTCGAATCCGGGTCGCAGAATTTTTCCTTCCATTTTTCAATTGAAAAATCATTATCTAAATGTCAGTTCGGTCGAATATCTGTCGATCAAATGTCCGAAATCCGGACTGTCCGATGCCGGATAAAACATCAAGCTCCTCAGAAATCAGCAATCTTTCTGATTTGTGGTAACATAAGTGTATTTAAGAGATTGACAATATAGCGATAATGAGTCGCATATAAGGTATCTTTGTTTTGGAACTTAAACATGGTTTCTCTGATGTTATATCAGGTATGTCATTCCAACTATTCAAAATGAAACCTTATTTAAAGAAAGGAGAGGTAATAGAACGAGATTTCAGATACAAGCCGCTCTTATAAGTTCAGCGTCTATTAGCCACTTTATCATATGAGCCGGTATTCTTCGTTTACAATCACACGAAAACACGAAACAATTCTTTCAATTTCGCTAGGTGAATAATAGTTTTCAACGTGGGAATGAATGGAAGGTAATGGGTCCAAACTTATTTAACCCAAAAGAATCCCTAATGGTGTTATTATAGGCGAAATTCAGCCGTCCTAAAAGGATCTTCTTTGTACAGCCCAATAAACCGTAGCATATTCTAAGGTTGACACGACTTTGCCCTAACATTTCTCGGCCAGATAAGGTCTTCCGCAAATTCTTTATTAAGTAAGTGACGCCATCAAGATTTCTATCATTTCCTCAAAATTAAAGCTGAACGCCAACCTGGGGCCCTATTCTCGAAATTTTCGTGTTGCAATTCATCTCACATATACTATCTCACTCGTGAGATTTTCAACTCACACTATTGCTATTCTGCAGTTCAAACTACAAAACGAACACAACTGGCGAGTTCGCACGTCAAACCGTGGCCTTCGAGATATTAGGCCTCCGCATCGCCTCTCATTTCAATGCTTTCCTCCGTTCCAGCGGAAGTTCAACTTTTTAACGCTAGAGGGGGATCATCAGGGATAAAACAAGGGTGGATTCAAGCTTAATCTATGGAAGCTACAGACGTTGATAAAATTATTTCGTGAATTTAGAGGAAAAACAAACACTTCGAACGCAGTTTTTTTTATTAATTTGTATTTTGCTTTTCATTGATTATATTTTTTGTATTCTCTCATTGAGATATTTCGTTGTTTTTAAAGTGCTAATTCGTTGCGCCCGTGTACTGCACACCTTTGCCTCCCTTAACTACGCCCCTGATTCAGTGTTAGTGTAAACTTCCTTGTTTTCAGAGGCCATGTGTTATTAAATTAATCATTTAATAAAAGTACTTCATTTTGAAATTATTGAATTCCAATTTCGCTTTATGCTGTCATCAGCCCGAAACCTATATTAACAGGTATTTAGTTGTTTTGTTTTTTTGAGTTGAATGTACATTCAACAGCCTGTTGTTGGATGTATCAATAAAATCGATAATAGTACAGACGATCTCGTTCGATAAATCGTCTAGAGCATGATATCAAAAAAAAACAGATGGAGGTAGATAATCGAACGATTATCCCCCCCCCCCCCCCCGCTCTTCATCTGTTCTTGACGATATCGAATCGGGGTAATCGTTTTTATCGAAATCGGTTAACCAACGTCAGGAGACGTTTTTTGAGTCTAACGCAATAGACTCAAAGCAGCCCACATATCAATGACCATTCCACATGACGTGTGGTGAAAAGTAGTTTAGCCATAGCCTAATAATACTATGGTTTGGTATTATTGTGTATGTTATGTTAAAATGATTGATAAAACCAAGAACAGATGAAGGTACGTGTGTGAATACTCCCTTCCCCCGCCGTCGCCCTTCATCTGTTCTTGATAAAACATTTTATTTCAATATTTTGTGTGTGAATAATTTCCGATTTTAAACCGATTTTTCACTTACATCGAATATATTGCTCATTATGATAAATTTCTATTAAGATTCGGTTCAAAAGAAAAACCAACAACACAAAACAGTAATTCGTGCGAGCGTGACGTTTGAAAAATGTTAAAAAGATGTTGGAATAATTTCGTTTCATTAATTTCATTCAGTGCAATGAAAACAAGACCACATAAAGGATCGCGTCATTTGCTCTTGCTGAAAATTATACAATAAACCAGTGTAAAGACAAATTCATCAATATTACATAAAGATATGCATAAATGTAAATGAATTAAGGAAATTCAGTTAAGTAATGATTTTTCTCTATAGTTTTAAAGTGATAATGTTCTTTTATAACAAGGAGAACCTCCCATAAGTACAGGCAGGGATGGATGAGGGTAGGGTGTTTTTTTTCCACATACTTATAGATTTTTTATTCCACTGTCAATTTGAGCATAAAATAAGAATTTCTCTATAAAATCATTTCCATGAAAGATAGGTTTCTTTATTAGACCTAATTTTGTCGTGAGAGCCGGAATTTTGCGAGATAAAGTCGGATAAATTAGCATAGCGATGAGGTAGAAAGTAGTTGATTATTAAAGCACTAGGAAGTAGTTGTGTATTATCTAGTGCTTTATTGTTTATCCCTGACGAGCGCCAACTAGCGGTCAAAAATTGAAACTGCCTCGGCACGCTATTTCAAGCCCGATGCGGAGGCCTAATATCTCGAAGGCCACGGTCAAACTCACACGAGTTTCGACATTTCTAAGCGTCTGCAATCGAGACTATTCATCAAGAACCAATCAAATAAGCGGAAACTGTTCCCAAACGATCGCTCAGTATCAGGGAGGTGCAACTCATAGCTTTTTCCGTACTATCCGCGAAATTCAAGATGGCTGACTGGTCAGGCAACTCTACTCGCACTTAGCTGAGAAAAGCAATCAGAACAAAAGGTTTAAATGGTTTCAGTTTTCACGCCGTAGATTCACAGCGTTTTTTCATATCATTAATGCAATAACACAGAAATCTGTATTTAATAAATAATTTATTTTTTATGAAATTGGTACAATTCATATTGAATAAATTATGTTTGAGAAAATGGACACTTATTTATGGGCAATGATGTACACTTATTTATGGACAAAAAAGACATTGCAGTTGACATCATTGTTTATGGACAACAAAAAATCCCAAATCGAATACTTACATTTGAGCAAAAGGACTAGTTATTATATATTATTAATTGTCAATTAATACTGAACAGTTACTATCTCAGTTTAAAGCCGTGCATTCATAGCGCATGTTTTAAAAGCAGTTTCAGTTTGTCTAATGACATTGATGTACTGTGATATTTTAAAGCATGATGATATTACAAAAAAAAAAAAAAAAAAAAAAAAAAAAAAAAAAAAAA
>JAHWFO010015474.1:7259107-7307888 GCA_023313115.1 Rhysida immarginata
AAAAAAAAAAAAAAAAAAAAAAAAAAAAAGTTTAACGAAGCTCAATGATAAAAACAGTTCACGAGAATCACAATTAATCATAGGGACGAATTATTTTTTAATCCCATTGAAAATCGTATGCCTATAACTGAAACCAAGCCTGTATTCCCCATTCCTTCCATACATTCATTTAGTTTGCAAGCATTACATTTGTTTACTTTTTCGTGCACTGAAATATTTCTTAAAATTATAATTACGGTATCCTTTTCTGAATCATTTTCCTCATCTGAAATTTATAACCTAATCCTTCCAGAATGTTTTCACGTTCTTTTTACTGGAATCACATGACCGCGCCTCAAATTACGGCCTTTAAAAGAACCCGTCTTCAAACCGGGAAAATACGCTATGGATTGGTATATTGCTATGCTTAGACAGGAAAAAAAAAAGTGAATACAATTCCATTTTGTTTCTACATTCGAGCAATTTAAATATATTCATAAACTGTAATAACTTATTATTAAACCAATATCCAAAAATTAAAAAAAAAAAAAATCAAAGTTTTATTAAATTTTTATAAAATTTTCAATCAATTGTGCATTGAGTTTAGCGCGTCGTTTGCTATTTATGACTGACTGGGATTGCAGCGCCACCGGTGGCGCCCTATCCGTTGACGGACGCTTTTTTCAATCGAGTTTCCTCCTCTGGTATATACAGGCCTGGGTATATATCTATCTCTATGCTCAGTATGAAACTTAGGCTTTCATTAGGCTAAGATATGAACACAAAGTAAAGAATCACAGATGAGCAAAAAGAATTTTTTTTCATAAATAATACAAGAATGTATAAAGGAAAATTTGATAACGAGTTTACGAATAACTATGGAATGAAATTGAATTCTTGCGTCGGAACAAAGAAATCAAACATAGAATGGAAAAAAGGCTTAATTTGCACTATACGCACAATCGCGCGATCAAGGTAAGTGAAATGATGTTTTGAAGACCCCTCCCCCTCTAACCAGCTGATATATAAACCCTTTTTTATTTGGTTACGAGTAAAAGGCTAAATTAATAAAGATGTCATTTACCTTGGTCGCGTGATTAGTCATCGCGGGATTGTGCCGATAGTGCATATTATCTATCGCTCTGTTTTGTAGGCTTAATCATAGTATTAGAAGGAGAAGTAGGGAAGCTAAGGGGTTTCCAGTGTTCGTGGTTTGAGGGCGCTTGCAGCAATTTGGGCTAGAGTGCCTATAATAAGAGTGTGGCCAACGGGCTTTCGCCGCCATTTTTTATCCAACTTGGATTAAGCTTGTATGGCAAAACGAAGATTATATAGGAATAAATTACAATATAGAGACCTAATTTCGTAGAAACTAATTAATGACAAAGAAATATAACATTTAAATAACATTTTGCTAATTCTCTAGACATTAATCAAACATAAACAAAAAAAAAAAAGGAAAAATAAAACATTTCAAATTTATTTTTATATGATATATGGCATGAAATTAAAAAACCCCATAGAGTATGTAAAATTCAAAATTAGTTTTTTCGTTAAATTTTTTATTGTTTTGTTGAACTAATTGAAGGATTATATGAAATATTAAACCTATCCTTATATTGGATATTTAATTTTCAAATTTTATTGTTGAAGTGTAGAATATTTTCTTTCTTTTTTTAATGCAATCATTTTTACTTCAACTTATTATTTAAATTATTTTCTAATTATTTTTTACTAAAAATATTTTTAGATTATTCAACCAAAGTATAGAATATTTATCAATAAACAATTTATATTATTATAAATCAATATATAATTCCTCTGTCCGAAATTAAGGTGTACATTTCGATATTATTTTTTTTGTATGATAAATGTATACCATATTTTCGAAAAAATGTATACCTTATTTTTTCGGGAATATGTAATTAAATATTACAATTTAAAGAAATTTATAACTTATATAATTTTTAATTATTTCACAAAAAAAGTAAAAATTCATTTCTTTCTTCTTACAATGTAATAAAATCACATTGTAAATCAAAACAATAAATTAACCTCAAAAAAATATTAAAATAATCGCATATTTACTATTAATATAGAAATGGATAATAAAAATAGTAAGAAGAATAACAAGAAGAAAAAAATGTATGTTTAAGCTTATATTTTTAATATAACAGTATGATTGTATTATAACATTGTAATACTTTTAATTAAATGAGTATTTTATAATTTTTATTGAATAAATAAAAAAACTTTAGGTTAATTTATAATAGTTTATAATGACCATGAAGTTTTAAAAAATTCATAATTAGTAATATATTGGTTTTGAAGTTAAAAATAAATATTTAATATAAGGAGCATCATGATGTAAAGGTTTAGACTTGAAAGACCATTATTTTATGTGCAAATTTATAGTAGAATTATTACAAATCATCTTAGGGCTTAAGTAGGTTAATGTTTTTTGGTAAATTTTAATAAGTAATCAACTATGAACTTCACTTCAGACTTTAATGCGGCTTCTGTAGATTTATTATTTTAAAGATCTAAATCTAAGTTTTGTAAATATATCTTAGTTTTGATATTAAAATTTTATTTTAAAAAAAAATTTGAAATAAATTACCTTGATAGTTATTTTATTAAACCTAATTGTGGATATTTATTTATTTTTATCTATTTTTTGGATGTCAATTTTATTATCTTGATTTAGCTAAAAATCATAGTGAAAAATTTATTTTGTTTAATTCTCTTAAAATTAACTATTAATGACAAAAAAATATAATGCATGTATTTAAATAACAGTTTGCTACTTCTGTACACATTAATCAAACATAAACAATGAAAAAGATAAATTAAAAGATTACAAAAAAAATTTTTATATGAAATTAAAACCCCCATAGACTATGTAAAATTCAAAATTAGTTGTTTCGTTAAATTGTTTTATTGTTTTTTTGATTTATATGAAGTATTATATGAAATATTAAACCTGTCCTTATCATTTTTACTTCAACTTATTATTTAAATTATTTTCTAATTTTTTTTTTTAAAATATTTTAGATTATTCAACCAAAGTATAGAATATTTATCAATAAACAATTTATATTATTATAAATCAATATATAATTCCATAAAATACTCTCTCTGTCCAAAATTATAGTGTACATTTTATTATTTTTTTTTGTAATTAATGTGTAAATTCTGGAAATTAACCCAGTGTGAGGTTAGGTTGCATTTAGTTTATTTTTCTATATCTAATTATAACGTTCTGAAAGAGTTAAATAAATTTTATTATGAAAAATGTATTCAATTGCGCTTCCTGACTATTGTAACTTGGATAAGTAATGGCCGATTTTAATCACGTGAAGCATTTAGCCAATAGAAAATAACACCATCGTTGGCCACACTCTTATTATAGGCACTCTATTTGGGCCCATCAACTGGTGCTCTCAAGCATCATTTGCAGTTGGCAAAATACATTTAAAATAAGTAATTGAAATAGAAATTTTACAACATTTGTGCTAAAATATTTTTCTTGTTACTAGAAGTTAATTTCAATACCGGAAGAAAATTATAAACTATTATTTCTGGTTTTTCAGTAGGCTACAGTCTATTAAAATTAAAAAATGCAGAACAAAATCCAATAAAGTTGATATAATTATTTACCAATTATGCAAACTTGGGACGTTTTGCTAACAGTCGACCTGGCTTCTTTTAATCGTTTTAATAAATTATTTAAAATAGCCTTATTAGCTCAACAAATTAATTTAAAAAAAAAGTAAAGAAAAGAAATAGAAAATAAAAAAAATAATTTCCATCCAAAAACAAACAGTAATTATAAAATATATATATTTTTTTTAGAATTACACCCCTACGAAAACATTGTACCTTAACTTTTTTGTATCAATTTACCTATTAATGTATACATAAATTGTTACAAAATAGATATTGTACAATTTACATTTTTCGTAAGGGTGTGATTCAAAAAATTATATTTAGTTTTATTTTATTTTTATTTGTATTTATTTATTTATTTATTTCTTGGTTATTCTTAGATTCATTTGATAATAATGATAATATTAATGTATTATAATTACAATGAAATCTAATAGTATAATAGTAAAATATTTATGAATTTAAGTAGTTTAAATAAATCATAAAGCTTGTCAAAGTACAGTTGAAGCTCAAAATGGATATGTCATACAGTAAATAAAAGATAAGACTAAGGAAAATCAAATAAAAGTTGTTTTTTTTTTATAAAATCTTTAAAACTTATAAAATTTACAGAATTTTTTATATAAAAATATTTAGGCTGGAAAAGGAAAAAAAAAAAAAAAGTGTTCAATATTAGTTAATGAAAAACTCAATTTCTTGATTTCAATACGCTAATTCTTAATCTAAGGTTTATTGAGGAATGAGATAGTACAAAAAAAATATTTATATTCTTTGTATATTTTTATTTTTTTTGTATATTCTTTTATAGAAATAATATTGATTGAGGCAAAGGGAAATTGGTTGTTTTTTATTTTCGATTTTTTTGTGTTGAGGTAATAATAGTAGTTTGAATGATTTATTGAATCCTCAATGTTTTAAAGACACTTTATAGTGTAATCGTTTTCATTTAGTAGTTTAAAATAATTAAGTCTAATCATTTAAAAAAAATCTTTACTTTTAAACCCTTTATCAGACAATTTTTTATTTAATTTGCTCTTTTCAGCATTATATTAATAAAAAATTGTAATTATAGAATGTTGCAAAATAAAAAGTTAAAAAAATGAATTTTTGAGGAAAAGATACAGCGATATTTTAAGATATGATTTAAACGCTATTGGGGAATTTTAAACCACTTTATTTTTGTATCTAAAATTAAATACTGAGTAAAAATATAATATTAACAAAGTGTTATATATGGTGCTAAATTTTAAACTTTATATATTACATTGGATTTTAAAATTTTATATTATTTTTTGAATTTTGAATATTGCATTAGACCTGATTTTTTTTATGAAACTATTAATTTGTATTTACTTTACTTTTATATTTATAATCTATCCAGTTGTATTTTAAAATATATCGATTTTTGAGTGTGATTATTTATTTATTTTTATATTTATATTCTGTCCGTTTGGAGTCTAATAAATAGCGATTTAAGTGTGATTTAGATTTTAAACCAAAAATCTCACGAGCAAAACTGCTCATTCAATTTTGGTAGATTTTATAAATTTTATAAATTATTAATTTTTTTATATATTTTTTTTCAGACCTTTTGCAATAAGTGCTTCTAGAAAAGCATTTGGGAACGAAGTGCAATAAACTGTAATAATAAATTGGAAACTATATTAATATCGTAATAAGTGAAATGTTTATTATCGATATACGTTATAATGACAGAACAGTTCCAAATGTTTACGGCGACAGTTTAATGTGGAAAAATAACGGTAAAATCAGCTCTTATGGTGAACAGCTTACACATTCGCGTTATTTTCTCTCTTCCAGCTAGGGCCCAAATTGACCGCAGCGCTGCTAGTTCATGAAAAATCCGTGACAAAAATGGGCGGAACTTAAGCTAGCGATGCATCAACATAGTATTTTTTAAATTGCTCCAAAATGAGCCATGATAAAATCGAAATTATTGAAAGGAATGAATGCCTGGAATGCCTATTGTTTATGGGGAATAGTTTTTAGTTCATTTTATTATAAACAAAGTGCTTTAATTTATTTAAATTCACAGGTATGTCGAAATTGGGGTGGGGGAGGAGGTCGGTGAAGCTTCCCTACTTCTCCTTCTAATACTATGGCTTAATGCTGATCTTCGAGTTTGATCCTCTAAAATCGGTCGAATGTTGTCTATCAAAATTTTTGCCGAAATCCTTTGATAGTCGAAATAAGTGACGAAAATGTTACTCATGACAGTCGAAAGCATCAATCCGCGTTCGTAAAACTCGTTGCCTTCTCAAACAACGCCTTTCCGCTGTTTCCAATGCTCCGATTGAATGCAGATTAGCGAATATGTCGGCCATGTTTCTTCTTTTTTTGTGCGTAGCTATCTCACAAGCTCTACCATGGTGCGTAGCTATCTCATAAGCTCTACCATGTTATTTTTCATCCATGGCTCTACTCACGTGAGCTGACAACTCACATGGGGAGAACGAAAAACATGGGAGTTGATTTTCGAGAATACCAATTTTGTCTGATCATTCGTGTTTGTACCACGTGACCCTCCCAACTCATGTGAGTTGTTAACACGAAAATTTCGAGAATAGGGCCCCTGGAATCAAATATTACTCCCAGGAATTTATGATTCTAGATATTCTGTATATGTACGAGGAGCGTTCAAGTCAAACCGTTTATAAAATAGAACAAATTTCAAGAGGTGGACACTATTTATTTTTCAACATATTCTCCTACTACACAGCCTTCATCATCATCATCATCATCATCATCATCATCATCATCATCAGTGCCCGGCGAAAAATGTTGACCGCCGAGAAACTGTTTTAGGGGTCCAAAGAGGTGAAATCACTCTGATCCAGATCCAGTAAACGTGCACTATCTTCTAGCCTAATTGCTGTAAAGTGCACGGTTCGATTTGGCCACCCCCGTACTGTCGTATTCCAAGGGATGTCCATATGCACCTGCGGAAAAAACGGCCTCGTTTGATTATTAAGGGCGTCCTGTTTTGCAAGCCAACGCAAGATCTCATACTGCTCACCGCACTATGTTCACTTTAGGATGTCCTAGGGTGGTTCAGACGTACCGACAAATCTTTCTATGCGGATGCCTTTCAGACATTAGTTAAACATTGGAAGAGTGTATAAATGCAGTAAGAGAGTATGTTGAAAAATAAATATAGTGTTTCACTCCTTGAAATTTGTTCTTCTATTTTATAAATGCAATAGTTTCGGTTTGAGTTGAATGCTTCTCGCGTGTAAATATCATGTTTAAATATATTTAAATATCTAAGCAGCTTTAGAAGATGCGTTAATAATGTCTATGGACATACGAGTTATTCACTAGCTAAGTCGTATTCCTAAAAATTTTACGAAAAACGTGATGACAATCAATATCACAAAACGCACCAGTATCACAATTTTCGAATGATTTATTTTACTTCCGGCTGAATTTTTCGTAGCTTAATAGGGAATGCAAGTGTGACGTCAGTCCTTGGAATTCTTCAGTCACGTGACTCGATTTGGTTCCAAACAAGTCTTCTCGCTTCGGGATTTAACATGGTTCCAAAGTAGGGATGGAATAAAATCGCTTTGTATAAGCCCAGTGTTTATAACACATTTAAGATGTGAAATTATTTAGTTCCTCACTGCTCAAGAAGAAGCCAAAACAGCGATTTAGAGATCTATCGTTTTCCCAAAGAAAGAAAGATCCACGAACGATGGCATTCTTTTGTTAAGTGATTAAAAGTGATTAAAAAGCGTTCTAATATTAATGTATAAATTATATAATGGTATTAAATGTCTTAATAATAATATGAATTACACAAATTAACATAATAATTTAAGAGATGTCATTTTTACTGGCCGCCCGTTTCAACGTTACTAGGACGTATATTGCGTGGTTCCAATGTTTGGAACCAGCGATCCCATTTCCTAGGCTCTCGGCCCGTTCATCACGCAAATGACGTCAGCTGTGACGTAGTCACTTGCACTCCCTATATGGCTGCGAAAAGCATAGTCTGACTACCTGGAGATATCACTCATTCTAACTTGGACGCGTCCATTTGCAAATCACAGTTATATAACAGCAATGTAGGACAAACAGACAAGAAAAAGTTTGAACGACTTCGAACGTGACATGATCGTATATGAAGAAGAGCCGGTTCACGTACAACAGTATCTCGGGTATTTAGAGAGAGGCACCTATGAAACAAAACTTGAAGCGATAAGTCCAGAAGAGACTTGTAGCCTAGGTGAAAGAGAAAACAGGAGACTGTCTGCGACAACAGCAGGGCAACAACACGGGAGATCACCTTGATTGGTTACAACAGCAAGAGACCATCCAGGGTACTTTTGCTATCTAGAAAAACAGAAAATCTCGCATGCTATAGGCCAAGGACCATTGAAATTGGACAATTGAGATTGTAAAAAAAAATAGCTTGATTCGATGAGTCTCGCTTCCTTCTTCGCCATGCTTAATGACAAGATAAGAAAATGCCGCAAGTAGAATGAACCCGTCTTTCCAAATGACAACGTTATGGGAGGGGAGAGGCAGAATAATGGTCGGGTAATTTCTCCTGGACTACATCATCATCATCATCATCATCATCATCACCACGGTCAACCCTTTGCAATCCACTGCTGGATGAAGGTCTTCTCTAAACGTTTCCATTCTTCTTTGTTTGAAGCTTTGGATTTCCAGTTGACGCCAGCCACCTTCCTTATTTCTTCGAGCCACCTTGCGTGGGGTCGTCCTCTTGGGCGTTTAAAGTCTCGAGGGTACCGATCCAGAGTGATTGTGGTTCATCTCCTGTCTTGTCTTCTAGCAATGTGACCAGCCCATTGCCATTTAGAACGTTTGATCCGTTCGATGACGTCAATCACCTTCGTTTGGCTTCTTATCCAGCTGTTGCATTTTCGATCTCTTCTCGAATTCCCAGCATACATCTTTCCATGCTTCTCTGTGTTGTCTGTAGTCTTTGTGTTGTCCTCCTTGATAAAGTTCATGTTTCAGCTCCATAGGTGAGTGCTGGTAAAACACACTGGTTGAAAACTTTTCGTTTCAAGCTAAGTGGCATGTTGCTCTTCAAGATAATGTTATTCTTGCCAAAAGCACTCCATGCTGTTCTAATTAGTCTGTTAACTTCATTCAGAATGTTGCCATCCATGGTGATTTCTTGTCCCAGGTAAATGTAGCTCTGTACTTTTTCAATCGCAATGCTGCCTGCCATGACCTTCTGTTTTGGAGCAAATGCACTGAACATAACGTTTGTCTTCTGTGTGTTCAGTTTCAGTCCTACACGCAGGCTAGCCTCTGCTAGTTCTTGTAACATTTTCTCCAATTCAGAAGGACTATTACTGGTGAGTACGATGTCATCGGCAAAACGAAGGTGGTTAAGGAATTCACCGTTTATTTTAAGTCCTTTTTTGACCAGCTCAGTTCCTTGAAGACTTCCTCTAAAACTGCTGTGAAGAGTTTTGGTGAGATGGCGTCTCCTTGTCTTACTCCTTTTCCAAGGTTGATCCTTGCTTTTCCTTTATCAAAACGAATGGTAGCAGTCGCTTTACTAAATATCTTCTGGAGAATACTAATATAGCTTCCGGCTATTCCCATTCTTTCTAGAGCTTTCACTACAACATGTGTGAACACCGAGTCGAAAGCTTTCTCAAAGTCGATGAAGGCAAAGCAAAGTGGCACTTCATATTCGTTGTGGCGTTCGGTAAGTTCTCTAATAACTTGAATGTGGTCGATCGTACTATATCCGCTTCGAAAGCCCGCTTGTTCTCTTGGTTGTGCTGAGTCTAATGCTGAATCAAGTCTGTTTGTCAGGACTTTACTGAAGATCTTATAAACAATTGACAAAAGGCTGATAGGGCGATAGTTCTGGTTATTTTCTCGGTTTCCTTTTTTGAAAAATAGAACCATCATTGCATTATTCCAATCATCTGGTACGTCTGACATCTCAAGGCATTTCGTGAAAAAACTTGCCAGTAACTTGTTGAATTCTTCTCCGGCTTCCTTAATCAGGTCACTTGTAATTCCATCTTCTCCGGGGGACTTTCCTTTCTTCATGGATTTAATAGCCTTGTCAACTTCGTCTTCCATAACCGATGGCACTTCATCTTTTCCTTTCAGTTGGTCTGCTCTTCTTAGGTCATTATCACCTTCACATTTGTAAAGTTTATTGTAGAAGTCCTCCACAATTTCGATGATTTCACTTCCATTCTTCGTGATTGTGCCATTTGCTCTCTTGAGTGCAAATATTCCTCTTCTTCCAATGCAGAGCTTTCTCTTCGCAGTTTTCAAACTCTTGTTATCTTCAACCGCCTTTTTGACAAGATTACAGTTGAACTACATATCTTATTGGCTACATATCTTCCTGGACTACATATCTTACCTTAATAGCATTGAAAGTACAGCTTATTGCCACATGCTATTTCAACAATGTTGCAGATCAGAGGTATCCTTTATGGCCAATTTCAACACAATCCATCTTTTCACAGTGTTCGATTGATCTCGGATTTATTCGGACTTCCGCGTGCTTCCTTGGCCGACTGAATCACATGATCGAAATTCAACTAAGCATTTGTGGGATACAAACACCGACACCCAATTTAAATCGACAATCGAACAGCGCAGGGAAAAAACGAAACGAGTGGTCCAGAAGCAATGCTTTCACTGAACTAGGAAAGAAGCAGATGAAACTTAGTCATCCAGAGGATAAAAAGGAGTCCTTTCCGATCAGGACGATAAAGCAGATTGTTAATTGACGAGGGACACGGAAGAGCTAGAAGATCCAGTACAGTGGAAAGGTGGTCTTTTGGATCTCGTCGAGGTTGACGTCCAGGATGTGACGAGGCCTGCTATGCCTGAAGGAACTTCTAAAACTGAGCGGGTGATCCAGAATATCTGCAATCACAGGATTGGGATGGTCCTTAATCTTCGGAAGCAGCTTCTTCAGCGACTCCTGGACGTGGTTTCCAATGAGAGGTTTACCGAAATCGTCAGCAATGGAAGTATTGGTTGCAATTTGTCAAGTTGGGCAATGGTCCTCAGGGTCACGTTTTAGAAGGTTTGGAAGTCCTTTCATCTGGACTTGCATATTGTAGCCCAGGCAGCAATACCATAGAGAAGAATGGTTTGGATTACCATTTTATATAGAAAAAGTTTGCTCTCCATCCCAAGCGCGCTGTTTAGCCCCAGAAGAGCAACCAGACATAACTTTGCCTTCTTAGTCATATTGATAACATAGGAGACGTGATCACACCGATTTAGCTTGGCATCTATCACCACTCCGAGGTATTTGTAAGTTTTCCATTTGAGCTCTTTGCCAGAAAGGAAGAGAGCCTTTGGGGTTTTTTTGAAGCTTTTAATAATGAACATAGCCTTGCATTTATCAACGTTTAGGTTTAATCTCCATTTAGCAAACCATTTCTCGCTCTGATGTAAAGCATTTTGTAACCGAGATATGACGTGAGCGGGATTGTGGGCATTAGTCATGGTCAACGAACAGATATAGCTTGCATTTAGTAAAAGTTGGGAAGTCGTGGATGAAGATGAACAATGAAGGGCCCAGGAGAGAGCCTTGGAAGCATTGACGTCACAAGGGTTAGACATGGAGCAGCCAACCTTGACACAAAATATCCTGTTCGACAGAACAAAGCAATCAGATCTTCAGGAAAACCACAAGTAGTCATCTTGTATATGAGGCCGTTATGCCACTTTAAACCCAACTGAATGCTCAATATTCTTGTGAAACCTTCCAATTCCGTATGAATTCTATATAATTCTTGTACAAAGACTAAGGAGCCTCTAATAAAGTGATCACCTAGTGTAAGCATTTGCAAGGGACAATCTTAATATCTCAATTTACTATCTGTTTTAGGTAATATTTGAAAATTTACAAAGTTATTGGAGCGTGGGGGAGAAAACTTTCAAATCGATTTATTACATTAATCTCGAAATAAAAAAAAGATTTTTTTGCGTTTCTTAAGAAACATTTATATTTCATCACAATGAATCGATGAGAAGAAGAGGAGAGGGAATTGATTGATCTCGATCTATTTTTATCAAACATTCTTTTATTAATAGAACAGGAACCACCATGATTCAGAGGGTTTAAATGTTTAATGTTGGAAAGAAAATGCATGGGCAAGTTCACTTTCCTTCTCGTCAACAAGACGTTCAGGATCTGATTGAAATGAAAAGTTGAATGTTGAACTTATCATTGCCCAGAAACGATATTGCTATACGTCACCTGGAAAAAGCTATTGACATTATTAACTTACGAAGCGACTTATTAAACCCACGAAAATATTGACTGCGGTTCTGTGGCGCCCCAATTTCATCTAAACTCGTGACTGGTTTACTCTAAGGAGGAAAAAATAGATGAGAAAAACGTGCAACCAACTAGAGAAAAAGTTTAATGCATTTTCCAAGGAAATTTACGAATCGCAAGAAACATTACAGCAGAAGTTCTAAAAATAATTCTCTTATTATTTGTTATGCTTTTAATGATGCTACCATAATAAAACGGAAAAACAAGCGCGCGCTGCTTAAATGTCATAAGGCATTCGAAATAATATAATTTCTTACAATTACACAAATAAAAATTTAAAAGAATTTAATATCTGGCGTTTATGCAGAATATAAGAAAAAAAAGTGGTATATATTTCTGCGAAAAGTACACTCGTATATATTAAAAAAATTTGCATATACGATTGCTTAGGGGCACCCTAACAGAAAATTAACGTTTTAAAATTATTCATTAGCTCTTCAAAGTTCACTTGTTTTGAGAAATACACACAGACGAAGAGCTTTTTCTCTGATGAGCTAAACAAAGCTTTTGGCTAAAAGCTAATTTGAATCTCCACCGTGTTAGGAGAAATGCCTCGGCTGGCGCTAAAACCAGAAGAAACGGTGAATGCTCCATCACTGCGATTAGTTTACACGATAAAAAAAATCCCTTCGATATTGAAATGACTGAATTCGTTGTAGGTTTCTAGAGTTTTTGGTATATAATTTAGATCATTTTATTTCATGATAACAACGGTAGCGTTTTATAAAACGATGATGATATTAAATTTTTAAAGAACCAAATAGAATCATTTAGAATCAGAAAAAATAAAATGATGAAATAGCAAATAAATAAAATTAAATAAAATTCAGTTCGCCAGTCGATTCTGAAGCTGGCTTTCCTTTATATTCATTGTAAATTTGTCCTGGTTATTATATTGGGTCGTTTTATAATTATTGCCGATTCCACCAAGGCTAAGTTATAGAGCCAGTTGGTAGGCACGCATCATAGTAGGAACTTACTAATCATCACTACAAATTGAATAGGTTCAATCCAAGTAACGAACAAATTATTTCAGTCAGACCAAAACAGCTTGTGACATGATGGAGTAACGCGATAGAGATTAGTGATTTTAAACGAATTCATGTGTCCAAATGTTGCGAATGTCAAAATCAAAAGAACTGTCCGTAAACTGTTTTCAAAGTGCAACATCAACCATAATCCAGACACTGTAAGGTTAAGACAGAAAATAGAAGAAAAACCAGTGTCCAAAACACCTCAATACGACCTTCTCGTGTTAGTAACGATAATTTGCAGACATCTGGCAGCTATGGGGAAAGTTAAAAACCTGGATATTTGGGTGCCCCCGATTTCACCGAATAGCAGCAAATAGAGCGTCTGAAAACAAGCATTGTCCTCCACAGACATAAGGCGTGCACCCCATTTCTGCATCTGATTCTTATGGTTGATGAAAAATGGGCGTTTTTTAATAACAGAAAACGAACAGCGCAGCAGTTCAATAAAGGGAGACAACCAAAACAAATGTCCAAATCGACATTTACCCACAGAAAGTTCTTATCACTGTTTTACGAGTTTTTACTACGTGGCCGAAATATCACAAAAGAGTTGTATCGCCATCAGCTGGAAGCATGTCACAAGAAATTAAGGAATTACCTATCAGAAATCACCCATCGCTCTGAATCGTTTTCGTCCCACACTCCTCCACGACAGAGCACGACCAAGAGTCTAATAGAAATATGCAGAAAACCAAAGTCTTGGGATAAGACGTCCTCCCTTACCCTGCGTATTCACCAGACTGGACCCTCTCAGCCTTTCACATGCTTTGACACTTTTTGAGGATTCTTATCCAGGGTGCTCTGATTCATGCTGTCGGCAATTTCTTAGACACACCATGACCCCATCTTATACCACTACGGCATTTTTGCAGTGTTACTTTTTCCGATTTTTTTTTCTGAGATATTCTTTCTTCCTATGTTACTGCTGTTTTATAATTTGTATTAGAACTGGTCAATAATTATGAAACAGAAATCATGTAAATAAAATATAATTTTTAGTTGTTGTTTTTTTCGTTGATCCTGTCATAGTTATATTGTTTAACCCAGAATCCATTTGTACAATGTTTTTAAGTCCTAACCGATGCAATCCTAACTAATCTAACCGAACGGATCAATTGCACAGGCCAACTTTTTTAACGTTAAGAGTTGATTCTTATACTTTTTTGTGCTGAATCCGTATCTGACCTCAGTTTTATCTATCACCCACAGATTTCTTGTTTTTCAATGAAACATTAAATTATTCAGGGTTTGGGGCCTGATAAATTTCCTCGTGGTTCAAAAATATGGATAATTTAACATTGCAGCCCATTCTCTTCACACCCAATGCAGTCTCTATGTGCGTATGTACTTGGAAACGTGACGTGATAGAAAAAAATCTAAAAGCAGATTCCGATTCAGCACACTAAAAACCACATGGACAATGCAAATTCATTCAAAAAGTTATTTTTCATCGTTGGTCTGTGTTATTAAATTAAACCAATCTATGTAAGACTGTGTTGAATTATAGGTTATGATGTTTCATATAAAATTGCGAGTTAAATTATGGAAAATAGGCACGGTAATCAGGAGTTTACGACCATTTGTAACGCCTTTTAACAGGCACGCCATTTGAAACTCTCTTTACAATTTTACATATTACGCATGTTTGCCCTACTTATAAATGCTTTTTTGTCTATATGAAAAACATCATAAAAAATAAAATAGTCCAGCATTAATATAATATCACAGTTTTATAGGAAATCAACAATCTTTTCCCTTGGTTTCATATTCCGTCTCTCTTTTGCTTTTTTAAAATTATCGACTTTTAAACGGATGCCAAGAGTTACTGGAGTAGCTACGGAGACTATACACTCTGTCACTAAATCAGAACACTAGATGGAAATTGAATATTTTGAACAAATTCTGAAAAGATTTTTATTTTTATCTATTGTAAAGTATTACTGACAGAACGTAAATTTGTTTATGAACAAATAATCTGTTTATTCTTACTATCTAGTCAAACAACCATACAAATAAAATTGCACTGTTTGAAAGTTATAAAAGACCACCACATTTCTGTCCATATTTAAGCCGTTCAATACTTTGTTGTGCCACCATTATGACTTCCAATTTCAAATAATCGATCAGGCATTCATTTTTTTTGTGTATTATCACAAGTTCAGCTTTCCCACAATAACCGATGGCGCCCCACACCATCAAAGATCCACTACCCTATTGTTGGCGGAATCTTTCTGGCTTTTCCTTCCATAAGTTATGCCAATAGTATGAATGTCCATCTGGAACGTCTAAGCAGGACCATTTCTCGTAAGAAAACACAACATTGTGCCATTCTGATGTCCAATGTATTCATTCTCTGCACCATGCCAACCGTGCTGCTTTGTGAACCGACGTAAGCTGTAGCTTCGCCTTCATCTTCTCTCGGACAATCATTTGATTTCATTGTCCGATTCTCCAAACTGTTGAGTGCCTGGTGCTTGTCCCAGACGTGTACATATGTGTTGGTTTGTTGCAAGGGAAAAGATACGTCATTGTCTCGGACAGTGAGGGATTTCTTGCGACTTCGGCGTTTTGCTGTGCCATAATACACGTCTTTTGACAGGACATTGTGAACTGCAGACAGAAACCAAAGTAGAAATTCCTCTTTCCGACTTCCCAGATCCATGCAAACGATGGATTCTGCGTACCTCAATTTGACAGCTCTGTGCCCCTGGGCATCGTTGTGTTGTTACAATTTTTGCACTAACTCAAATGCTAGAATATATATTGGTTGTATATCTAAAGTTAATAATATGCAAATTTAAACTAGGTGGGTAGATTCCATTCGCAAAAAGGGAAATCAGTGTGTGTTCTTATAGCTTTGAAATAGTGCAATTTTATTTTTGATTGTTTGACTAGATAGTAATGAATAAACAAGTTATTTGTTCATAAACAACATTTTTGTTCTGTCACTAATTCTTTACAATATCTGAAATAATATCATTAATTATCAAATAGCCACGGGGAAAACAAATGAGAAAATAAAAAAAAAATCCTTAATGGAATTAAAAAAAAAAAATCCTGAATACAAAGATCCGACAGTTTGTTAATTTTTGCACTCAGTCTAGAACATTCTATTCTGTATTTAGTGTTTAATTTTTTAATTTAGAATGGAAACTAAAAGCTACGCGAAAGCAGTTTGCACAACCCTACCTGCTTAAAAAGCACGGATTCCTTTGGAAAGGGATGAAACTGTTTCAACCTAAATGCATCTGATACGCCATTAAAACGTGATCATATATTCTGACGATAGAGAACAATGGATTTACTGCATTCAAGCGAACATTCCATTAAACCTCCATAAAACATTCTTGCAATTCCATTAACAGGAATCATTTGAATCAATGGAGGAAGCATTATACATTTCCTCACTGAATTGCCGATTCATTAAGCTTTGGGGATCGAATGAAAGCAAATAAATGACAACAGCAATAAAATTTATGATGTGTGATGATATTATTGCTCGTTGTCGTCGTTTAATTTTACTGGAATAGCAAGATCATGCTTTATATTAATAACTCCACTATGATTACCTTTAAGAGAATTTCGCTCTTGACAACGATTCTCATTACGCAAAGGACGGCTTCGTTAAAAGCTAATGAAAAAAAAGATTTGAAAATATCAGAAAGGAAAAAAGGAAATGCCTCTGCCTAGCCTATTAGATTTTTGAAATTTTTTTTTACGAATAAAGAAAGAGACAGATGTCGTTGAATTAGAATATCATATTAAAATTTTAATTAATGTTCCGCGAAACGAACTTTGCTCTGTAGGTTCCATCTTAACCATTTTTCTAAGAGACAAACTGGTTACTGACGTCACGGACATTTCTACATAAGTGATTTCGAATTCTGGTTAACCAGGTATCTAATTATTCAGATCTAATGAGTACTGAGCTTTTTCGGCAGCAACGCTTTATGTCATTTTAATGAGACACGCAAGATCTTTCGAAATTTTGAATCTCAGACCAGTAATTAGATTTCTTTATTTTCAGTTTCAGGAATTTTTAAAAACAAAATCTGCGTTCATTACTCTTCGAATTTCTTTTTTAGTTTCTCGTAGTCTTTCAAATGTTAGACTCTTTTTAAAAATTTGATTTGATAAAATTTTGATTTTATAATACGAATCTGACGAATAAAGCTGACTTTTTTTTTTTTTTTACAAAACAAAATGAGCCCTGAATCCCTAAATTACAGTAGCATACTTTCCTACGAGTAAAAAATCGACTCATTCTTCAATTCTGCATTTTTTTTACATTTAGCTGAACAATGACATTACATTTTGAAAGATTAATTTTCCCCAGCTTTAAGCAGAGAACTACGTGTAAATCTTTATTTTTTATTACTTAGCGAAATATTAGAGAGACGCTTCCAAATGTAGGCTGAGTCGATTTTTCTACTCGCCGGTATAATCGCGATATATATTGATTGACATTTAATCATAAATTTTTTAGATGTTTATTCAAATATTACATAGCTGATTAAAGAGTGGGATAATTCTATTCAGGCTGTCCTGCTTAATGCATCGGAATGCCTCACAGCAATCCGATTTAATCCATGTCTCCTGAATGCGGTGAACGTGGATTAACTTTTTAGCCTTGTTTATTGTACTAGCGGAACCCGTGTAATTTCTACGGAATAAAACGAACCATGATGAGATTGTAGAATAAAATAGAAAATGATTGCAGCAAAAATAAAGCCAATTGAGGTAACACGCATTTTAATGGTAGGTTACACGGTGTTCCTTTCGAAAATGGTCGAAAGTAATAGGACATGACTTTCGAACTGTTCATCGGAGATAATTAGCAAAAAGATGATAATTTTACCCTTATAATTCTTTACATCTCTACGTGAACTTCGATGCATGGGAGGCACATCTCGTACGAAAACACAGTTCACGCCAACTAATTTTAGCTAGCAGCTGATGCGTTAAAATTCTTCTACGAACTTCTGATTAAAGTCTTCCACTTGAGCGGTGCTGATCAAGTGTAGAAATGCACACACTCATTCTTGGTGAATGCCCCACATGAAAATCCTAGATGGTCAGATCTGGCGAATTTAGTGGTCATGGAATGGGAGCCCTTCAGCTATACCTGCTGTCACTGAAGGTAGCATTAGTTTCATTTCTTCTATCTAAAGATTGAGTCTTATTTCTCTGAGATTGTGACTAGGACGCTCAAAGATCCATATGATTGGTCGACTGACTAAGACGAATTTGTCTTTCTACACTACTTTCATTGTTTATAGCCAAACATTGCCTTTTAGCTCCAGCCGTATTTCTTTCTACCTACCTAAAAAAAAAAGAAGAATGTCTACGCCGCGGCATTTTGAAAAAAAAAATTCTGCAATAAGAATAACCAAAAGACACTTACTGCGATTATTAAATAAAACAATCAAATAACCAAATCCAATCAGAGCAACAAAACACATTTTAATTTCTAAATTCAATCTGGCAACAATAATACCATTCATAATAATATAAAAGCCAACAACGACAACCAACACATTAATGGAAAAATTTTAAAATGCACTAAAACGACGACAAAATGCACTAAAATCGTCACTGCTTATTCCTTGTGTTACCTAGCTTAACAAAATATATACTAGAACCTGGCCACAGATCATATCTATAAACTTGAAAAAAAAAATCATTTAAATCGTATCAGTAGTTCTCGAGTTATAAGCGCACAAACAGAATCAGCATTTGCTTTTTATAATATGTATAGATGTAAATGAAAGAAAAGGCAAAGTTAAAACTTTTTTTAAAATTTTGCTTTGAAACAAAAGGGGGAAAAAGAAAAAAAGAAAAGAAAAAAAACACAAAAAAAACTTTCTACTTTGGCAAGATCAACTCACATTGTACCTGGGCTGGAGTCAATTCATGGCAATTTCTCTGCAGTGCCTGCCAGAAGTCCTGAATAAAAAATTTATTATTTATTGGAGATATCGAAATTCTTTTGTATAATTTTCCTTGGAAAGTCTTCTTTTCATTAATTTTTAACTTGTTAAAAACTAAAAATATGTCCGATGTTTTCATGCTCGGCAAAATAAAATATTAATGCAGTTTTAACATGTCGGATCAATGATCTCTCCGTCAAACCAGTGCGACTCGAACTTTCATTTTGCACTGTAAATCTAAAGAAGAGCTTTCGACAAAAAATCATCAGTTTAAATGCGTGAGTAAAATCGTGAGTAGAATTAATTTTTTTATCATTAAAGAATTTTTAAATGGATTTTATTTTCCTTTTAATATTTTGGTCGCAGATATTTTTCGACTGAACTGATTAATCATTTATATAAATATCGAATTTTTCTGACTTATTAATTTAAAAGTACTCCTTAATTTTGAGATCTATACGAGGGTTGAATTGAAATTAAGGGGCGTTGCAAAAATATAGGTCCACCTAATAAAATGCAGTTAGAGTGAAAACGAAGTGACAAAATGAAACAAAAATTAAAGTTATTTAATTACATATTTTGTAATACAATTTCATCAAAAAAATTAAACCAAAAATTTTTATCTAATGTTTTTTAGAAAAAAGTTCATTTTATTCTGTTGCAAAAATTTAGACCCATCTCAAAAATTAAGCGGTTTTTTTTTTTTTTATCAGGACTGTATTTTTTTTTTTTTGTTAGATGGCATTAATTAGCAGTTGCAACATATTGTAGCAAATATAAACACGAAAATTGTGGCAAATATAAACACGAAAATTTAAAAGGTTGCTTTAATACTCATAGTGAATTAGGAGATGTGAAAAGCCTCTCACCGAGTTTGAAAAGGAAAAAATAACAGCCTAAAAGCCACAGGGACTCTCAAATCGTGCTTTTGCTAAAAGAATAAACCATTCCCACAATGTTATTAACAAATTTATAAAATTAGGAAATAAATATGGATAGTCACACTCAACAGGACGACCTGGTATATTGGCACCACGGTACAAAATATCCCTCGTACAATCCAACTCAGTGAGCTTTGGTGGTCACAGCGGCCTTAAGATGACGGCCATATAAGCGATCTACTCATTTCATATCGTTGACAAAAACCCAGACCTGGGTGGAAAAACCTATTTCCGGCAATACTTCCGCTGGCAACACTGATCCCGGACTGTCATGCTGATGGTAAGCAGTACTCCTCTTTGGATGAATTAAAGGATTAATCATTAAAAACTGGGAAGAAATAATTGTTAATTATCTCCAGAAACTGATTCTAGTAATGCCCAAATGAATAGTAAATCTGATCCAAAAATTAAAAAAAATGGGAGGGCAAATTGGTTATTAAAATTGTGTGGGCCTAAATTTTTGCAGCAGATTAAAATCTAAAAAAACAGATTTTTTTGATGAAATTGTATTGCAATATATGTACTTAGATAAAAATCATTAATTTTTTTTCATTATGTTATATTGTTTTCACTTTAGGTGGACCTATTTTTTTTGCGACGCACCTTAATGCCTCCAGAGCAATAATTTTTTAATTACATGAGATTTAAGAAATTACACACATATGAAGAGTAATTTTTTAAAATTTTCGCCACCTTTAACTCCACTTCAGAAACGCGGCAGCTTTCCACTCTGCGGTTTAACTTTAACACCATTTTCCCTTCTTTAAACCTTTCCACCGTTCTTCGTATTTACTTTTCCATTGTGCACATTTCTGAGCCTTTGTAGATGTCTGCAGCAGAACATGGGTCTTTCGTCAAGAAATCGATGATCGCTCTTTTGTTTCTGCTTCCAAACCTTACATGTACTAACCCAAGTACTAGTAAAAAAAAATAATCCCAGTCACGGGGTAAGATTTACTATATTTGACAGTGTACAAGTATCACTGGGTTGAGAGTCTTCGGAAAAGGCAAACAAGCATCCTTTCCCTACACTCTTTTATACAGGGTGTCTCACCTGTAAATCAACTTCTGAAATACAAATCTGATAGTGTACTAAAAATATTGAGACACCCTATATATTTTTATAGCTGATACTATTATACCGAAAGCCCCAACATTTAGGTCTAACATCTTTCGTTCGCAACAGTTTAATTTGGGCATGATGAAATATATTTTTTTAAGAATTACCAATGAACATTAATCACGGCTGTAATGTTTTCCCTTTGGGGCTAAATGAAAATACGTTTAGATAGACCGCAGTTTTAAATATTTAATAATCAGCAGTTGCAATTATCGATTTTCAACAAATTTCAGTATTCACAAACAGCTTTGTAAGAAATAAATTCGTTCTTGCACACACTAAGCAAGCAATAAAATCTGCAAGAAGAGGTTTTATCTCATTTCCTTGTGCACCAGATGTTTTCATTCTATTACTCCATAAGGGGAGCGATGCCATCGTTGACGTCAGCTGATTAAAAAAAAAAAAAAAAAAAAAATCTTTCGCCGTCTATCCCTTTGTCAAATAAGCATTTAATATTATCAGATGAGTTGTAAAGGTCTTCCCATCCACTTTCGAAAGGTTTTCACTTAACGGCTTGATTGAATTAATTAATTCTTGATGCTTCGCTTTTCTTTTCTTTCAAACAAGTTTTAACCGTTTACGAGGTAAAATTTACAAACTTCCTCTTTCCTCTCCCAATAACCAACCTTCTTTACCGAGTCCCTTTTCAATAACAATTTTCTCCTTTCTTCCGTTTCCTTTCCAGATAATGAAAATTGATGAGAAGACTTATCTTCGATTAAAGTTACATATATAATGGATGAGGGCCAAAAATGCTCTCTCAACCGAGCAAATCCAAATCATGGATGACACTTAACGATGAAATGTTAATCTGTTTGATGGTTGCCATGGTGACACCAGATGCGCACCCACACTGGGTCGAAAGGCAGAATGTCAACAACGAACGGATAGATCTTAAAAATCCTCCAGACTGTGCTCGAGTTGTGTTCGTCGACACCGAAAGCCTGCGCATGATAAATCGGTGACGATCGCCTGAGATGACCCCTCCGCACAACAACTGCTTATCTCCAGGCTCCACCGGAAACCTCAGATTTACGACTGATCTAACGCTTTAATTTTATTCACTGATAAATACATTTTAAAAGATGTAATAAATAAATTAATAAAAACCCACGTTTATTAATCCGATTACTTTCCAGTATGTAACAGTGAACACACAATCTAAACGGCCACTGGAGGTAGTACGGAACTAGAGATAATAGGTGAAATTGATTATTCATCGAATATAACGCGGATCTTTAATGCAATTGAGCTCCTCGTGACACGCACAGAAATGAAAGCCAATCGCAGTCAATAAATGCACCATTCGATTATTCACGCGAGAGCAATAAAGAGGAGCAATTTTAACCTTAAATGAGAACTATTTAAATGTGAATGATCTAAATTGCTCTATCGGATCCGCATCTTCGATGAACTGCTCCAAATTAATTATTTTTCCACGTGATTAATATCAACTTAATGTGCAATTCGGGTGAATGCGAAACACGGCAATGAATAATGCAAACCAATCCTTAACTATTGTCTAATAAACAAAATTAATATCCAAGTGCTTAATATATGTAAATACTCCTCAACTGTTTTTAAAAAATGTAAAACTAAAAATAAAATTTAAGAAGCGGTATTGAAGATTCGGAGTTACTGGTATTTCTGAATTTTTAAGAAATAACAAGCTTTCAACAGTTATAACTTCTGTAAAAATAGTAAAGGATTCATTAGCGCAAAATTAGACATAAATTTGGTGACTTGTCTGTCCTACCCAGGTAACTTCGGGTTTTCCAACGACTACTTCCAAGCACAAGAATTTCCGAGAATTCTAGGCGGGCTTTCGTGTGATTCACGCCAATTATGCAAGAGTGTCTAATCGCCAACTCAAATAATTTATGTGTATGTGATAACAAATATATGACGTCAAACCTGAACGACGACGATTCTAAGAACGGTGCTCCCGCTGAGTTAAATGTTGATTTTCTATTCGGTAGATCGGAAGAAATAGGCTAAATTAATGTCCACCAAAATATTTTCGATGAATCCTATTTTCGCAGGGTCAACTTCAGGCAAAAGAGTGCTCAATTTCTTTACTAAACAATTCCAACATTCTTGAACGCGTGAGAATAGATACTTAATACAGTGCGCCACATAATTATAGGACCACCCATATTTTCCCTTGTCTGCAAGAAACAAAATAAAATAATTAAAACATTGTCGCTGTATCAGATTCTCACAACTATTATTTATTGTTTCCAAAGAAAATAATGAAAAACAAACAACAACAAGAATGAGAAATTGTAAAAATAGAAATTAAGCTGCCCCATAAGTATAGGACCAGCATCACTTAATGCCGTTTTTCGAGCAGAAAAATTAACAAAGCAGTGATTAATCAGTCAATAGATGACACTGGTGATTACCTAATAGGGTTGACTCCACAAAAACTTTCAAGTGGCTGTAAACAAGCAACTTAAACACAGTGTCTCGTAACACCACCTTGTCAGACTATGAAACGGGTCAAATTGATGCTTTGAAAGCTTCTGGAATGAATGCACGAGGTATAGGAAAGGCTATAAGTCGGTCACATAAAGCTGTACTTAATTATTTGAAAGCTGGTGCTCAGTATGGCCAGAAAAAGAGACCTGGGAGACCTCAGAAGACGACTAATCGACAAAAAGGGCGATTATTAAAAAATGAAAGACCCCACAATATCTTTGCGTGCGGT
This sequence comes from Rhysida immarginata, assembly GCA_023313115.1. Lineage (NCBI taxonomy): Eukaryota > Metazoa > Arthropoda > Chilopoda > Scolopendromorpha > Scolopendridae > Rhysida > Rhysida immarginata. The sequence continues at coordinate 7,282,826 of JAHWFO010015474.1, forward strand.
GGCCAATTCTGAAGATGTTCCAGTATCAAAATCAACTGTGCAACGAATTGTGAAGCAGGCATCATCTCTTGTGTACACGAAAAGAAAACAGCGACCTGCACTCCAACTGCACCACAAGCAGAAACGGTTGGCCTTTGCCCAGTCAGTGATGTTCTGGACAGAAGATCGGAAGAGAGGGGAGAAAAAATTCAATTTAGATGGGCCAGACGGCTGGCAATATTACTGGCATGATATCAGGAGGTCAGAAAAAATGTATTTCATATGGCAACAGGGAGGAGGATCACTTATGGTCTGGATTGGCTTCGAATGGAATGGTAGAACCAATTTAGCTATTGTTAGTGGAAGAATGAAGACTTCAGATTATCAAGATCTGCTTGATATTCATCTTTTACAGTTTGGGGAGAAGATTGGAGGGACCAGATGGATTTTCCAGCAAGATAATGCCCCAGTTCACCGTGCAAACAGCACATATGAGTGGTTTTTAGCAAATTGGGTGCAAATTATGGACTGGCCTGCCCTATCTCCAGATATCAATCCAGTGGAAAACGTATGGGGCGCGTTAGCCAGATCTGTTTACGCAGGTGGTAAACAGTACTGCAATATAGAAGAATTAAAGTATGCTGTGTTGAATGCTGGGAAGAAATTAATTCAGATTATCTGCAAAACCTGGTCACAACTATGCCAAACCGAATTTTCAAAAATATTGAAAAAAAAGGGATGATGTATTGGGCATTAAGTGATGCTGGTCCTTTACTTATGGGGCAGCTTAATTTCTATTTTTATAAATTCTCAATCTTCTTGTTGTTTGTTTTTCATTATTTTCTTTGGAAACAATAAATAATAGTTGTGAGAATCTGATACAGTGACAATGTTTTAATTATTTTATTTTGTTTCTTGCAGACAAAGGAAAATATGGGTGGTCCTATAATTATGTGGCGCAATGTATAGGACGTTTGCTGCCATAAATAAATCACATACCAAAATCAAACGAAGGAATCCTAAGTAAATAAAAAAAATGCAAAACACTACCATTTATTTTCAAAAATATTATGTTCTTTAAGCTAAAATGCCGATTATAATTAAGTTAATATTAACAAATAGTTCATATATTTTAATAGAAGAGACAAGCAAACCGTGTGACTTAGGCTTCTTCAAAAATTGAAAACTCTTTACCAATGGACGAGCACTATGAGGGATTTCAGTTTTCAAACGCTTACCTAATGAAATACTTCCAAACGCTTACCTTTCTAATACTTGTCTATGGATTTTGAGTTTTGAAAATCCTTCACCAAATCGCAATTAATCTAAACGCGGAAAATATCGTACGAGCTCGCCCGATTTGTCAATTATCGATAAATATTCCAGAATGGATGAACAGCTTACGAATATTGCTTATGATTATTAAAATCATCTAAGTGTTGACATTATTAAAACTAAATTTCACAAGCTAATAGCCTGCATTTGTCTTTAAACTGCCTGTTCGTCAATAGATCGTACAGGTACCGTTACTAATTTGTTAGCAATGAACCATACGAAACCATACAAAAACAGAAAAATATAGTTGAATTAGGAAGAGCCATTAGGAAGATAAATTCCTTAAAATTTTTAACATATTGTAACTGGTGAAAGAAAAATAAAAAACCTCAACTGATTCCAAAGAATAAATTTAATATCAAAAGAAAAGATAAACGATTCATTTACATAAATAATGCTGTATCATATTTAACTTCAAAAACAGTTTTAAAATAATTCTCTTATTAAAATAAACTTCTATAAATTTTTTGTAACAAAAATATTTTCAATAAAAATTTTTCACAAATATTTTCAATAAAAATTTATCAAAAATCATTTTCAATAAAATGTCTCAAAAGGTTTATCTACCAAAGATAATTTTCATAAAAATTTTATACACAATTAAGAAATAATTCTCAGTTAATTAAAAATAAATTTAAAATTTTATTAAATCTTAGTCTTGAAAACAAGCAAATTCTCTAAATTCCAGAAAATTCCTAATTCTAAAAATTAGGAATATGCTAATTTCCCTCGATAACACACAAAACACCTACGTGCATTCAGTTCGTACAGAAATCTATGATAAATTCAAGAAATCTTTGAGATCCAAGAAATCTTTGGATTCAATTAAATCCCAAATCAGATTTTATTAATACAAAAAAAAATTAGAAATAGAACTAGAAAAATCAATTCATAGATTGATGAATTCTTGCTTTCTTCATTAAGTCACAAAATAAAAATTCTGACAACAAAAAAAAACTTAAATTACAAAAAAAAAATCATAAAATTTGAATCTAAAACTAGGCAATCTTCACTGATCTTGCAATGTCCCATTTTGATAGGAACTTAACAGAAGCTCTATCTAAAAATTTGACTCTAGTTTGTCATATGATCACTCAATGCTTTATCCTCAATGCACAAAGTTTTTTTTACTTTTGTCGTTAGCCGAGGAGACACTTTATTGTATTCATAATATATTTTTATATTTTTTCGAGGCTATTTATTCTGTTATAAAGTTTTTTGTATCTTCTTAATTCGCGCGAATAAACATAGATGATAAAAATTTAATTGCTATTTTTTATTGTTGAGATAATGGTTTGTTCTTTTTATGAATTGTCAAATAGATTTTCTAATTGTTGAGATTGTAATTACATTAATTTGGAGTATTTCAAGTTTATTCCAAAGTGTGGATTTAACACAACTGAAAATGATTGCAACGGAACATACTGAATTCCACAAGAACTCATTAGGACATACAGATGTGTAATTATAAAATGGGAGTTATTTGGAATTATGTGGAATTCCAACAAAAATTCATTTCCACGCTGAAGTGTTTCGTGTTTATATAATTTCAGATTTTCACACATTATTTAAGGAAGAAAATTATCATGATTTAAACGTAGTAAAGTATCATACATACTGTTACTGCAGTTGTATAGAGCTATTTTAAGACCATTTCAATTAGGGTAGGTGAGGGTGAAGTGGGTCACTTCAAAAAATTTTAAGAATAAAAAAATATACCAACATTTAATAAGCTGAATAAAAATTTTAATCATTAGATATCGACCATATGCATATGTATGGAAAGTTAGATCATGATATATAAGTAAATAAATTTTAAAAAAATATTAATATGGAACCCCACCTCTGACCCACTTCACCCACAACAGGAGGGTGTAGTGGGTCATTAGAAAACTACTGTGAATTCAGCAAAATAAAATGTTTTGAAAACAAAAATCAAAGATTTATCTACAAACACTTCCCGCAAATAAAAGAAGATTTCACTGAAGCTCCAACACACACCTCATGATTTGATACTTGCTGGAGGTTGGCGTGTAAAAGTTTCTGCCACAAAGCCCACAGTTGTTTTCATTGCCGTCTGCAGGCCCATTTGGAGATGCTGGTAGGTTTTTGTAGAGGCTCACTTTTCTTCTATTGTTCCGAAGTTCAGATTCACCAAACTTGCTGTTAACGATAGAGTCAATATGCTGCGGCGACGTAAGCAATTCAGCTTCTTGTCTCTTCCTTCCAGGGCCTTTTCTTTGCACAGAGATCTTCATAGGTGAAGGAAGATATCTTCTCACAGGAGACGATTCTTGGCATGTTTCATGGGTGTCTTGAAGCTGTTGTTGAACAGAATCACGTTCCACGGGTTCAAAAGCTTTTGTGAGTTTCTCGTCAGTCACGGCAAAACGGTTGACCAGGAACACTCCTGTGGCTCTAAAGCCATTGATTGCCGTGGATATCGTTGTGGACTGCAACCAAGCTTGAGAAAAGATTTCTCCAAAATCGCCTTTTTGAATAGCTTTGGATGGATTTGAAAAAAACCCACTGATTTGCAGCTGCGTTATCTGGATTTCAATGGCTTGAAAAAGGACTTGTCCAATGGCTGGAGTTCGTGCGTTGTGTGGCTTGGCAGAGACAGCATGGTGATTTGATTTTCCCTGGCGAAGTTCAGGACATCGAGCGACTTAACGTGTGACATATGACCATCGAGAATAAGCAGAACATGTCCTGACACCTTGTGCTTGACAAAATGTTTCAGCCAGTCAAGGTAGATGTTTTCGTTAATCCATCCACTCTCTGACATGTACACCGCAGTGGACGGTGGCATGTGTCGTTCAAACTCTGCCTTCTTACGCTTCCCCTTGAAAATGAAATTGACCCTCATCACCCACTCATGCACATTTCAAAAAGAATTAAAAATGCACATTGTGGCAATGCCTGCCAAGTCATGCCTGCTTGCATTGGAGAGTAGATTGAACGTACGACTGTATGCAACAATCTGAAGTTTTTGGAATCATTTAATCATTCTATATTAACCCCAAGAATGCACTCTCAAGTTAGATGACTGAACAAAACTTACCAGTTAGGAGTTGTGGTTGAATTTTCAAGATTTGTTTACACATGCAGTCCGAGCACGCCGTGGCTACAGCGCAACCATTGAGCATGCCTAGGCAAAGAACAAGTGCTGCCGCATAGTGAGAAAACGCAAAAACGAAACTAACGTAGTTTTTTTTTTTAGAAAAAGCTTAGCCTGACCCGCTTCGCCTGCTGACCCCCTTCACCCTCACCTACCCTACTTTGTTTTTCCATTATCATAATTTTAATTACAAACTACTCCTAAAGAATATGATAATCAAAATGATAAGTTCTATTATGCTTCAGATATTCTTATTATTGTATTTGGACAAAATGTTTTATAATGAAATTTTGCCCGTTTCTAATTTGAACTTACCAGAATTATTGAAGACAATAGCGATTCATATTTCATAAGAAAATTTTATTTGCTCACAGAAAGCTCACGATTTTTCAATTTCTCTATGCATTGCACAATTAAGCATTTTGGTCCAATTTCGCAATGTATTGGAAAAATATATCTTGGGTCCAAGATTGTAATGCTTTTTTTTGACATTCTTAGCCGAATCGTGAGAATTTGCTTCACGTCGGTATCTGTTAGATCTTTCTTAAATGTTTCGCAAGAGAAGAAATTTAGTTACGAGCGCCGAGAGATGGCATTACTTTAATAACACTTCAAATAATGAAACCCTTATTTATTTATTCAAACTAAAATAAATTAAAATTATTTTTTTGTAATCTAAATTGAGGATTCAATAAAGAAATTTGTCTAATGCTGTTGGTCACATGATTTTTTCGCGGGTGAGATTTTAGTACTGTATAACAGATTGTACGGTGAGTGTTTAGAATTTTTGGAATTAATTGAATATACATACAAGCACTGTTCTTCCATGTTAAGATATCGTGCATGTTAATGCATAGTAAACTTAAAGCTATAAAGAAGAGAAGTCTTAATGACATCGTGGATATTCACTCAAATGAAGGCAGAAGGAACGACACGCTATTTTTCCATTACTTGTGAACAAGTGTCGTTCCATCTGTCTTCTTCTGTATATGTAGAGGTCTGGGATGTGTTAGCTTCTGACCAAATCTTCTATTAAGCGAAACCTGATACGCTTCTCCGCCAACAAAGAACTATTACTGTAGCTTTTATCATAATCTGTTATCTAAGATTTTCTTCTTGCCTTTTTGTCCATATTTCATCCTTTTTTTAATTTTCTATAAGTAGAAAAATGTTCTTTTCATAAAAGGAGATAGCCTGGCAATTATGTATTAAATTACATTTATTCTGAGGCCTGGGAGCAAAAGGTTAGAGAAAACTTTACTTTTACAGTTCGCTTTATTAAGATGTTTCTTGTTTCACGTATATCAAACTCAGATCGCTGGAGTCCTTTTTACTCACTAACGAGAGAAATTCCTAATTCCCGTTTGTACTCTCATTTTTCCAATTTGGCCTTTTGCAACCTTTCTTTCGCTCTTTTTCTCCTTCTTGGCAGTGTGACATAATCTTCTTTTCTTTTTTTTTTAGCTATGCAGTAATTTCCACTGCAAAAAACATAACGATAAGCTGAAAGGTGAAGAAATGCAAAGGGGTATCCATGAAAAATAAAAAGGTATAATTTTAAACTGAATGTTCTGGATGCTAAATTTAACCCTGAATAAAGGATTTACTTGTTTCTATTATTAAGTTTTTTTCTATTATCGCAATACAAAATAAATAGCACAAGAAGAAAACATACCAACAATTGCTGTAATGAATTTATTTTTCACAAAAACCGAAATAACATGAAAGGTTATCTCTCCGAGTTTTCATTCGGCGGCAATGAAAAGTCCGCATTTTCCAAATAGGTCACTAGAAGCACTATTATTCAAAAAGGAGGCTTTAGCGAAAGAGAAAGCTTCTTGTATAATAGAATAAGCAGAAACTTTACGATAAACGTTATTCAGAGACATTTCCGGACCAAATTAGCGAAAGAAGCATCTCAACGTCACAACTTCACAAGATGGGTGAAACAATTTAAGGAGACGGGCTGCTTATAAAAGGGTAAAAGCACAGGATGCCGATCTGCCGACAACGAAATGATGGAAAACATTCGTGCGAATTAATCACGAATTCCAAGCAAATCAACGTATCAGGCCAGCAGAGAAGTTAACCGAAAATTAGAAGAGGTATCCGATCACTTTGGTATAACACGTACGCGGTTACCTCAATCAACATCTTCCAGAACCCTAGCTCAAAACCACAGAGAGAGAAGGCCTCCGTAATAAAACGTAGATAGGGCATTGTTATTCGTATTTCTAACAATAATAAGCCATAAATTTGCCCACCGAAGAAATGAATGAGTATTGGTCAGAGAAGACAAAAAAATTATCCGGGCGTCGAAAACATCTGAACAGCGGGAGCTTCATCTACACAGGAAATCGTAGAATTGCTGAAAGCCAATTTGAGTCATTATTTAATTTCTTGAAGTCGTTCTGTTTACCTACAACTAGAATTATCCCGGGCAACGTCGGGTGCCTCTGCTAGTTTTTTTTTTTTTATAAACAGAATAAGTATTTTGTGAACAATGATACGATTTTGAAACTAGCCCTGTAGAAAGTTCATTCTATGCGTCATAGATGTAATTGATAGCGAAGATAGTCGGGTAATACAATTCAACAGTCTTTGCTATGGAGTGTTATTTTAAGAGTAATTCCTCCGAAAGTGTTTTAACGGCGTTTCGTCAAGAGCTTGCAACCCAAGATGTGCCGATTAGATCTAACGATAAACCGTTTAGTTCAGAAACGGTTTCACTGAGAAGAATTATCAGTCCAAAGTATCTACATTCGCATTTCCGAGAAATATTTTTCAGCAGAATGGTTCTGTTATATTTACTGTCAAAGAGCTCGTTTGGAATGGTATCATAACAGAGTGAACAAAACATTAGAGATAATTGTGAAATTTTTAATTGGCACTTCCACCTGCCAGAATTGGTTCTACCCTCGCAAATGACGACCATGGTCATATGTGATAATCTTAGCGATTTTGATTAGGATCAAAATCCTAGGATTCACGAAAGCAACCAGATCAAATATATATTGCGAGTTTACCAAAAACAAATGTACCATCACCCAATACACATCGGCGATCGTCCACATGCCTCTGTCGAACTAGCCGCATTGCCGTAGACGTCTAGGTAAGAGGAAACAACACTGAGGAGGGGGGGGGGGTCCTTAATAACTCCAAAACGGCTCATCAGAACCAAACAATTCATTTACAAAAAAAATTTGCCTTAATGAGAGAAGTCCATAGATGTCGAATTTATTGAGTTTGATTCGCTGGTTTGAGAGCTAATTAATGAGAGCTGATTAATATCTCTAAAAAGGGGCTTACCCACTTGACATAAAAAGTACGCCAAGGCACAATTTAAGGTATCCGCTATGTATGTATAATTTTTATTCGATTCTGCTATTTGCCGTTTCGGAGCAGTTAGCTGCAAAAAAAATAGGTCACATACGTACAGACGGAATTATTTTTTTCAAAATTTCAAGATATTTTTTCGAATCATGAGTTTTTAAGTCGATTTTAGAAAACAAAAACTTTGAGTTTCGGAAACGAACACATAGGCCTTCACTCTTAGTGAGTGGTAGGCCAATTAGCACCTAAAACGCATACAAAGTTCGTTACAATAGGCGATTGGCTAAGAGGTGCAAAATCATGACAATCAACGGCAAAACTAAATGTTTTGAAACCAACAGGAACCAAAGTCTATTATAATATTTTTTAATAGTTTACCTTCTGCACAAGTTTTTAAGAGCACATTAAACATAAAATTCTTGGACTTCATTGATTCTAAAAAAATCAATTTTCTTGTTACCGTATTTTTCTTTAAAAATAACTTCGTTCTCTTTGTGCAGCTCTCATACGGCTGCCCTTCAGAAATTGTCTTTAAAAACAACCACAGGTTTAATATTTCACTGAAATCGATAGTCACGACTACCCAATCCTACTTATTCGAAATGCAGATTACAGATGATTGCTCCATGAAAATAAATCGCATTCGATGCTTGATGTAATATTTCTCAACCGTAATAAACCCCATTATTAGAAAATTTGCAGCATTAGAAAGGGATCAGTGAATTCATAGCCGTTCCTGAAAACCCAGTATACTCTAGATTTATCACACGCGATAATACAACAAGCCGAAAAATGGAATAGGTATCATTAATATTCCCCCGAAAATGGCACTTCAGAGTTTTCCAGTAGCATCCTGGGTTCATTAGGTTAGAATCGAACTAGCAATCACAAACATAAGAGGCAATGAATTCTGATTATTAATTTTTTTATGGACAATTGCATACATTTCGATAACCGGCAACCTGGATTAGCTTGTTCAAAATTCCTCATTAGTAGTTTAATAAATATGAGGACCGGCCCCTATTTAAGCATAATGGTTGTTTGTTGAGGCTACCAGAGCTTAGTGCAAAACAGCTCTAGTAATTAGTAAAAATACACAGGGTGCCCATAAATTATCTCTACAACTTTAAATTTTAATAATTATAAAACACTATACAAGATAACAAGAAACGGGTTTCAGTATGTGACAAGTAAGCAGTTTTTTTTGTTGTTGTTGTTTTAGGTGAAGCAGTTTTGACAAGAAATGTGGACCCCACAAGAAAAAGCTCAGTTCATAGAGACTAAGTCAGTTGGAGTATATAGAATTTCATCATCTGTGGTATGAGAGAATAGAATTTCACCGTCTGTGGAATAGAGGTGTTTAGCTTTTCAATACGCGTTTTATAAGACGTTGGCGACCAAAATTTTATTGTGTAAAATTTCGCGCGCTGCAGATTGCCAATCCCTGCTCTAGAAAAACAATGCAAATACATATCCATTCTCGAAAATAAATGGTATGAACAAAACTGGTTAGCTTCTTTCTTCTAGCAGATAATATAAATATGAAAATCTTTAAAAATCTGAAAACACGTTCTTAAAATTCTATTACTGTGAATATTAAACTATTTCTTAAGATGGCAAAATGTACAGGGTGTCCGAAAAGTCCGTACCATAGGCGAAATCTTTGTACTTGTTCAACATGTCCTCCGTCGAATTCAAGACAGGTCTGTAGGTTTTTAACACCCTGGAGTCATAATGATTGTCTATGGCAAGGCATTCGTTCTCAATCCTGGTAGGCCACATCGCAAATCTTCACACTGTACACCCGTGACTTCAGATACTCCAGAATGAAAAGTCCATTGGATTCAAATATAGCGATCGTGGGGCCAATTCAACAGGTCCTCTGCGACCAATCCAATGTTCAGGAAAGGTTTCATCCAGCCAGACAAAACGAAACAGAAAGATTATAATTTTGCCTATGGTGCGGAACTTTTCGGACACCCTGTCTATAAATTTCATTGTTAAATACATGACAATGCTCATTTTCAAAAAGCAAAGGGGGTATGCAGGAATGGTTTGAAGAAACAGGTTTGAAGAACTGGATTTTCACTGCGCAGAACCCCGATACAAATCCCACTGAACACATTTGGAATGAATTCGATGACTATTATAAAGCACTTTCTAATGCAAACTTTAAAACGAAGTTTAACTTCATCGGGCTTAAAAGCGAATTTAATCTAAGAATTAATAGGACAAATTCCTTCCTTAGTTCCTGCAAGAGTTCTTTAACTGAGTTTAGATCGTTACATTAGCAAAAGTTGGGTTATGTTTTGAAAAACGTTTGAGTTGACTTATGCTAATGTACTTATCTGATATTCGTAAACAAAAATGTAGGCTAGTTGCATTTTTTTTATCATCTAGAAATTTTAAGAGAATTAAAGCAAATTCTTATATCTTATGAAATTTTAATGGAGAGTAAATACTTCTGGAATATTTGAAACTGCTGCACTAAAACCATTATCAATAAGAAATCATGTAAACAACCATTACGAGAAGGTAACAAGGAGAGAATCGTTACTTACACAGTGAAGTGATAGACGAAACATTTCCACCCCGACGGCCGTTCGAGGAAGTTGTACACTTTGCCCTGGAACGTTGTTTTCACGCTCTTACAGTGCTGTTCGCGGAGGTAGCGCGACTCGAAGGCGGCCTTGTCCATGAACGAGGAGCGCAGGTCGGAGGCGACACCGGCGCTGAGCATCGAATCGGACGTACTGTTCGGGAGGTCGATGCTCAGGCCACCCGAAGAAAGTCGTCCCTGTGGGGGCGGCGGTTCCAGGGACCCCGGAGTCGGACACATCTGCAACAACACCCCTTTGTCCTCCTCCTTTTGGGCCATTGCGATAGGAGCCGCCAAGGAAAAGTACGAATTCCTATCTTTCACAATAGAACCGCCGGAAACGTCATCCAGCTATCAAATTAAAAAAAAAGAAAAAACATATCAGCAAGGAAATTGACCTTGTTTATTAAGAGAAAAACATATGAAATTTCAATTGATTATGTAACTATCGATATTCTTTTACAGGTGTTAACTTAAAATTAACAGTTCAAGTAAGTGCAGACAAAGTTCGCTCTGAAGACTATAATCGCCATCGTAAATCTGGCCGATAAGGAGATCATAGAGATTAGTCCACCGGAACAATCAGTCTACTGAAATTCTGACGATAAGTAAAATATGGCCATTCTTCTACGAGATCCCTCGCTTAAAGATTAATTCCAAAAGTAAGCTTTTGGGATGAATAAAGAAAATAACAGATTTAAAGGATTTGTTGGTTTTGATAAGAGACTTGCAAGACGGCAATTTCTTCGAGAATGTGGAGGGGTTCCGTCTCAAATCCTTCCTGAAATGTTGGCTTTCGAGACATTGCAATTGCTTCATCCCCTCTTAAAATTTCCAAAGACCGAGCCCGTTAATTTACTTTTCCTTTTAATTACGCAACTTTAATACAGAATAGCCACGATGCAATTTTTCTTTGGTGTTCACCTGAAAGCGAAGGAATTTTCATTGGAGTGCCAACTCTCATTAGACCTTCATGGACGGGTGATTTGAAATCCCCAGAACTAAATTTATCCCGAGTAAAGGAGCGACAAATGCGGTTTCAACTAGAAAAGCTTGAGCAACTGTTCATTTTTTAACAAGTTTCAGAGTAAACACACCGAAAGAAAATTTCTTCTTTACAGTTGTTTGACCTTAAAAAGTTGAAAATTTGAGGCAAAGTTGAAATATATTAAGCACTCAACTGAGGCAAAAAAAATTGAACATGTAAATTTCAGTATTTAATGCAATATGGTATGAATTTGGTAAAAACTCATTTATACAAAAATAACTTATTATTTACATGGAAAATAATATTAGTCTGTAAATATATAAATATGCAATGAAAAAGTAAATATAAGAATATTTAAAGTACTTTATATAACATATCTGCATTTTACATAAGAAAATGGAATATAAATTGACAGTGCTGGGCAAATACGTAAACATGCATTTGCTTGCCTTTCAATCATATATCATACTGTAGTAGTGGAACTCGAGAAATTTCGTACAGTATATATTATTGACAAAGACAATTAAGAACACACCGAGTTAATTATACACTTCTATACGAGTATGCCTATCGTTAAAATATTATAGTAAGCGAAACTATAAACTTAAAAGTTCAGACTTAGTCTACAAATACTTTTATTAATCTATGCAAGATGTATATACACACTCCGACAATTAAATGATGAGATTGAGATTATCAAACAAAAAATGAACAAAACATTTGATATCATTTAGTTTTTATTAGAAGTACAGGGTGTTGCAGATAACTACAGGGCAGTATAACGGGAAGCCTACCCGCTCGATTGCAGGGGTCGGCTCGACATCAAATGATAATTGGGTAATTTTATTATGTTAAACTTGTTTGGCAAAGGGAATGGCCAATTGAGCCAAGGAGGGGCGCGCGCTGTACTACTACAGAGTAAGAGGTACACAAAAAGTAAACACATTTATGAATGTCCTCCGGAGCTAGAAGGGACCAACAGACAAACTAAAAATTCAACAGAGGAGAATAGTAAAAAATGGAGTTTCACACTGTTATTATTATGTTTGGTCGTCAGGGCTAACCCGGGTTGCGTCTCCTAGCTGACACAAGGTCTAAGCCACGAGACGCAGCAGACTAGTTTGCTCTACTGCTGAGAAAGTGTCACCTGGGTGTTTTGTGAAGTTTCTTACAACAAATGTTCAAAGAAACTTCCATCTTGCTCAGCACAGAGAGCTACATTCTTCACAAAATCTTCTTTCACTCCCTCACCTTCTTCTCCCTCCATTCTGCCAATCGAGCGGGTAGGCTTCCCGTTATACTGCCCTGTAGTTATCTGCAACACCCTGTACATCCCTTTTCCATCGACACAGTGAGTGGCACGCTCTAGCAAAGACTGGAACGAAATGTATATCTGACATTCAATATTCAAATTGGGTTAAATTTGGAATACAGTTAGCCAATAATCTGGAAGTTTACACTTAAAGTTTGACCAACAAAAACAACACCAATCTAAGTAAAACATTAAAGACTGTGGAAGTTTACTTGTTGCAGAAGATAAGAAGGAAAATTAGATAGGCGATATTCCACAAAAGTTTATTTGCTACACATGTACGTATGCATAATGTAATGCAGAATAAGCGATAGTTTGTTTAATACCCAAACTTTTTACTTTATTTTTAACTTTGATTTCAACTATCATCTATTGTTTTATCACATGCTGACGAAAACAGCTTAGCTGCAGAAATATATACATACAGTGCGTCGCAAAAATTTAGGCAAAACCATTTTTTTCATGGTAAACACGTTTATCATCATTCTATACGTGAAATATTTTCCTATAACGTCTAAGAAAGAAACAAACTAATTCCATATACAGAGTTTTAAATACACAGTTTGCGTATTTCGCACAAAAATGACAAATAAAGAACATCACATCTTTTTTTTTGTCTCAAAAGTTTAGGCAACAACCGTGACTCCTCGTTCAGAATGGCACAGCCATGCAAATTCTTATAACACATGTAAAAATTGTTCAAATTAGATGTGAAAATATATAAAAGTAACAGTATTTCTTGTTAAATTGTTTCATAATCATGCCAGTCAACAAGCAATTCATTACTGATGAACTGGCGACGATCTAGATGCTAAAAGCGAAGGGGCATTCAGTTAAAGAGACTGCTTCAGTTACTATTTGGAATTTACAAAGTTCTAGCAAGGAAGCACAGCCACGCACTGGACGACCCAGGGGAACCTCATCCCGTGATGACAGACGAATCATCAGACTAACGTCCAAAAACAGTTTGTTAGGGAAATTGCTCAACAGACTTAACCTAGCATCAAAAGACACCATCCGCAGGTGCCTTAAGGAATGCCAACTTCTTGCTTATGTGAAAATGACAAAAACGTCCTTCCCTGAAACCCGAACACATTGAAGCACATTTGATCTGGGCACAAGCCCATATGCAATGGAAGGACGAGTTGCTATCAGTTCTCTTAGATAAGAAAAAGTAGAATTTAGATGGCCCAGACGGATGGGCCAACTATTGGCATGACCTGAGAACGGAGAAGCGGTATTATTTTAGCAGGCAGAATGGAGGAGGTTCTGTGATTGTGTGTGTGGCGGGCGGGGGGGGGGGGGGGCGTCGCGTCAATGGAACAATATCGTTGGAATTTGTTTGTGGTCGTCAGAAGGCTGAAAATTATCAAAAACATTAACTGATAATTTATTGCCATTCGGTGAGATGATTGGTAGCCCAGCGTGGATTTTCCAGCAGGACAACGCACCGATCCATAGCGCAGAATCCACAAAACGATGGCTCCAGCAGCATGGGATTCGTGACATGAAGTGGCCTACAAGAAGCACAGACGTCTTTGAATCTCTGGGGGATTACGTCTAGGCAAATTTATGCTGGTGCAAAGCAATACTCATCTGTGGACGAACTGAAGAACGCGATTTCTGATTTGGTACAAAATGGACTCAGAAGTGCTCAAAATTTGGTTGTTTCGATGAGTAATCGTGTCTTCCAAGTAATCAAAGCCAATGGAAACATAATTTCTCGTTGTGATAAAAGTCCAAATACCTTTCTTTGCCTATATTTTTGAGACGTCAAAACTATGTCGTTGTACGAAATACGCAAGCTGTGTATTAAAAACTCCGTGTACGTAATTAGTTTGTTTCATTCTTAAGTATTACAAAAGACAATTTCATGTTTAGTATAATCAGCGTGTTTGCAATGAAAAATATAATTTTGCCTAAACTTTTGTACATGTGTATATATAATCTTTTGTGGAATTGCACCTACCTCATTTTCCTCCTTATTTTCTATAAACAACCTCCCGAAAATTAATCTTACAGCATACAGAGAAGTTCAAAACTAATGATTATTTATTATTGAAAAATAACCAATGTTCGTAACAGATACACGTCCCTATGTCAATTATCAGCCACATTTAATGAGGGGCATACTAGCATCGTGTCTATGATTTCAGAGCAGCGAAATTTGGCACTGCTGGGATATGGCAGCAGAAAAACGACGAGAGCACGCCATCGGAATTATGAACCTATTCATTGGACCTTAGATGACTGGAAACACATCGTTTGGTCCGATGCAGTGTTGTCAGGTGTAAGGATTAATCCCTCGGCATAGGGCATTTTCACTTGAAAAGGGATTAAGGGATTTTTCTGAGAAAAAATGCAAAAGCGTAGGGTTTTTTTTTTTTACTAATCCTTGAAAAATAAATTTAGTAACGATTTAATTTAAATCATGGATGGAATCAGAACGAGGTCGAGACGAGAAAACCAATGGAAGACCAGAGGCGTGAATATGTCAAATCATTGTTCTTTTACTGGATACAGTAGCCAATCCGGTTTCGAGATTTGGCGCTGGCCTCCCATTGGTGCTTTATACACAATTGACTGACAATTGAATATACAGGGTGTATCCGAAATTCTGTCACAAAATGTTTATGCACATTCCCCATGGCAAAGTATGCAAATTAATCTCTATAAACATGGTTCCGAAACTCAACCGTTTTCTCGCAAATGTCGACTGAACTTTTGCATGCTCGTGATTTAGTGGCTGACTTCTAGCAGGAGGTGCTACAGCAGGTGTTCAAAATGGTGGCCACTGGCTGCTACACAGGCCTCAACACGTCCGGCGAATGACTGTCGCACACGTTCCAGCTGTCCTGATGTCATCAAACTGAGCTAAGAAGCGGTCCCACAGCTGAGCAGGGGGGGGGGGTTAAGATCCGGGGATGGGTTAAGATCCGGGGATGGAGGAGGCCGGGTTACAGTTCCGGAACGTCCAATCCATCGGTCTGGAAACTGGTCATTGAGGAACTGACGTGCAATACGACTAAAATGTGGAGGTGCGCCATCGTGCATAAACCACATGTCTAATCGTCGTTGTAATGCCAAACCCCTTGTAACATTAATAACACGTTCTTCATTATGCATGCAAGTTTTTATTCAGTTAACATTGCGCGCGTTAAAAGTCAGCCACTAAATCACGGGCATGCAAAAGTTCAGTCGACATTTGCGAGGAAACCGTTGAGTTTCGGAACCATGTTTATAGGGATTAATTTGCTTACTTTGCCATGGAGAATATGCATAAAAATTTTGTGACAGCATTTCGAATACACCCTGTATATATAAGCAGATAAATATAAATAAGCAACATGCAGCAGCAGTCGACTGTCGTTTGATTAGGACTTGTTAATCCACCAGTTAACACACCAGGCGTAAATAATTATCTAACTAAAATTATAATTTAAATAATTTATTTATATATTAATTGATGTATTAATTTTTAAGCTTTGTTTCGGTAAGTTTATTTATATATTAATTTATATAATATCAACCTAAAGCCTGTAAAATTGTTTCTTACTTCGTTTTAATTAATATATTAAGTAAAATTTATTTGTTTTACTTATTTAATTAAATAAATTATATTCGTATCTGCGGTGTTATTGAGCTTTAGTGTACGGTTATGGAACGTTAAGGCCCTTAAGGGCATTTCAATTGTCCAGTTATGAAAAGAACTGCCCTTAACGCTGCGAACAAGTGACATTGTCATGCACTTCTATCAGGTTGTTGCAAAAGTTTTTTCCGGATTTTTATTCCAACACAAAAACGATTGAACTTGAATAACAGATTCAGCTCATGCAGATGCCGGGCAATGGTTGAAAAGTGAACCTTGAACTGTTCTGCGAGTTCCCTCGTTGTTACATTGTGATCTTCATCAATTGCTTGGCGTACATCACCATCTGAAATCATGATTGACCGACCAGAGAGGTGCATCTTGAAGAGTGCTATCTCCGCGTCTGAACCGGCGATACCATTCTTCTATTGTACGTAAACTAACAGTGCCATCACCTAAACGTTGGCAAATGTTTTGGTGACATTGCGCAATACTGATCTTTCCAGAATTCTCGTAGAAGACTATTGCTCGAATATGCTCGCGTGAAAGGTCCATTTCAGACAGTTGATGGCACTCACAGATATATAGTTAGAAAGTTGATTCTTGGATGTAATATAGCAAAGATATTCAGGAATCGATTGAAATAATTTGTTTGAAAAAATAAGAACAGCCCCTTCGGAAAATGAGCCCTTCTTGGGCACGGGTTCTAGAACCGGAAGAAACTTTTGCAACAACCTGATATTAATTGCAAGTTATCTTGTGCTCATTTTTATTATCAATTAAAAACATTCACTATGGACAAACAGATAAGAAAGGATTAATGTAAGAATTTGATATTCTCACTTTTCTATTGCTTCTACGGAGTGCTAATGTAAAAATAAATTAATAATGTTTCTATAAATGAGGGCGCTATACTGTTGCGTAGGGATTTTTTAAGGTTACGAGTAATTTTTTTGCTTGGCTGAAAGCACTGCCTCCTAGAAACTACCAGACCTGAACATGACGTCACTAAGATTGTGACCGGGGCCAACGATATAACGGGCTCTCGCGCGGAAAAGTCACCTGACCATCTTAGTCCGGCCAACAATCCAACCTTCATTATTTCCAACAAACGAAAAAATACTGATTGTTAAAATCCAAGATGGAAACAAAAAAGATTACATTGTTACCCGGACTAAGATGGTCAGGTGACTTTTCCGCGCTGGGGCCCGTTATTTCGTTGGCCCCGGATTGTGACGTTGTAATAGCACCACCCGTTCGAAGTAACAGTGTTTTATCTTTTCCATGTTCAGGCCTGGTAGTTTCTAGAAAGCCGTGCTGAAAGGGATTTTTGCCTCGCAGAGTCACGATTCAAGTTGGTGCAAGCTGATAGCAAAAGGAGGCACTTCAGTGGATAGTAACTGGTTCCATAATTTACAACTTTAGAATGCTGAAAGATATTCTAGAAGATGATGCATTTCAAACAGATTAAGAAGTAGCTTTAAAGAAACTTAGTAATATCAGTAATATTCTTTAAGGGCCAGTTCATTATCTACTTTCTCAAGTGAGTCTTCTCAACTGAGTCTTCGGCAACAATGGACTTAAATGAAACGAGTAAAACTTGGTTACAGCAATGGACTTAACTGAAATGAGTAAAACTTGGTTACAACAATGTCACTGTATTGTTGCTGAACACTCACTTGAGAAGTCTCAGCTGAGAAAGGAGATAATGAACCTGCCCTTAGATTATCATAAATAAGTATGCAAGTATTTCCACAATATTTATCAATGAGTAAAATGCATTCAGGAAATTTAAAAAGAAAGTTTATTTGTCCTTGTAATTATAATTCTACAGAAGTACTAGATTATCAAATAACTTAAAACGTAATGAAAGAACTAACGGATAACCGGTTTTTTTAATAAAGCGTTTTGCAAAATGCGCGTGAGTGCGTGTCAGCGGAAATATATGGAAACATAAGAATAATATCGATGAAAGATATAATGCCACGAGCAATAACACTTTGTTTTCAAAAGCAAACCATATTATCTCTACTGAGGCAGTTTCATTTTTTTTTCTGATCGATAATGCTCATTCTTTTCTTTACATTTTCGCTTGTACTCCTCGGTTTTGAGAGTTGGAGTCCTAAAAAACAGAATGACAATTACAAGTGAATACATACCTAACGGCATTGATTGCTGTCACTCTTTTCCGAAGCCGACCTAGAGAATTACGCAATGAAATTTCCGGTGTCAGTGCTTCAAAGCTCAAATGAAACTTCCCTTTTATTTGTAGGAAGCTTTGGCATTAACACCATTAAAGCTACCAAACCCAACTGCATCTAAAAAAGAATGTGCGTTAAGCATGATCCAGAGAATTGGCATCGGTTTATGAATCCCTTGGACAAAATAGATACGGTTGAGTTTGCGCAATCTCGTTTTTTTCGCGTAAAATTTTCGCGGGTTATTTAAACGTTAACACGACAGCACTGATTCTGTAATACAACCTCAATAAGAGGAAGTTAAAAACGCGTCATGCCACAAGACTTTTATATTTTACAACTTCCTTTCAATAGGCGTAGACGGGAATAAAAGAATGGGCAAAACAGGATGCATGAATGTTTAATTAAATGGAACGACTCCAAGCTTGATAGTCAATTTCCAAGTATTTGGCTAAGGCTTTCCTTTTACTCGGGATGATGTTTTTCATAGAGAATGGTAATTCATTTAATGAATGGAGTTTAATTATGAATTACTGGATTACTACTCCAATGATTAACGAACAAATGAGTTTTAGCAGCTAGACCTTCAAGATATTAAAACATAAGAAGCCTTTGCTTCAAAACTTTTTTTTGTAATTGTTTCCTTCAGTTGCCAACAAAATTAATTCGAAACATCCAATTGCTATTAATAGATGCTTTTGTAGAACGAACTCTATGAAGAAATATTAAAAGAAAATTAAATCGTGCACCCAAGATCAATTTGATCGTTAATCTAATAAAAGATAATCAATAAATGCTCTGTAGCGACAAGGCAATAAATAATATTTGTTTTCATGCTAACATTGCATCTTCAAACAGTCAGCGTGCTCTCTATTTAGAACGAAAGGAAATTTTTTCCTCGCTTTGGGATTATTACTATTATTAAATGTTAGAGATATTATTTCTGCGGTTATCTATCGAACAGAATTGGTTGACGCAAGAGGGGAAAATGCGTTTCCTCAATACCTGCAGAGTTTAACTTGGCGAGGAAAGCGCCTTTTTCCAGACGAAACCAAATCCTCCAGGATTAAAGACTTCTGTTGGTTTTGTGCAGGTTGATTGCTCGCGTCTGTTATGTCAACAAGACTTTCGGTTTCTTTCTGCCGACAAATAAAACTACGGTCTAAATCCTTCGCGTGGTCAAGATCAACATCTCTGCGATGGTGAACTGAATGAAGAAATTCGCCTGCACTAACGTCAACTGCTGGGAAAAGGATAATCGGATGGCGGGCAGAGCGTTTAAAATTAGCCTTAAAGTAAACCAGACTGTTCAAGCTATTAGATAAAAAAAAATTAATTTGAAACAGAGCCAATCAGCTTTTGTAGCAGAGAAATTGGGAGTTAACCTCATGTAAAATAATGAAATGGGACCACAGAGGTTTCTGGAATATGAAGTGGCCGTATGGAAATTAAAAATTGGCTCTTGAAGAAATTTTTTTATTGAGTAACTGATAAAAGAGCATCTTTATACAGAATAATATTTATAAATTTCAAAAAATAATATTAGCTAAATTGATAATTAGTCACATTATGCAAGCTTTGCTTTAGAGGTATTGCTAGTTATTATCCATGAAAGAATTCACGGAAAATTTGAACTGCTATTGTTCTTCTTCGACTTTAGAATTTCTGCGGAAAATCTGGTTATGCACTCTTAAAACAATTTGGCCTTGTTCATTTATATTTTCAATGGAGGACGTCGATACAAATGAATTATAAACTCTTATAATTTCTAGAAATTTGCATGGCGAGGTTTTTTCACATTACCTTTCTCATGTACTGTAGAAAAGTGGACGTGCAGGAAAAATTCTATATGGCTCTAACTTCTCTCACTAATTCCTATTCAGATTCGTTTTGAACATTCAATAAATGTTTCACTCGACTACTTATCATCAATCTCTTTCTTCTGCTGTTTCATTCTCTAACGTTCAAGAAGTTTTCATTGAGTTTGTCTTGTCTTGCTCTCTTATGTTCCATGATTTTTCTTTTCTAATCTCTGTGCATTCATTAGACAGTAATCTTCTTACGTTTCTTTGCCCATCCTGCCTCTAGCTTCTCGCGCAGTCTGTAGCATTTTCTTATTCTGCACACATTGGTTTGTTCTGTACTGGCGCATCTTCTCCGCGTTTGCTGCTCGGCATCTTTCCATCTCCCCCTTTCTAAACAGTTATTTGAATTTTTGAAGTGAAAACTTCTATAGGCGCACCGCATACAAAATTTTGCTGGAGAGTGAAAGTGTCTGATCCGTCACGCTCGGAAGTGAAACGTTTTCCGGTAAAACTCGGGAAAACTCGGATTTCTTCATTAGTAGGGTGCTCAGCATTTTGTATGATAACTTGAAAACGAATTAACTTTACCACACTCTATTTTCACCAATCCATTAATATGGGACAGAGCACGAACAAGATCGAACGTTAGATATCATGAATAATACGAGGTACATGCTCTAATGGTACAATTACGATACCCCCTTAAAAATTTCCTATAACCAGATATGCCATGTAATATATCAAACAATTCGTCAAGACGTGTCATGAATGAATATATAAGACTAGCTAGTGATAGTAGATATTGGTCTAGTGACATGTGTACGCGTAAGGATGTCTCATAAATGAATATAACGCGTGAATAACGATACTGGGAACTGTTTTAGTAGCACGTGCCCTAATGGATAGCACGTGTCCCTATCTAAACTATACGGTAGTTATGTGGGCCGGAGTTTCCCATGTAAATTTACAGAAAGTGAAAGTAGCCTAAAATACTATTCTTCGAACGGCATTTAAGATAACAAAATATGATTCTATTACTACTTTATGTTTAACCCATAAACTCCCAACCTTTGAAATGTTGAGAAAGATTGGATTACTTCACGAGTTGGGTGGAGCCCTCCGAAATATACACCACCCTGCTTCATTTGTTCAGAACTGGCTTCAAATTAGTGAGAAGTACCGTTCCACTAGAAGAGGAAGGATCGAAATCCCTCAAAGGATATCAGTTTTTCTATCGAAATACTTCCCGTATAATGCCATAACTATTTGGAATACCTTACCAATTGATTTACGCATGATAATAATAAGATGCCAATCACCTAGATGTCAAGTTACCTGTATACATTTTAAGAGACAGTTAATGGAATTTTTTTTTTCATGAAGATACTAAAACCAACTGACCCTCTTGACGAGATCCTTACTGAACAAGCGGAGATTATCCTCTTTGATTTTTGTTTATTGTGACTTTGTCTACTGTGACAGTTCAACTTCTGATGTCGTTTACATCTTTTATCCCTTTATTCCACCGGAATGTTTGTTAATAATAATAATAATAATAATAATAATAATAATAATAATAATAATAATGGTACCATATGGTACTGTTGTAACTTTCAATGCTAAGATATAGCATGTAATAGATCAAACAACTCGTAACAACGTGTCATGACTGAATATAACAAGTAAATAAAGATAGTGGGAATTGGTTTAGTAGCACGTGTCCTAATGGTACCATATGGCACCCTATGTTGCTGTTGTAACTTCCAATGCTAAGATATAGCATGTAATAAATCAAACAACTCGTAACAACGTGTCATGACTGAATATAACGGGTAAATAATGAGAGTAGGAATTGGTTTAGTAGCACGTACCCTAATAATACCATATGGTAACCATGTGGCACTGTTGTAACTTTCAATGCTAACATATAGCATGTAATATATCAAGCAACTCGTAACAAGGTGTCATGAGGGAATATAACGAGTAATTAATGATACTCGATATTTGTTTAGTAGTACGTGTTGGAACGGGATCATTAATGGTTTCTTTACAGTATCATTGGGCTTTTAAATGCTAATATATTGTATGTAATCTAGAAGTGATCTACTGGATGCTTTTGAAAAGGATGTAGTGAGATACCTAGAGATGTTCTGCACCTTAAAATAAACACAAGTTTCCTCTTTCGTTTTGTCGAATTTGCTTTCCTTAAAGTAGTAAGCAGCTCGTGAAGTTTGGTTAAACTCTGCCCATAACGTAAACAATAGCACATGGAAAAAACTAAACACCACCACGTGTTCCATTAACAGGTTTCTGCGAAATACCTGTCCACTAAACTCGACCATTCTCACAGCCCACTGAAAGATTCGTATTTACTAGACCTCAGAAATGAACATGTCAACACATTAGGAAAGACGTGCAAGTGGATAAATGATCGAGAGATACAGTATAAAAGTCTCCTTAAACCAGTTTACATTTCTTGTTGGCTGGATTGCTTTTTGCGGTACGACGCACATTCATACTAGCGACTGTTCAACGAACTGTATGATTTACTAACGTCATTCATGCGCTTTTGTTTAAGTTATGGGCGGAGTTTAAGCAAACTTCACGAGCTGTTTACTCATTTAATGATTGCAATTTTGACAAAACTAGTGTGAGGAAACTAGTGTTTATTTTAAGGAGCAGAAATCGCTAGGTATCTCACGACATCCTTTTCAAAACCACCCTACATAAGTGAAGATCTAATGAGAAAACGAAGGAAAATAAATGGTTTTATACTATATAATATTAATTTATGGCTTGTTCCTGATTCGTCCACGTATTAATATCCATAATAATATTTATATCATTAACCTAGACATTATTTAGAATCGATTACATTCGCCATAAAAGTTTTCACTTCGGTCGTGTGATCTTAAGCACGCTCATTTTTTTTCTGTTTAGGACGCTTATACGATTCACAAAGTTCTAACATTTAAGTTTTAATATGAAATTAACTATGACAGAGGCATAAAAAAAAGAATGAAGCCTGAAGAGATAGCAAAATGGTTTTTGTCGGTTTTTGTCATCAGCATTAGATAGTACAGAAAGAAGTCGTTGATACACTTCATTCATTATATTATTAGAAAATTTGTGACTTTTGTTTACAAGCTTACATTAATGTAGAAGTACAGTAGTAATTGTGATAATCATTTTCGCTGTTCTTCATAAAACAATTTTAAAGTAGTTAATTAACAACATCCTGAAACAAACTTAATAATCAAGCCAAAAACTGTGGACACAAACCTACGTAGAGGAAAAAACGAAACCACTATAATCCACACCAAGATTTTTTTTAATGACCCAAGAAATTATAAAATCTTGGTGAGGTTTAGTGGTTTCGTTTTTACCTCTACGGAACATCCTGGAATTAACATAAAAGGAATACGAAATCGAATTCGTAACGTGCACCAAAAATATCTATTCTATTGGTTTGAAGACGTTTGAAGCTGACAAATTTTTCTCACATTAAATAAAAAACCATGTGCACGACACTATCGCTAGCTCGTTCATCCTTCGTTAGTTTAAGACTCAATTATTACAATAAGTAACAGGAAAAAGTCAGTACAATAATTACTATCGAGTTCACCGACAAACCATATGGTGCGTCACTTTTGCCTCATCCTGTATTTATAGGAGGCGTGATTTTTATGTAAGTACCGTTTTGATATTTAAAAAAAAATTAAATACCTGAATTTTTATATGAAAGCCTGGACCTTAATCTACTTTTCGAGTCAATTTCCACCTACATTAAGGCACTATCCTATTGTACGACCAGCTTCTGAATTTCCATCTTCATAGAATTTGGCCGCCTGATTTACTAATCAGTCTAGTGTTACCCCAGACAAACATCCACAAGCAAAACACTCTGCCTATCCCAAAACACAGTGCAGATAATTGTCCGGGCTGAAACTGTTGTTTGAACTTCACTTTCTTGAGTAATGTTGACTGCCTCCTTTCCATGGAGACGGTTGTTTTGATTCAGGTGTAACGTGAGCAACCCGTTTCGTCACCAGTGACAATTAGGCTTAAAAACTTTCCCCTTCGACACGGTTCCTTTTGAGGAAAGTCAAAGCATTGGCTACATGATTGGTTTTTGCAACTCCGTGCTAGTGTGATTACCAAATCAGGCGGCCAATTTCTATGAAGTTGCAAAGCTGGTCGTACGATACGATAAGTGCTTTAATTAGGTGGAAATTATACTGAAAAGTAGATTAAAGTCCAGGCTTTCATATAAAAATTAAGGTGTTAAAAATTGTCGTTTTATTTTTTTTATTTCAAAACGATAGTACAGAAAAACACGCCTCATAGTAAGTAAATAGAAAAATACTTTATATTTCTCCAACTTAATATTCTTTTTTCAAAGTTAATGATTTTTATGTACTTTATACTCAGTTTCACAGGAAATTAAATTTTATTTTCAATCATTTTTAAGAACAAATTAAGAGACTTCATCCAAATCCCATAATTAAAAGATTTGCCTATTTATTTTTCCATCAATCACGCTTTACAATGTATAAGGTTGCTTTTTAAACTTGAAAGTGCGATTTAGCTTTTCCTTTTCTCCTCCAAAGAACGTCATCAATAAGAAACTCTTCATAGCCATTTCAAAAAGCGAACTTTAAGAAGCGCATTTCCGAGTAAGAATCAACTCGCTTTCAGAAAAATGAAAGAAGAATTTTTTCCATTCTGATGAAAATCAAGAATCAGAAAAAGGAAACTCGACCACCAACGCATGCAGTGAAAAATAAATGAAGATGAATGAAAG
>JAHWFO010015474.1:7307988-7346795 GCA_023313115.1 Rhysida immarginata
CCCCCCCCCCCCCCCCCCGCCTGGGGCCCCCCCCCCACAAGAAAAGAAAAAATATTCGAAGCTTTGAGCGGTTTCATTTCAATTTCTATTCTCATAAGAAATCCCAAGAACGAGGAGTTCTGACATGAATCAGAGCATTCGATTGGGGCTGATAGCATATTTAAATGGGATTTTACTGCTTCAGATTGATGATCTAGAAAATTCCATTCATGGTATTTACTTCGAATGCATCTAACTTTTAGAGCGAAACTAAAATTGCTTTCAACCTTCAAAACCTTGATATAATCACAGACCAGACTATCTTTAATGTTTCAAGTTTATTTCTTCTAAGGAGAAAGATATTTAGGGAATAAAAAATATTTAAATAGACTTTCAAATCACTACACGGAAATGGTATACTTCCTAATTGTATGATAAGAAATATTCGAAGTTTTCATTTGGATTACTCTCTTATATGACTATAAGAATGTTTGGCATGTTGATTAGTTGATTCCTTATTGTTTAATAAGCAGAAGTCCATTAAGAGAAATGATCATGTCGCCATTTCTCCATTTCTAAACAAATCTTCTATTTGAGTTTAATGTAAAACCTGCACAGAAATTGAAAATTGACCACATGAAAAAGAACGTGTGAAAATGAGTAGATAGTGTAGTCAGCAGAAACTGGATGCAAAAATCTAGTAAAGAGATCAAAAGCAAAGTGGCGAATTAGCAGAAAAATAATTCACGCAACGAGCCTCTGGCGCACATGATTTTATGTTGATGTTCATTTCTTCTTGGGAAATTTCTTTAAAGAACGAGTTTTAAATCTACGGTCGACTTGAAGGAATTCATAATAAAAGCAAACGCTCTCGATCATTTTGATAGGTTTAAGAATATTTAGGATGCTGTTTTGATGTCTACTGCGCTGATAACTAAATGCTAATTAGTATGTAACTAAAATATTTTTAACTAAATGCTCTACTAAATAATGTATGAGATAATTTGTAAACATCCTCTGTTTATTTGTGCTGAAGTAGACTTCGATTTGCCTCAGCGTCTACTCACAAAGGCGGACGGGTATTTTCTACTTTGATTAGAATAACAGACAATACGAAAACAAATATTCGAAGAGGCAAGACAGGCCTACTTTACTTTCAGCGATTAAGCTGTTAAATTAATTTCTACAATTACCTTCACTAAATTAAATTGGCTTTGCTTAAAATTTAATCAGTAAGTAGAGGGCAAAAATAAAAGGGAATGGAAATGCTTACAATCAAATAAAGAAATCCATTAACGTAAGTAATGCTTTCCTTAAATAATAAATTAATCATCCTCGTTTTTTTTTGAAATGTATGAAAATAAAGTCAATGAAAACTCAATAACAATCTTAAAATATCATTCACATTCGCAAAAACAACTAAATTAGAAGTCGCTTCTCTAACGCTATTAGACAAGGATCGAAAATAAGTTTTACTTCCCTTTGGGCAACGAAATTATTTGCTAAATTTTGTATCCGACAGCACAAGTTCAAAACGTCTAAGTAGGAAGTGGAAAAACAGGCCTGTTTCTGCGTCAAACTCTCCTACAGAATAGAAGCTTCAATTGCCCACACTTCAAACTCAGTGACAGGAAGTTCATGTTACCCGATTTGCAAAAAAATCCATAAATAGATAAATCTTCACTCTTTCCAAGAAGTATGTATTTTTGTAGCAAAAATTCCCGACATGCAATCTCAGAATGCAGAAAAAGAAAATTCATGTTCTGTACATCAGATCTGAAAAAAAATTTAAATTTCAATTAAGTTTCAAAATAAAAAGAACCTGGTTTCTCCAATATTCGCATATTCAAATTGAATTTATATACATAATGCTGATACTTCCACGACTTCTTTATAAATTTAAGCTTTGTTTTAAGCTTTTTATCCACTTAATTTTTATTGAAGTTTATTTCTGGCTACACTTTTTGACCTACTTATGTCGATCAAACTAAACAGGCTCTCTGTTGCAAGGCTTCCGAATTAATGTTATGTGCTAAAGCTTTTACTGAGAGAATACATATATAGTGTGGATATGTCATTTATAGCCCTCCTTTTATTTTCGTAACCGAAGCAGATGTCATTTTTGAGAATCCAATGAATAGGAAGTTGTGGGTGAAACTATCCCATGTTGAATTTATTACTTGCCTCCCTATGCACTTCGCAAATACATTTGTGTTCAACATGCAAATCAAGAAATTACCAAAAATTACCAAAACATTCACTTTCATGAGGAAAAGCAAATAAAAGACAAAGGAAAAGCAATTACGATTAACTTTGGAGTAAAATTATTTATGCACTGTGGCTGTTTGTAAATTACAAATAATTGTGAATGTTGGGATCCTTTCATCGGATTTTGGAAAAATCTTTTTTGTTTTGTTCGAATTTCATGGTGAACAAGTCTTCAATTGGAATTTTTCGTGTATCTGTTACGGCTTTTAAGATAGGAATTTGAATGTGTCCTAATTTGCATATTTGGGATGATGGAAAGTGCACCATGGGATCGGTCACCAACAAATTCCTATTCATTGGATTAATCAAAATTGACATATCTGCTTCGGTTACGAAAATAAAAAGGGGGGGGGCTCTTTTTTGTATCCACCTTGTACATGATCATTCTAAATACACGAGCTAATCCGTGAAACCATTGTTAGTCGCATTACCACAATGAAACTCCGGAGTATCTCATTGAAATTCAGCGTAATCAAATAGGGGGTATCTTTCGAGTAGTTTGACTGTAATAACTTGAACTTATGAATCACCTTGTAAGTTCCAAATTGCTTGATGTCCAAATTTATAAAATAAAATCTGAGAACCTGGTAAAAATAAAAAATCTTTATTCTAGATGTGAAACATCACTGGTGTTCCGGAGAGAAGTTTCTCGAGCATTTAGTTAGTGGTTGTATGGTAACCTTAACGTAATATTTGCCATTCAGAATATCTCTTATTTTTTAATATTGTTAAGAACGTTACTGCTTCAAATATTAGACGTAATGAAATAATGTTGCTATGTGTTTAAAGTGTTTGCATTGCAAGAAAAGCAGCACGCCAAATAATGCGCTCTCCGAATTCACAAATATTGGAAACAGAGATACTGGAAACTTGCATCTATTTAGAGTTTGTTGTGTGGAAAGAGATAATGATACGGATAATGCTTAAGATTAAAGATGGAATTTCAAAATAGAATGTAGAACAGGTTAGGATTGTATTACAGCAAATTATAGTATGCGTATTTTAACTTAACGGACCTTGTCCTCAAAAGCGTTAACAATAAAAAATTTAAGAAACAAAATAATTCTATGCTCACCTCAGAAAGAAGAGTATGCATTACCGGAATATTGTAATCAGTTATTCATATCATAATGAAATTCATGATCAATTGTAGTCAGTTGTATTGGTGCCAGTTGTAGTTTAACAATTTCCATAATAACAGAATTAGTTGGGACAATGCGATGGGTTATACTTGCGTTTCGACTTTGATTTTCATCAAACTGCTTATTTTCATTTATTTATTTATTTAGATTCACAACATTCAACAAGGGGTCATTCACAAAATACTTGATGGGGGAGAGGGGTTTCGAAACTGTGGCAAAGTGAACGGTAAAATAAAGGGTATCTATGTATGTATGAACGTTCGCCCAAATACCTGGTCACGATATTGTCGTTCGAAGGCGAGATTAGTATATAAAAGGAAAGATTAGTGCTTACGACAGTAAAAAAATTTATTGGTTTGTGAAGTTATGGTTAAACAATGCGATCTGGTAGACATTGAACCTGGGTTGTTTGAAGGAGCTCGGAGCCATGAAGCGAATATCTCCCACATTCGTGAAATGTTCAAGAGCAGCTGTTGTTAAAGTGTTTAAAGACTAGACTATCAGCCAAAAAACTTCATCTCAACTTGTGGTCGATTAGTGAATGCTCGGCCGTAACGAAGATTGTCCAGAATTGTAAGGAAAACAGTGCAGAAAATTACAGCATATCTTAATCAAGGAACCTCTACAAAGATCTCTAAACTCCACTGTTCATCGTATACTGCATCGTATCGGATACGGAAACCGAAAGCCTGTTCGCACATTTTGCTGTCTGCAGTTAACAAGGAAAAAACGTCTTCATTTCGCACATGAGCACAAGGACTGGACAATCGATAATTGGAAACAAATTACGAGGGAGAATTGGAAAGTAACGGGAAATTCTATTTCATAGATTAATTTCAAACATTCAGAACAAAATAAAGTTGTATTTTGGAAACTTAATTTTTGCTTCATTTCTCAACATATTCGCCGTATTTGTTTATACAGCGTTCCAACGTGCAACCAGTTTCTGTATAACTATTTCAAGAAATTCGTTCGGCTAACTGCGAAGCCATCTTAGGACAGCAGTTTTCACTTCATGGTTAGCCTGTAAACGCTGACCTCTAAGGAACTTCTTTAGTAGACCAAACAGATGTTAGTCACTTGGTGCCAGGTCCAGGATGTAAGGATAGTACTACAAGATTTCGCAAGACTAGCCTGAATCCAAACAAGAAAGTATGGTATGAAAACACTTCATCACCGGTGAGAAAAACTTTAAGGCTGCGAAAAGTGCTGACAAGGTGTAAGGTTTGTGACAGGCATGGAGTTGTCTTGTAATTATAACGGTGTTTTGAGATAGGCATGTCGTTTCCTTTGTGATGTTTTTTCTCAAAGACAAGACAATCAAAGAAGAAGCGGACGGTGCGACATGAAAGAACTGACCGAAGGTGAGTTTACATGATTCTTACACAATTTTTTGATATGGGTATACAGAAACTGATTATACGTTGGGATCGCTGCAGAGTTCGATATCCCTCCCACTGATGAAGAAAACGTCAGGAGCGAAGAAAATATAGATGAAATTTCATTGTACAGTTATACTAGTAGCAAAATCGGCACTGGTATTAATGCGCTGCGTGCACTCCTATGGATTTCGATCTGAATATAGTGCTTCTTTTCTCCTATATATCCTGCCGAGCTGGTATTGAAGCACCACCGACCGCATCAGAAATTACTTCCGCGATGTTTTATGTTTTGTTAATTACTATCGAACACTTTGAAGAACATTTCGCCATGTCGGGAATTAGCAACATCATATAAAGATATCCAACCGTATTTTCATATCCAACCTTAGAAGTCCTCTTTAATTTACGAAAAGTAAATACCTGTTACTATAGTTCAACAATTTTGTACCAATACCGCTAGTCAAAAATTTTAAAATGTTATATTTCTCTGGTGTTTATATAGTTTTTCTATCATTTTGCGACCCATAAAAATTTACGTGCGACCCAAAAGATGAGAAACTCTGGTATGGATGGAACTATTTAATTCAATCAGTTTTCCATTTGAGAGTGGTGTCACTTTGAGACAATGAAACTTCATTCGACAACAAAGCATAGCAACTGATTGTGATGAGGGAGCGGAAAGAATGTATGATAACCGCAAACTCTAACAGGATTAAGCATACCTGACACTTTGTTTAAATTCTAACTTCTTTTGAGCACATCATTAAAATTTTCATCGTGTACGCATGTACAGTGTGGACAAGCTGAGGAAAAAAAATTGTCTGTAAGGAAATTGTTGTCACGTAGCTGCGGGTCGAGTCCTGATCATTAGATAACGCCTTTTAGGGAAGGTTTAATTATGCTGTTCGGTAGCTTCAAATTAAGCTGTATCGATCTTGAGATGACTTTCTAATTAAAGAAATGCATAGGCTCCCATCCCACAGTGACCTTAGGTGAGAGAATGCGGGAGACCGTGTCGAAGTCTTAGAAATGATGGTGGAATGAAATAGTGATAAAGTTTCAGTGCCAGGACGACTAAAGATGAGACTTAACATATTTAAAAATCAGATTGTCGATTATTTTTGCTAGTGGCTAAGAATTGAGCGCTAGTTCCTATATTTTTTTGGATCGCCAGAGTTTGTAGATGACATACAGAGTGAATACAAAAGTCTGAACCCCCCTTTTATTTTTTGAACCGAAGCAGATATGTCAATTTTGATGAATCCAATGAATAGGAAGTTGTGGGTGGCCTATCCCGTGGTGCACTTTTCATCATCCCAAATATGCAAATTAGAACATTCAAAATTTATCTCAAAAACCGTAAGCGATAGAGAAAAAAACCCAATTGCAACCATTCAGTTTTCCTTGTGCAGTGTGACTGTTTGTAACCCCAATTGCAAACAGTTCACCACGTGATTGTGGGTGATTGGTTGGTCCGATTTGAGTGAGTTTTTTTTTTATTTTTTTTTTTATGCTGAACAAGTTTGCAATTGGTTTTTTTTCTCTATCCCTTACGGTTTTTGAGATAAATTTTGAATGTGTCCTAGTTTGCATATTTGGGATGATGAAAAGTGCACCATGGGATAGGCCACCCACAACTTCTTATTCACTGGATTCATCAAAATTGACATATCTGCTTCGGTTCAAACAATAAAAGGGGGGTTCAGACTTTTGTATTCACCCTGTATAATTAGCATTGGTTAGTACCTGGCGAGTTGCAATTATTGTGGATTGTATTCCAGTCTAGCCCAAATTGTTATTATTAATTATTATTATTATTATTATTATTATTATTATTATTATCAAGGCCGTGCCCAAAAGCCCAACCGATGCCGATCGCAATACTTGAGAGAAAGGGCAAAACTTGAAAGCGATACTGAACATGCTTTTCAGTTTTAGACTTTGGCCAAAAGTACACGTCATCGATTCCTGCTATTGCAGAACTTACTTCAGAGTTTTTCTACGGCTTCGTACCTTCGTATCTCCGACCGCTAATGGAAAATAAGGTTTCTATTCGTCTGACTCACCTAGTTTGTTTATTAGTGAGGAATATTGTTATTTTCCAGACTACAATCAGATTTGACATGTTTCAACGAATATGAAGAAAAATTCAAACCGCTTTCATGTTTTTAGATCTATGTAGATGGTCCTTCAATTTATGTGACCCTATATTTTAAGAGGTTGGAGACCCTATATTTAAAGAGATTTGTGTTATGCGATTCCCAGAGACATAGGGCAATGAACTTTTCTATGTAAAATCGATTATCACTTTATATCACTAAGTTTCATCTTTTCTTCAGTAAAGCAATGTAACCAATAAATTTATTTAATTACATATTAACTTTTATCCGAAACTGCACTCCTTAAATATCTTTTGAAAGCCAACTGCTTCGCAGAATGTTATGCTCTTATAATGGGAATGTTTGAAAATGATTATACTAAATCTGATCCTTATTTTTCTAGAAGTTTACTGTATTCCTACTGAAAAATTTTAAGTTTTTTTTTAATCCGCTACCTATTTCTATTCAGCCATCATGAATTTTACGAAAAAAAAAACCTTAACTAAGATTAAACTTACTTTCCCGTGCCTGCCAGGGTGCCTGTCCCTTAAAGCCGATTCCTATTATGCTTAAAGAATTGTGATGAAAATTGATTTTTCCTCTTCTTTTACAAAAATTCGGTGACGCTCTCGAAGTTGGATTAAAATCGATCAACTATTGATTTATAGGAGGTCTTAGAATTCTATAGGGATTCAGGAATGGATTTGCACCTAACATTTTTCATTGTCAAATTTTCACATGAAATTTGAGGGAATTGCATGATTACTTGATATACACTTTTTAATAAAACTTCATCTACGACAGTTTTCACTTGAAATGCTCAGAATACATTTTTAGCTGTTTTACAAATCTTTTGATAAATCTGACTAAATTGAAAAACTCCATAAGAAATTGTTTAATAAAAAAAAATGTGAAGTTCGTGTTTGAAGAATGCTTTAGTTATAACTATGCTTTAAAAGCATGTTAACAATATTTAAATTCTACAGAAACTGGTGAGATTCGTTTTTAACAGTAAGAGATTATAACAGGTTAGAACTGAAAACAAAAAAAAAATCGGAATGAGAACTTTGATATCAGTAGAACGAAGTTGGGAAAAAAGCAGAGTCTTTCCAGATTGTTAGCTGAACTTCTTAGCGTTAAAGTAGGACAGATAACTACATAGAAAGAGGGGATAATCTTTTTAAATCTTACAAGATTATGGGGATGTAACGTGTCTTTGAACATCCACGTCTTGTATTCGCATCTGGATTTCCTCCCATCAAATCTAATGGCAATCAGCGATGGGCTTTTCGGGAATGGAAAAAGCGTTACCAAAGCAAATGGAATTATGGTACTGGACCCTAAACCATATTGGAGGGAAGTTGCTAGGGCAAAACAGAACAGTAAATCTACATTTTAACCTTTTATTAATAAGATAGCCCTTTATTATTTATAAACTAAAAGTAAAATATATATACAGTATAGTAAATTTTAAATGGGTGATTCGTACTACATGATAGAGAAATTCTATAAACATGTTTAAATTCAACAGGAAAAAACTTTAGATCCAGGCTTTTTCATTTTTGTTTAGAAACATTTTTTATATTAAGTTTTAAGAAGCTAACTACGTCATGTTTTGTTGTTATAAAAAAAGCTAAATTGATTGAGTTTCAATTTTACATATGGAAATACAAGGTGATCATTTTACTTTCACAGGTTGTCTTGATCCAATCTGAACGTCCTTTTGCATCTGCTGGGCGATTAATGGCCCGTATTTGTTAATGGAGCCATGATTCATCAAGAGTGATTACAAACTGCCATGTAATTGCCACGGAGTATTTTTCATCTTCATCCGTTTTTTTTGCATGGGTTCAGCGATGTAACACGACAGGAGGGGATGGACACGTGGCAGTATGAAACATGCGCCCTTCTGTTCGATCATAATCTTGTTAAACATTTCCTGAAGATATGCCAACTTTTTCGACCATGACTCTTCATGCTGGGGTTTGTTAGTAGTTTTTTTTTTTGGGGGGGGGGTTCCACTGCCAAAGACTGATGTTTAGCTTTGTTTCGTGTTGCTTTCGTTTTGGTAAATTTTCCCTGTATGCTAGATGTTTCGATTGCTGCAAGCACCATAACACTGCAGTTATTTTTAGATGCTGCGATTCCAACCTCTTTACATCCTTTTATACAATCATGCTAGTAAAGAAAAGATGGCAATGTGGCTCCTGGTGGTAACCCCCCCCCCCCCTCCCAAGTCTAATAAATCCACTATTAAAGCCATCTAGGAAATGGGTAGAATATCCAATAAAGCAATAACTAATTGTAAAGTTTAAGGTATAGATATCGCTTCCTGTTGACTCATCTGTCGGTAATGCAGTACTGTCAACTCACGATAGTGAAGAAAGTTTTTCTTGTCGAATGCTTTTTGTTTTAATTATTAAAGAAATGTGCAAAAGAGATTGTGGTTCTAACATGTAACTGATAATGTTCTGTCACTGATATACTGAAGGTAAATCCACATTAGCTTTTTTTCCTTAGACCCTATTATTGTTGTTTGTTAAATCTAGTGTTTTCCTTTAATTCGGCCTCCTGTTGTTGTTTCTAATATGGTTCACAGAGTTTGTTATCAACATTTTGGTTTCATCATTTTATTTGGTGTGAATGCGGTCGTAGAGTAACCGAGGCCATAATCTCCGTAATGGAGGCCGTGCTTATCTCCGTAATGGAGGCAGTGCACGAGGGAGAAGCAGTCGTACTAGAGCCCAGAGGCGGCTACAATGTCACAGAGCTCATAGTGATTGTGCTGGACCAGAAGGATATATTTATGTTTGTAATTTCTGCCGTTAAATAAAATAATGTAAAAGCGGAGTGTCCTTCTGCAAGAATTAAACTTTAATTATTTTGATTTGTTAATTTTTAGATTTTTATAGCAGAAATGGTATTTTGTTTATTTTAGTTCAGAGAAAGCTCGTCGAGTTTTATTGTTACATTATAGGAGATATTATTAATTACCAATTTCAATGTTTTGACTTTTGACCATTGAATGTTGATTTTATTCTTGAGTTTAGTAACATTTTTTCCATACATTTAAAATCCCCCCCATCCCGTGGGGGGGGGGGGGGGTCATATTACCTACACTCGAGCTCATCTGATCTGTTTGGATTGACCACAAAAAACATGATTATTCAAAAATTTTGAGCATTATTTTCTATTTCAAAAAATTGTTTTTCATGCAATCAAAATACCACACATTTTGCGCTACAATACCTGGTTTTAGGATAACTTATAACTTTTTTATTACAGAAAAGGGGGGGGGGGTAGTGCATATGCCACCTTTTCCTCTACTGTATTCTGCGTCAGAATAGACCTTAGATGTATCTTTTACAATAATTGCCTATTTGTGATTAACTTCAATCATTCACGTTTCAGAATTTGCAGATGAGATGATGCTTCTTCAATTATCCACTGCCCAAATGCAATATTATTGTGGTTATTTCAGGGTTTCTACAACGTACGCTTAACATAGGCACATAAACGGATGTTCACTCTTTAGATCTAACCGCGCGAACTATCGTTGGTTTGCAGTCTGTACTCTAACATGCTTTTCTGTGCATCCTGTTGTAGTCGTGAGGCCATGGGTCAGGTGTGAGACTGAAATGTACTTCAACCAGTATCGACTTCTCCCCCACCCGATTCTTTTATTTTTTTTTTCATCGACTGCACGAGTGTTCAGTTTTTACAAATTGATATTTGATAGTACCCAAAATGCTGTTCGCCAACTTAATCTGTGACTGCGAAGAAAAATGGTAACACCGGTTTTACGACATTGCTCGATCAAGCAATGACAGCATTTTACCAATAGACTCACTCATCTTGCCCATTTATCCCCTCTATAAATTCTCATTCTGCTCTGATATGAACAGCTATGTAAAAGTGTGATCCTTCATGTACCTCGTATATAAATCATGTACGAAATTAGAGCAGTTCTTAGTTATTTTCGCTTGACTTAAAAACGCTTCCAATAATATATGAAATTGCTTGAGGTTAGTTTGATGCGAAAAACATGGAAAGAAACGTGATGGGGCGGTATCAAACTTTCACGCTATAAGTTCCTCGAATTAGTAGAATTATCAATACAAAATGACACTGAAACCATCGAAGAGCGCATATGCTTCCTCAAAAGCCGGATATTAAAAAAGAATTCCCAATTATATAAAAGCTCATGAAATGTAAGTGCAAGTAAACAATAATAAATAAATCTATGTTTATTTATTAGAAAAATACACAAAAAAAAGCGTAAAAATAAGAGAGAATGCCGTAGATAAACATGAAATTATGTTCAATTTCAGGTTTGGTCTAGTAATTTATCAGATGTCAAATCCAAATTTTATTTAGAGCCAGCACGCAAGCAGTTTAAATAAAAAGAAAACCTATCATTGATTAGCGCAATGCTATGTTTATAAAAAAAATATTAAAAAAAAACCTCCTTCGGTTCCTTGCGTGATGTTAGTAATATATCGAATTTATATTCAGGACTCAAGAGTGGATCCGTTTTTCGTCCAATTTATTTTTATTCGTGTACTGCATACGAAAAAGCAATTACATAAACGCAGCGATAAAATCTAAACAGCGAATAAACTTGCACAAAAATACGTTTCAGTAATATAAAAATAACACGAAGCAACTGATGTAAGTATAGATTTGGAGGAGATGGAAAAAATATAGAGAAATGTTTGATTGCCGCTGATGTGTTAATCTCTGGATAAAGGATATTACAAGATACTTCAATACGCACATTGAAAGAAGTTGGTATAAACAAAAAAGAAAGCAACGAATCAATTTAGACGTCATCATTCACCGTAACTCTTATCTCACGAACGATCACCACGTGTAAGTTCTTTTTTTTTATTACTAGTTTAAAATTATGACATCTTACTGAATGGAAATTTAGCGTAATCATAATTTTCTGGGGGCAGAATATTCATTAAGAAATTTTGGGATTACAAATACTTTAGGTATTATGGATTATCGAATTAAAGGGTAAAAAAAAAAAAAAAAAAAAAAAAAAAAAAAAAAAAAAAAAAAGAATTTAGTTCCATTTCAATGACCAAGCTATCCAAAACTGTTTATAGATTGAGACAGAGGTGCGGTTAAAATCAGGTAGTTTCTTCTCATTTAAATTCCATTTTTTAAATAAATATCCACATGTAAATCAATTGAAATCTATGACGAGTAAAATAAGAATTAAGCGAATACGAGGTGCTACCCAAAATTGTTTTATTCTGACCGAATCGTAAGAGGTACGAAGTTTTGCCGACAGATGGTGTTAGGGGTACGTCTCAGCTGTGCCAAGTGGTGTCATCCTATGTCCACGTGATTTTGAGTTTGAGCTGTTTTTGTCACTTTATCGTGTTGATCGTGTTGCGATTCTTGATATTAAAGCTGAAGAAATCTGCGGCGGAAACCCAGACTGTTGAAGGAGGCTTTTGGTGAACAAGCTTTAGGCCAAACCCAAACATTTGAGTGATTTAAGCGTTTCAAAGATAGTCGGGAGTCTGTGGAAGGCGACAAGCATTCTGGTCGACCGTCAACAAGCACAACTCTGGAAATGATCACGAAAGTGCGTGACGTGAACCGAGAGGACCGAAGTCAGACCATATACGATATTTGTGATCGCCTTGGACTGTCATACGGGACGTTGACACGATTGAGGGAAAACGTGAGGCGCAAAAGGTCAGACATGTGGAAGAAGAAAGACTGGCTGCTCCATCACGACAATGCTCCGGCGCACACATCGCTCGCTGTGAGGGACTTCCTCAACAAAAACAACACGACCGCTGTCCCCTGGCACCCTGCGATTTGAAACTGCGGTTAAAAGGAGTGGCGATTTGACTCCATTGAAGTGATCCAAGCGGAATCGTAGCAGGTGTTAAACATGCTCCAACCTGAGAACTTCCAGGAGTACTTCCGGATGCCCAAGGAGATTGCTTTGAAGGTGACGGTGGAAATTAACAGATCCGCATTTTAGAGGTACATTTCGGGAAATTTTGGGTAGCACCTCGTATTCATGAAACCTGATTATAATAATATAAGCTACATAAGCAACTTGGAATAATGTGATAGTATCAGTTACAAACAATCTGATACAATACAGTATAGCAGTCCAATTACAGTATTCCAATTTCACTGCTATTTGCTTTGAAATACATTGTCGCTATTCTTAGAGAATGTGTACAAATTTCGTGTGTCCTGATTGAGATATTTTAAAACCTCATAATTCAATACTTAATAAATTGAA
Organism: Rhysida immarginata; assembly: GCA_023313115.1. NCBI lineage: Eukaryota > Metazoa > Arthropoda > Chilopoda > Scolopendromorpha > Scolopendridae > Rhysida > Rhysida immarginata. The sequence continues at coordinate 7,321,139 of JAHWFO010015474.1, forward strand.
ATGGTGGCATGTTACATTCGCACTGGCTTCCAACTTGTTTATGAAATAGAAATGGCTTAATTTCGAATCTGCAGTCATGATAATGTTTTTAGATGAAACAAACAAATATGTTATACATTACAAAAACCTTTTATTTATTTATCAATAGACGAGTCTGCAGAAACATGTGCATCGATATTATAATTATGTAAAGGCTTATGATAACTGAAGTACGAAATATAAGCACGGGTATCGAGTCTCTCCATATGTCGAGTAAACGCAGCGTCTCCTTACTCGCGTCTGTGCTCAAAATCGAATGTGGACCACAAACACGGCATGTGCAAGCTTTTCGCAGTATCTAAAATCACAAAACAAGTGTATTTTCTGTGACGCAAAAATTAAAATTATTGCATCATCCGTAATGATTATTGCATCACCCGTGACGCTCTTTTGGGTCGGAACATTATTCTTAAGTATAGAGAGGAAGGAAGGAATCTGTAGAAATAAATTAAGCACTTCAAAGAACATAGAAATTCAACAAGCGCATAAATTATAAATAAGATGACTTCAAAAAGCATCAAAAGATCTAAATGAACATTTAATGAATCTTCAATGTTTCAAAATAATAAATTATGAATTAAATGCGAGTAATAAAATATATTTATTGTAAAGGAAAAAGTTTATTCCAATAGACTAGCATTCATTAGTCTTCATTCAAAACACTGAAAGCAAAACGTTGGGCTATTACACGAATTTTCTAGGTAAGACAGCGAAGTGTAGAGGCGCTATCTGTTACCACATTTTCAATATACCGGGTGGGCAAGAAATAACGTGAGGTGTTCAGAGCTCGCTAGCGGGAATTCTATTAGGCCAAATGCAGTACGTTTTGGTGTATATACTTAGTGGAACATGCAGTTTCGATTTCTGCAAAAAAAAAAAAAAAATAGTACCAAAATTCGCCATAGGGGGCGCTTATTTCAAGAAAACAATGAATACCTAATTGTCAAATGAACAAATACCGTACAAACCAACTTTAGTAACAACAATAAACAATGTTTTATTTTTAATTACAAATGTGTTTCAATATGACCACCAGTGTGCTGTTCCAATAGCTGCATGCGATACACGACATTTTCTACGGCAGCTTGCAGCATATCTGCATTAATTAGTCTGATATGTAACGTTATTTGATCCTTTAAGGTTGAGAGGTCAGGAACATGTGCTTGATACACAAGGCTTTTCAAATATCCCCATAACCAAAAATCACAAGGGTTGAGATCAGGCGACCTGGGTGGCCATACCATGGGAAATGCACGACTAATTATTCTGTTGTCTGAAAAACGTTCTCGCAAGAACTGCTGGACCTGACGTCCGATGTGCGGTGGCGCACCATCATGCATAAAAATGGTAGAATCCAGACAACCATTTTCCTGCAATCGTGGTATCACAAAATTCTCAAGCATATCGGCATACCTGGCAGAATTGACGGAACAAGTCACCGGTCCACGGGGACGGATTTCTTCAAAAAAGTACGGGCCGATGATGAAAGAAGCAGTAAAGCCGCACCATACTGTTAGTTTCGGTGAATGCATAGGAGTTGGCAGACACACTTGTGGATTTGATGCAGACCAAATACGGCAGTTGTGGGTATTGATATCACCATTCAAATAAAAATGTGCCTCATCACTCCATAAAATTTGCCATGGCCATGCATCATCCACTTCCATACGTGCTAAAAATCAACGAAAAGTCAGTTCGGGTACGTTCATCTCCAGGAAGCAATTGTTGAACAGGTGTGAGTTTATAGGGATAAAATATCAATATCTTATGCAATACGGTATTTTCCTCACCGTCGAATATGGGATATCTGTTTGGCGTGCTATTGCGTATGCACTGCTGGTACCCTGCACAGTAGTCATCTCCTGTTCCACAACAGCAGTTGCAACTTCTTCAACGTGTTGCTGCCTCATTCGTTTGCGTCCCCGGCCTGGTTGCACTCCTAGAGTTCCGGTAGATTCAAATCGTTCAATCATTTTCCGTAAGTTAGTGATGCTCATCGGTTCTCTTCGTAACATATTGAATCGCCGGAATTCACGAAGGGCAGCACTTGCATTGTCGCTCTTCTGATAAAACAACTTGACTAATAACGACCGGTCAGGCAGAGTAAGCGTCATCGTCAGGCCATTCGTTCGTGAATGATGGGAAATCCTCAACCTTGCCTTTTATTGTCATGATTGCTCAACACGGAACGCGCTTATGCTTGGTTTGGTTTGGTTTGTTTGGTATTAACGTCCTTTTCAACTGCTATGGTCATTTCAGGACGGCGTTATAGGGGCCGCAAATTTTGCCTCGCAAGGGTTCTTTAACGTGCAGCCGGCAAACGACTACACGGGACCAACGGCTTTACTTCCCTTCCGAAGGAAGTGCGTGATCTCAGGATTTCCCCCTGAAAAATCCTCGTCGTCCTCGGCCGGGATCGAACCCGCGTACTCGGGCATCAGAGGCGATCACGCAAACCGCTGAGCCACCGAGGCCGATGAACGCGCTTATGCAAATGTATTCATTGTTTTCTTGAAATAAGCGCCCCCTATGGCGACTTTTGGTACTATTTTTTATTTTATTTTTTTTCTGCAGAAATCGAAACTGCATGTTCCACTAAGTATATACACCAAAATGTACTGCACTTGGCCTAATAGAATTCCCGCTAGCGAGCTCTGAACACCTCACGTTATTTCTTGCCCACCCGGTATTTTATAATATATCTCTGTAGTAAAGATTTAAATAAAAATTGTTGCTCAGACTACAATGGTAAGGTGATTTTTCATTGCCGTCGCGTACTTCACTGTTTCCGTAATGCTTTTTGGGTCGACTTTTGCATCATGCTTTTTGTAGAATGTTGTCCAGCTTAAAACATTATGTTAATACAGTAAAAAAAATCTTTGGGGGGAAGGTTCATAAAAAAACCTTTACAAATCAAAATTGGCTCACAAGAGCCAAACAAATTATTTACAAAAATTATTCATCTATATAGGTAGAGTCCATATATGCCGAAATTATTGACTTTGATTAGCTTGTATGAATCTCAGCCATTTCTTCATTTTAGAAAAAAATATTTCTAAAAAGAAAAAGGCATAATCAATTTTCAAAAAAAAAATACGTCGAACCTTCAGGAACCTTCTAAGTATGTATCAATTTTTAATGAAAAAAAATTAATTTTTTTTCACCGCACAGTTCAACGTACCCTCTAGCAGTATATTAAATTCATTTGGTTCTGCTTTTTGCAGTTTCAAAGGAGTTTGCTGCACAAAATTGATCACATACGAACAGTCGATTTTTTTTTTCTAAATTTCAACATATCGAATCATGAATTTTTATGTCAATTTCAGAGAAAAAAAATATTTTGGGTTTGGGAAATGAATACATAGCCCACCACTCACTAAGAGTAGTCGGTCAATGAAGTGAAAAGACGATAATACTCTGCGACAAAAATAAAAATTTACTTCAGAAAATATGCTATCGTTCTGAAAATCGGTTTGAAAATTTCTTTTTATCATATCTGATCAGAATTAAATTTGTATGTCATTCTTAAAACGCTATCAGTAAGCGTGTCATACCTTGCATAGCTGATAAAGAAAAGTTAGCAGTCAGTGGTTTATACAGTGGGCGTTTTGACGATTGTGTGGTTAAGCCAAATCCGGAATACCTCCACAGGGTATCTGAAATCGTGTAAACAACTTACCGATGTGAGACTATTTGACCATAACATCATCGTTGTCCATTAACAGATGCGATGCCAAACGCCAAATACCTGCCTTTGTCCATTCTTCGTCAAAGGCTGCATAAAGAAGTTGGTGAAAATAACAGTAAATCCCGTTTTAGGTTTGAAGAAGACGACCACACTATCCGCGTATAACGTTAGCAACTGTCCAATACGAATACAGTCTTTGCCATAACTCTTCGCTGTTAAAAGTTAGGGGAAATTTGTTATTAGTGGCCGAACCACGTTAATCTGTTCTTTTACAATATGATCCCCATCTGCATGTTCCAGGAAATCGTGTTCCTGATTCTCAGTCAGATCTCTCTCCATTATGTATACATACAAGAAATCACACAAGACATCAAAAGGTCATCAAAACCATACGTATTATACATATTGTATATCCAGCTGGTATTGGCTATAGCAAATTTTATTTGCCATATTTTATTTTGGCTTGTTTGCCAAATATTTACAAGCAAAAATTGCAGGTTAAATTAAAAGTTATTCTAATTTGAATAAAATAACCTTGAGTAGTATTTTAATATACACCAAGCCGACGAGCGCTGTTATATTGGGCAAGATCGATACTGATTTATGTATACTAAAGAAGAGATGAATGAAGGAAGCTACTATTTAATAGCTTGAAAAATATGGCCTAATAAAATTGATTTTTATGATCAATTGTTAACATTATTCTATACGTCAAGTTTCACGCTTGATAATCTGTTCGAATTATAAATGCTTCCTTAAAAGATTAGTTCCGAAATTATTTTGCTACAAACTACTTTAATTAATGGAATCTGCCAGTCTTAACGCGTAGGACTCGTTAATGACAGTAGACATCGAAGGATTCCTTGATTGACTTTATATTCATAGTGTTTACAAATGATTGCAGCGATTTGACAAAACTGTAAAGGATATAGATTTGGCGGTGGAAATACGACGGAGCATCCTGTTGAAAGTCCGCACTACCGGTTTGCAGCTGTACCAGGAACCAATTTTTCAAACATGTCCAAATAAGATATCACGAATCATTTTTTCCCCTCGTAAAGCAGACGGCAGTCAATTCAAACAAAAGACCATAGGATCTGCTTTTTTTGCATAACTGAACTTCACACCTAAAGCTTATAGAACGGCTGGAAGAAATTCATGCTGCGATTACTTGTAAACATTCTGTATTAAAAGAAAACAGAATACTTGCTCATTGAATAAGCATTGTACTTGATACAGCCGGGTTGTCTAGCTCAGAAATTTTATCTTCGACATTATCGAATATTTGCGTCTCCACAATGTTAAATAAGTTAGTATATTCGCCTTGTAATTCCAAGAATTGAAAGTTTAATCCAATTGAGAAAGATGAGATTTTTTTTCTTGAGCATGCTCCGAAAGGAGAAAGCAAATCTGTTTTTCCTGAGTAGAGGCTGTTACATCACCGAGACCCGTAACTTCAATACAAACACTTACCGGTGCCTTGTAAACCTCTTCAGTTATGCAGATTGCCGAGCTCACGTCAGCCGTGCCAAAACAAATGAATCAAGGAGCTGATTTAATAATAAAATGCCCTCGCCTACCTAGATAAGCCATTTGCAAAGAAATAACGGCTTCGAGTAAATTCTAAATTAAATATTGACGGCTTCATTTAAGAGTCCTGGATTAGTTTTTAAAGTATTGTTATTCATTATAACCATTAAAAATTACTTAGCGTTAAATTGAAACGTTCTTCCAAGCATTCTAAAAGGAATTATAATAAGTTTCCACTTTGTTTATTCAAATACTTAGGTTATAAATAGCGTGTCAATATAAGGTAGACCACATATTATATAAATTTCACCTGGCAAATTTTCTGAAGAGCTTTAAAAGCTCTATTTGTCTATCCTTCCGAAATTTTAATGGAATACTTCTCTGTAAGAATTTCTTGAACCAGCTTTCTTTTGTCTAACTTCTATTTTTAAAGAATGCAAATTATGCTATACATTTAGGTAAATTTAGAAATCTTATGAAACTCAACTCTATTTTTATATGTATGTAGAATGTGTGGGGGGGAAAACGTTTCATTAAAGTGGTAATTGTAGACTCTTGGTCTGAAGAAACTTTATTCTGTTGTTGCTTCTACATTTTTCCGAGTTAATGGCTGCATGAAAACTCCCTCCGGGGCCGTTCACAAAACACTTAACGCAATTGCGAGGGAAGACTGCTAAGGATGTGTTTGCCATGATGAGGGAAGATGAAATTTTGTGGGAGGAGGAGGGAAAAGTCTGATAATTGTGGAATTAGCCAACGGCATTTTTACTTACACGTTCGTGAACCGCTCATCTCTACCATCGCAGAATGAACAATTCTTGATAATGGCAAATTCAAAACTTCATGTTTAAAAATATACAGTACTTTTGTCAAACCACTACCTGGTAGTCGTAACGATATATCAAACATATTCGAGGTATTTTTTGTTTACTTATTTATTTATTTATTTATTTTTGAAAAGCTTTTGATTCATTTATTCTAAGTCATCATCTTTAATTAAGGATAGGTTTTAATAAGAGTAATACTTCCACAGTATTATTACTTCTAAAACAGTTCTACAAGTTTCTTCTTTTTTCATGTAGTTAAAAAAAAAAAAAAAAAAAAAAAAATACAATCGTTGGAAAAAGTTTTACATAACTCCATCAAACACGAGGAAAGTATTTTTTTAGTTCGTTTTAAGAAAAATAATCAAACTCACTCCAGCGTTTATAAACATAGCGGTGCGGAACGAATTGCCAAAAAAAAAAGACTGTTACTTTATTTAGCAACGATATTCTTTGCTTTTCCGTTAGAAACAGATTAAAAACGCCGTTCAAGAAACAAGACAATCCAAATATTTCAATTTTTAATAATTTTTAATTAATATTCCTTAATCTGCATAGTAAATAATTTGTTTAATAAAGAGATGAATTTTAAATTGACATTTTTTTCATTACTTAACGAAAATATTTATTTTAGAAAGCAGAACAGTTGGACAATATTTAAAAAGCAAATTTAAGCTTTAATTTTTTAAATAAATTCCAGGAATTCCCTGCATTTACTTTTGTTTTTAATTTCAAATTTGACAAAAAAGCAAAAAAAAAAAAAAATGTATTTTAAAACCAATTTCTTTCTGAAGCAATTATTTGGATTAACCTAAATTTCCAGAATTCGCTAAGCAAACCAGCATTCTGAAAACAGCCTCATAATTTACGGTAAATGCATCCCCATCATTCATGGAGTCCAACCGCGAGAAGTTTACCTTTAATCACGGAGAGGAACTAACAGTAAATAAGCAAGAAATGATAGCAGAAACATCGCTTAAAATTAGTGCAAACATGCTAAAAGCAGGAAGAATAAATACGCTGTTATAAAGTTTTGTTTATGTAAAAAAGTGTTTTTGCGTTGTGCTGGGTTTTATGGTAGGCGAGAGCGTTTGGCTCAGCAGGAGGTCAGCAAGGCCTGCAATATCTCTCGATACTGGCACAGAGAAACCTAATGTTTTTTCCTCCAAATGACCACAATTCGAACGTCATTCCCTTTTTATTATTAGGAAAGGTTAAAACCCTTTTCTCCTCCCAAAGTGTTATTTGTTTTTCCGTTTCGTTCATCACGGTCTCTCTAACGAGATCAGCCAGGCGAAAGGCGCTATGGACTGACAGGGAAATCCGACGTCATCTTCACTCTCTAGGTGAGGAAGAAAATAAAAGCGAGGGACCAACAGTTAATGCAATCAAAACGCACCACTAGCTCTGAATCAGCAATACAACTTGATGATTGTGCAGTTTCAAGTTAAACTGCTTAATAAAGCGCATCCAGCCAATATGGATTGTTCCCTCTAAGGAAACAAATTATTCACAGGAGTTAGCAGTAAAATTATGCACACTAAAAACAAAAAATAAGCACTAAACAGTAACTATATCTTTTGAAATTAAATCTAAGGAAAAAATTTGCGACCATTTTGTTATTTGAATAGTTATCGATACTATCATTTGCGAGTATTAAAAATTTTCTTGCAACGATAAAAATTTTCTTAATTATAATAGCGATTCAACAAAATTGTATTCAATAAGTCGCAAAGAATGGATTCCAACTCAACATATTAAAAAAAAACACATTCGCTGGGTTGATAAATACCACTGTTACGAAACATCGGTTATCAGCAATTCTTTAACAATTTTTAATTTAACAATGGGCATTATGAACTCACCACCCAAAAAAAGGTTTTAAATATAAAATACAGATTAGAACAATCATCAACTATTTTTCCTCCAGTGTGTTAGTCTCCTCAGATACTCGGAGGCCTATGAAGTGCAGTAATGCTCTATTATGACGGACATGAGATTAGTGGACATGAGTACTGAGTACACTTTTATAGGAGCAAGAATATTGTACAAAAAATACCTATTTAGGAAAAATTTGGTTAAAGATAGAGAGTTTGTCCAAGAAGTATGGAGGAGAGGAAAGATTATATGAGTGTAAGGGAACAGAAAGTTTTATGAGGTATCTTTAGGAGTTCTGCAAATGTGTGTGCTTCATAAAATGTCCACACCACATCAGCCACGTTTTTTGTTCTTTTATTGTGAACTGGACAGATTACAAAACGTCCTCAGCGTTATCTAAAAGAATACAAGGCTATTAAAAAGGAGTTGACATTGTTCTATAGAAAAGAAAGTCTTTTAATAGTATATAACTAAATTACAGATATTCTGTGTAAGCCATTTTTACACGGTATACCGGGTTGTTCAAAATGACGTCCGACATTTCAAAATTTTTACTATCAATTTATTTTATAACATAAACTAAGCAGACCGGGTTTAAAATGCAGGAAAACTCAAATATTTTTGATTCTAGCATTACAAATGTCAAGACGATAGTTAATCTCATCCCAAACTCCTTTCGGAAATTGATCATACCACTTACGGATGCTTTTGTCAGTAGGGCAATCTTTATGAAATTGCCTACGAAATGCCCGCTGGACTAAAATTATAGAGTTCGTTTTTGCATACTCCAAGACGCAATATGCCTTTTCATTCACAGCCGCCATCTTTACTTTTATCGCGACACTAGCGCCACCACAGCCTCCAATTGCGAGAAGGTTAAAAATATTTTAGTTTTCCTGCATTTTAAACCCGGTCTGGTTAGTTTATATTATAAAAAAAATGCTTAGTAAAATTTTGAAATGCCGGACATCATTTTGAATCACCCCGTATATCAATTTCTGTCACGCGTGGTCTCCCAGGACTTTCCCCTTTGCATCAACAACCACGGTTCTGAAATTTCTTGCTCCATTCGCAGATGATTGACTTTTCGGTGGACGTTTACCAAACCGTGTTCTAAAATTCTGCTATAGTTAAGTAAACGAGCTTGATTTCGCTAATTTAGCACCCAAAAAGCCTTTTCTGTCGTAATATTTACCATTTTGTTTAGCCGACGCAATGGGCACTCATTTGATGCTAACGGCACGAACAAATGCAGTCCTAAAACTTCCCTACTTTATTAAGCAGCGGAAGAATGGAGCTACTTATTGGTTTTACAATGTCCGTATGTCGGTCTCCTTCATAAGTTTTTTTTTTTTGACGTAGAAGGTTGAAATATAGCTTACTATGGGTATGTCCTCCTTCACTATTTAGTTTGGTTTTGATTGGCCCACTGTGTTCCCGGAGTTACAGGGAACCCTCTGGTCTTTATGGTAAAGGAGTGAAATTCGGTATGCAGATTCTTCTAGGCAAGATATACAATACTATTAAGTTTGGCAGAAAAGGCAATAAACATACATCGTTGATTAAAAACGAATTTGGATTAAAGGGACACTCAAAATTTTCTTTAGCTGCAAGAAAGTATGGGATTCGCACCCGCCATCCATGTAAGTTCGCTGTTTGCTTCCATAGAACAGTGCCAGAAGGGTACTAATGTTGTTGAAGTAAACCATTTCGACAGGAAAATAAGATTTTCTGACAAAGTCATAACTCATTGTCTAAGGGATTTTCTGAAATTTATATGTAAATCTTTGTTTTACGCCTCTAATGGCATATGTCTACATTTGATAATCCTGACTTGAAGTAAATGGCAGTTTGAATTTAAAAGCCTGCCAAAATAAAGACGACTATTGGAAATTTAATGGTATAAGGGCCTCAGCAGTTTTGATAATTTTATTAAATTTTGTGATATACAGTTTTGAAGTATCCCCGATATTGTACAGTGCGGTACTTGCTCAATCCTTCTGTACTATCAAAACAAGAACATTTTGCATGAATAAAATAATGAATTTTAAAGGAAATCAAATAGAGCTTTCTTGAATAAATACCAAAGACCTGAAGTGAGTGTCCATAAAGTAAATGATATTAATAATTCGTGTCCATTGTAAAGACATGAATTCTAAGTGCACACATTGAGAACTTGCAGTTTCCCTTTAGTTATGCTAATTGCGGATCCATTTCAATTATAATATCGGCTCAAAGAGAATAAACAACATTATGATAAACGAAGATAACATAATTAGATTAAAAAAAATCAATTTCGCGTTCTCTCAATGTAAAACTGAATATTAAAAAATATATTCTTTTCATAAAGGGGGCGTGAATATTCTTTTGGCGGTTGTAAATAAATAAAGAAAAAAAAATAAAATAAAAAACTGCTACATATGTAGACTGCTTGTAAATGTAACCTTTTTTCAATGCCCGAAGATGAATTTATGGTCTCTATTCTGCAATAAATGTACTACCTAGCTTTGTGAAAATATTTTTCTTAGTTTTCTGCTAAAAATGACGTGATTGCAATGACAGAGTCGATATCTCTCGTACCAAGTCAGAAGCAGGTTTGTTGGTTTTATTTATTATTATTATTTTTTGAATGAAAAATATATATGGCATGAAAATATTTTTCCTATTCTGCTTATTCATTTCATCAAATTTTTATACATTTCAAAGACGCTTAATATAGTCTGAATACACATTTAATGCGAGATTAATATAAATATTCTTCATAGCATAAATATGAATTCGCCTGCGAATTGATCTCAATTTATAAATAAGCAAAATGAAGCTGGTTTTATCTTATTGTATAGAGATTATAAAGAAAGATTAGAAAACAACTTCGGTTCAAGAAAACAATTTTTAATATGACATTTTGTCTTTTTGTGGGCTTGAAAAAAATGCATATCAAGAAGTAAAAACTTAATTAATATTCATAAATATCTGGGTATGGGTATTTTAAACGCAATAGTAAAATGTTATACAAAGTAGATCAACATTGCAGTATGCAAATTTTGGATGTTGAAATATACAGTTCATACTGGATATTTTAATTTATTTTTATACATGAATGCTGGTTGTATTTTTTAAGTGTTTTTAAGGAGAATTGCTTTCCCTCTACTTGACAAAGTAGCTGTTATTTTATGCACACCACGACAGGGATCATAAATCAAGTAAAAAATCGATATACTTATTTCAATGTTTTTTAGGTATATGAAAATCCCTGCGATTATTTCATATTTTCAAAAATGACAAACTCTCGGCAATTTTGGTTAAATGAAAAAAAAAAAAAAATGATATGATAGACGAGTCAATTCTTTAATTTCAATCATTCAATTATCGTCGTCATAGTACACTCGTATTCCAAATCCAGCTTCCAAATCCGTTCATTTATATTTGAGAAGCTGTCAAACAAATTTGATCAGTTGAGATTTGCATAGAAACCTGAATAAATCAATATACCGCAATAACAGACGTGTAAAAAAAAATAAAAACTGAAGGGGGGGGGGGGGTTAAGTGAAGCAAAACCGGAAAAGTTGTTCATGGAATTCTAGTTTTCCCCTATTTCATTCATTCGCTGAAAAAAAAAAGCAGCAATATTAAATTAGGTGAAGGCGTTCAAGGCTGCATTCATAAAGGTCAAAGGCATTTCGCCATTAAATAAAATACAATATTAACCACTGCGAAATTGAGGTTCAATTTTTCCGACATGGCAGGAAAAAAAAAATATCAAATTTATTTCATATTTAAAAGTTTACTGCAATAAATCGCGGATCTTCATTATCAGAGCTTCCCCATTTCCCCTTCTCTTTATTCAGCAACTTTTTTTTAAAAAAGATTTATTTATTTATATGCGTTGACAGACCGGCCATGCTTTAGGTGGTCGCGTTTTTATGGTCTAACCAGCTGATTTCCAATGCTGATGAAAAGCCGCTCTCAACTTTCAACTCGGAAAATGTTGGGGGTTTCTCAATTGAGGGACGCTATAAAACTAAAATTAAATAACACTGCAATTTAACTTACTTTGGTCATTTTTCTTATCTTTCTCCCTATTTCTTCAAACATTCTTTTAACGGGGGTATTTACTGTCAACGAAGATTCCTGCTCCATGCATTCAACTTGTCCAACTGTCAAAATGGCCTTCTCCACTTCTCTGCAGGGGTGACTCAGTTTCAGTCGACTGGCATGGAATTTTACTTAAACGTTTTATTGTTATGTTTTTTTTTTTAATATTTCTCATTGCAATTTCCCTAAGTAAGAATATATTTGATAACACGTTATCGACGAGTTTCCAGGAAGAAAAAAAAGAACAAATAAAAAGAACGAATTAAAATCCTAAATTCTCACATCCTCTCAAGTATTACTAAGCGCTGCAAAGATCACCTAAGGCTATTATGTAAGCCTCTATGTTATTAAAGTTTTATTTTTAATAAGGAAAAAAAGACAGAGATTAAGTTACTGATAGGAACGCATCATTTGGTGCTCTCAAATAATAACAAAACGCTGTCAGTGTCAACAGTATATTTATGATTAAACCTTCCTTCGTATTTTTAATTTAATATAAAAAAAAAGAATAATAATAATAATAATAATAATTACATGTTGGACATCATTTATTTTTACACATTCATAAAAAATTCACTGATCTCGTGAGAGGAATCAGAGTTTCCTTATAATTCTTAATTAATCACTCAGATTAATTGAAGTCATAAATCAATACACGCTCATTTTCCTACACTGAATAAGTAAGCTTCGTGTGTGCGTGTGATTATGACTGTGTGTAATGCTTAAACAAACAATAACACTTTCGATTCTTCGTGTTTACACGTCAACTAAAAAGCAAAACTTAAGCTTTTACCCAAAGGACTTCAGCTTGTGAAAAACCGTAAACATTTCTAAGATGAATGCCAAATTGTTTTGTCATAGAAGTCATTCTAGTTGACATTCGATCAAGAGTTCAGGTTGATGAGCTTCGTTTTCCTCATCCCTCCCTCCTTATTTTCCATCTGGGGAACATATTCTAGCCCAGCAAAAAAAAAAAAAAAAATCAATAGCATACATGTCCGATAGTGACACTTGGTTACCACCCACAGATCTAGAGTATAATGTTAAGTAAAAAAAAACAAATTTATTAGAAAGAATTAATCTAAGTAGTAGTTTGTGCCACATCCTATAATCAACACGCTATATTCTAGAAATGTTCGTTTTCTTTACATAATAAAGATTTCTGGAGAAAAAATATTTAAAAAAAAATGTATAAGAATCCATTATGGGTTAAAATTATAAATAAATCAAGAAAGAGTGTGCCTATAAAATGACAACATAAAAGAAGACTCTACGCTATGCCTAGAAACGCTTTCAAAAAGCAATAATAACACAACAACAACAAATATACACAAAAATGAATTATTCGTTGCTACTGTCGATTATTTCACTTAATAACGCTTTTGCTCTTACATAATATTTACTTGGAAAAGACAAACCAAAAGCTATTAGTATGTTAAATAAGCCTGTTCATAATTAAAGACGTTTCCTAATCAAATTTTTCGCACCCTACTAAAAAAAAAGAAAGGTTGTTTTCTTGTTTTCTTCATGAAGAGAAAATGATTTAAATAAATTACACAGTTGAAGAAGACTCTTCCATACACTTTTAAAAAGACTATTAAAAAAAACTTTCCAAGTTAAATATTTAAAGAAATAGAAGGGAGACTCTGCACTCGCCTTGTCTTGTTAAGTGCGTGCACTAATTAGTTAATTAGCATTAGACTATTTTGAGAGATCCTTCCATGAATATTCTGAAGCAGTCGAGATGGAAATCAATAGCTGTAGTTTGATTCAATGTTTGTCTTTGAATTTTAATCAATTAAAAATAGTGAACTGAAACTTTCAAGCAAAGGAGCTGGGAAAAATAAAAGAAAACTCAGGGGTAATTTCCTATTTTTCTCCTTCACTTGTGCTTTACTGTATCGTCAAAGAATAATTTACAAAATGCAAATTTTTTAAATGGTTAAGCTATTAATGTGAGATAATATAAGAAAAATACATACAAATCATTCTCTAAGTTATAATGAAAGATTTTTTATCACCGTCTCATGAGAATATTATTATTATTATTATTATTATTATTATTATTATTATAAAGAATTAAAAATCCTAAAAATCGAAACGTTATTTGAATATATAGTATTTACTCAAAATTACTTTTCGAAAAATTATCTAAAACGCAGGAAGCAAGAATACTTGTTGCGAAAAATCATAAAATTTGATATACCTCATATTTCTGATATTTTTAATAATTATGGAAAAAGAGAAAGACAATTCTATATCTCAGACCTATTTAATAATTTACCATAATGGATATTTAAGTTAACATCCTTTAATTTGATTAAATCAAGTTTTATGCAAACTCAGGTTTGGATATGAAATGTTTTTTCCTTATATGCCATGTTATTTTTGATAGATGATTATTATTAAATACTTATGCATTATAATTTTTTAATTTATACTAAATAAAAATTTCCTATATATATCAAAAAGAAAAAGAAAAAATTAAATCTAGTTTTTTTCTATTGGAAGGGGTATGTAAAACAGATGAATGTAAAGTGATTGTATACTTGTATGTACAGGGTCTTTATAATTAAAGTTCCATTTTGACATGGCCATAAAAAAAACAAAAACTACTGGACCAAAAGCTATCATACTTGGTAAAATTATACAAGAGGGCATGGGAAGTTCATACCCACCAAAAAAAAAAAAAATTAGTTCAAACGATCACCACCAGCATGGAATGGCGCTCTATGCAATATTCGTATACGAAATTAGACACGAAGACACAGGTTAACAAGTCTTTAATCGCTACTAAAATTAGTTACATGTTGAATGTGGCCTCCACCATTTACTGAAAGAATTTTAGTAACGATTAAAGACTTGTTAACCTGTGTCTTCGTGTCTAATTTCGTATACGAATATTGCATAGAGCGCCATTCCATGTTGGTGGTGACCTTTTGAACTAATGTTTTTTTGTTTTTTTTGGTGGGTATGAACTTCCCATGCCCTCTTGTATAATATTACCAAGTATTATATCTTTTGGTCCAGTAGCTTTTTTTTATGGCCATGTCAAAATGGAACTTTAAATTATAAAGACCCTGTATATAATTTTCATGAAAAAGTTTTCCTTCTTATATCGATTTTTGAAATTTATTGTAGATTTTTGTAAAATAATTGGTTTGTTTATAGGCCCTTATTTTTCCATACAAGCCCTGATGGGGCTTTGTAATATTGGGGTACTAATTATGAATTATTTAATTGTGAAGGTTTATTTGAAAGGTTTTTTTAATTTGTCCTTTTAAATCTGACGATTGTGTTATAGTGCGTACTTTAAATAAATAAATACGAGGGTTGGGGCATAAGTCATGGCAACTATTTTTTTTCTCATAGCTAAGGGATGGTATCACATAATGCCATATGTCTCGAGGAAACCGTTCATCCGTAGTATATTTCCATAACATCAGATGGCCATGTGATTTCCTTTTGTTGCATAGAGAACAATGTTAAATCAGTTCTTAGTCAACCGCCGTGCACGATGGATGTAACCCGAGTTGAACAACGCTCAATATAGCCGGTCTCCGCTGGCTTTGGTAAGAATTGGAGCACCCACTATACTCTCCGGACTTTTCTCCATGTGATTTTGACCTTATACGGACGGTAAGGAACCATTACTGGTGGACAGCTTCGGACACGAATGGACATTGCAAATACCCGTATTGTGCAACAGGAGATGACCAGATTTCCATATGGTGAGAGAAATGGTGAAGCAGATAATATGGGCGCCTGTCACATCGTTGGCAGCGTACTGTGAACGTTCAGGGGACTACTTTGACGCCCTTTAGAACGGGTATGTGTGCTGTAATGATTCTGGAACATGAAAGTTGTAATGTTATATCAACTACCTTAATAAACATGAAGAGCAAAATATTTCCGTGTTGCTAAATGTCCGTACATTTCCTCCATTCCTTGTCCTTTCATCTATATATTTCGCATTTTCCACCCACGGTCGAATTCTCACAAAAAAAATAGTTGCCATGACTTATGCCCCAACTCTCGTAAATAAATAAATAAATAAATAAAATTAAATAATGCCAGTCATAATAAAAATTTGTATAATTTTTTAAGGTAGAAGGATAATTATAATTTTAATTTATTAATTGCAAGCTGTTATTATTAACCAAAAACAGGAAATACTAATACGAGAAGCTTTTCGTAATATTGATGAGGAAGCAAGATTCTAAAATTTCAAAATTTCATCAAAAATTGATTTTTAACTCATTATTTGTTTCATCTTAATAGAGAATAAATGAATTTTATTAATATCGTCATTTACGATTACTCGCAAATTATTTCATCAATTTTTCGGCTCAATTAACTGGTTGATAACTTCATTTAAAATTATCATTAAAGGATGGAATGCTTAAAATGTTTTTAATGTATTTATTCTTAACTTTAATATAATTTCTGTTAATTTTTTTGAAATTCTCTTATCACGACCACGCATCTCTTACTCGTAACATTGTTTCGTATTTTTTTTTTTTTTCACTTATTACTTTATTCCATCTGATTTATTTAATAATTGGGGTAATAACCCAGTTTCTTTATATTACTTAATTTCTAAAAAATAGAGGCAATGTAAAAAAAAACACGTTTTTTTGCAACTACAGCATTCCAATATTTAATAAAAGAAATGAAGGAAGAAACAAAAAAAAATGTTTTAAATGTATTGATCAGTGTAATTAGCAGAGTCGCCCATGAATTTGGGCTAATTATTTTTTGAATTAAGGACAGAATTACACTAAAAATAAAAAAAAAAAATTTAAACCCACATGACAGGAGATTTTTTTTTATTTATTTATAACAACGATACTTATAACTTAGCAACGGGGTTTAAAATATTTCACGATACAATGATGATAACGAGGGGAAAGAAATAAAAAGACAGTTAAACAAAGGTACCGTTAGAACAACATCTAAAACTTGGGCATAAACAGTTTATTAAAAGCGATAAATAAAACTTAATCTCCTTACCACAGGTAAAACGATCATCTCTCGGTTTTATTAAACTTGATTAGCGAGGCTGTAGATCTTCATCAAATTAAGAGTCGAGACAGGTTTCCTCCTTAGTCATTGTCAATCGCCAAGCGCACAGGGGTCATTAACTTTGAAAGAAAAGCCATTTTTCGAAGATAAAATTTCCGAATTCTTGGAGGTGTTGGTGGAAGAAAAAGTAGATGAAGAGAGAGTAACGGGCGGGAGGAAGAAACTGTGGGCGGGAGGAATTAACCTGAGCGTTGGAAGAGCAAAAAGGTTACAACCGCAGCCGTTTTCCCTACGGTGAATTTATTGGAGAGCGCACCTTGAGCATCGTTAATGTCAGAAGCCCATCTCTGGACTAAATTCACTTAAAAGAATAACAAACACTGTTAAAATGGATGCGTCCGTTAACCAAGAATGGAAATTGCCTGCATTTCGTAACGTTGTGAACTATTAGAGATTACCACACACTCATCACGTTTTTGCGTTGTGAACGTACAAAAAAAAATTAGATATCACCACACACTCATCACGTTTTTGCGTACTCATTAAGGGGTATCGCCTTTAAAAAAAGAATTAAAGGAGATTCGAGTTAAAATCAAAAGTCAACACTTGGCTAGTCTTTCGTGATCCCCCTCCCTTTATTTCCATTGAGAAATCATAATCATCTTATGACTCGCCTGACTTTTTCGAATAATTGGTTGGGTTGAACAAGAAACGAACGTCAAAAATTTTTTAATCATAATAATAAATGGGTGATAGTTAACAGAACTATTTCTAAGAAAAATCTGATGATTCATCAAATATTCTTGAGAAGGCCCTGGAGGGGGGAAAAAAACTTGGAAGTGCTTCCTATTCTTTTTTGACTTCCCCTTTTCCAGACACTAAATCTTTAAAGCATTTTGTAGCGCATTCTTCGCCCCGCAGGAGTTCCATGACGAATGGTTGGTGGGAGTTTCCGAGAAAACTTGAACGATGCACAACATCATTTCTTTGTTTTTTTTATGGAAAATTAAAATTTAAGTGTGGAATGCTTTAATGGAAATACATTTTCTTGAAGGCATTTTCGTGGTATTTATTAATTTAAATTTTACATAATGTTCCCCATCACAATCTGAAACAGTGGGCATTAAATTTTCTTTTGTAAAATGACAAAAGCAAATAAAAAATAGCCGCCACGCTTCACTGACATTATCATGAAAATTAATTATTTAACTTAGGTGAAACGAAATTAAAAAACCGGTAACGACCCATTTTCCGTCAATGGAAATGGGTATTAACTAATGAAATTTGGAACATCAATGAAAAGAACTACGGTCCCTATGGGGGACTAAATTATTCGTTTGTCCTTTATTAATTAATCATAATTACCATGTTCAAGTTTTTATATTTTTTATAGCATTGAAATTTCTTTTTCGGCCTTTTTGGGAATTAATAGTCATTACGTAAATGTCATTATAAATCATCACTTAATTTTCAGATACTCTAAATTTTCAATAACATTTTTATCCTATTCTTTCCTTAATCATTTTAAATGCAAAGTGGCGCAGAAATAAGGGACGCTGTTTAAACTAAGTTATTTTTTTTGTGACACAAGATTTTTTAATTCTACAAGCGAAATATTAATTTTGTAAGAAATTGTAATGTTTGACTTTGTAATACGAAGCCATGCAGGCACGCGTTGTTGTCATACATATATACAGGGTGCGTAAGGTATCTGAGGACGCACCTTCGTTTGGCTACTGCTGCACTCTAGTAACAAAATGGCGGACCATCAAGTAACACAAATCATGAAGAGACATGCAATAATCGTGGCAATAAAGGCAGAGCAAGCGATTTAGAGATATTACGATTTCTAAAGGTCGCAAGATCATTCGTCCACAAAGTGCGGAAGGAGTTGGAGACCGAAGATGGCAATGTTGCACCAGTAGCAAAGCGTAAAAAGCATGCCTCACGCTCTGACATCATCAGAACACCTGAATTTATTCAGCAAGTGAAGCAGGCCATCGATGACAATCCAAGAACATGTGTTGGAAGGAACATTCAGAAATGTTGTCCATGAACACATCAGATATCACTCGTATGTTATGCGAAGAGGTCAGCTTATGTCAGACAAAACAAGGGAAAACCGCCTACTCAGATCGAAAAGGCTCTTAAACAAGCTGAAAAATCCGTGTGAAACTGATTTGCTGTGGATTTTCTCCGATGAAAAAAGCTTTGACCAGGATCAGAAGGTGAACAGAAGAAATGACAAATGGTTGTGTGCATACCCTTCGCAAGTGTCACGAGTCATGCACACGAAATTTACAGCAACTGTCATGGTTTTAGGGGTTGTCAGCAGTGAAGGACATGTGATGCCTCCACACTTCTTTCCCCAAGGCCTTAAAGTTAACTCTGCGGTCTACGTTGAGACCCTTGAAACAACTGTTAAGCCTTGGATAGACACGATACGCAATGGAAGGCCTTACGTGTTTCAGCAAGACTCTGCCCCAGCACACAAGTCTCGCATGACACAGGAATGGATGGCCGATAACTTCCATGATCACGTAACCCCTAATCTTTGGCCTCCTAACTCCCTTGACCTGAATCCGTTGAACTACTACGTATGGAGCATTGTAAAGAGAGTGGCCAATGAACACCCCCATAACACCAAAGATGAATTGAAAGCTGCCATTGTTCGAGTAATGACCAATATGAACCATGACCATTTGATTCGCGCATGTCGACGGTTTCGATCTCGCATTGAAGCAGTTATAGTAGCTGAAGGCGGGAAGTATGCCCATGATATGTTTCGATAATAAAGTTATTATCTTGACTTATATCTCTGTTTTCTTTCTTGACGTGAATCTGTCCTCAAATACCTTAGGCACCTTGTATATGTAACCGGACCGTTTGACAGTTTCTTTCCAAAGATGAATAACTGAGTGCCGACGCGATCTCCTGATCTCACATTTGCAAATCTCTAAATTGCCTGGGGCAAAAATCGGGTTGATAGCCCGTCTGGCATTTGTGTGTGTGTGTGTGTGCGTGTGTGTGTGTGTGTGTATCTGTGTGTGTGTGTGTGTGTGTGTGTGTGCGTTTGTGTGTGTGTTTGTGTGTGTGTGTGTGTGTGTGTGTACGTGATTCTACTTATAAAGTAAAGTGTAAGAACACTCTAACCGAAATATTTCCTGGAAGAATTCAAAAATATTCCAGTAGAATCTAAGAACGTCGTCTTCGTTTTCAGGCATGCATCTACTTAAATGGTGACGTGGTTGACCATCAACAGGAAATACATGTTTTGTAGCTGTATCAAGTCTTAGCTTATATTAAAAAGTTATAATATTTCAAACAGCCTTATTTCTATGACACTATACAGGGTGACCCAAACTTATCCAGCATAATTCTTTAGGAACATTGTATGGTTCAAATGGAACAAAAAATGTCCTATAAACATTACATCTAGTTTCGATCGTGTGTGAGATATCGATGCTTGTCTATTTTCTTGTAGAGTTGTTAAAGCAAATAAATAAAACACTTGAGAGTGCAGATTACTTTTATTCTGCATACTGACAGAACATCACATTGAACTACAAAACAAAACTAAAATGATGAAGGAAGGAATAAGAATAAGAAGAAAGTAACAAATCAATGTCGAAGAAGTCCCTCAAAATGGTTGCTCCCAGTTCCAATGCACTGGTTGCATCTTCGGACAACTGAGCTGGTAGCTGCCACAATCTGGTCGGGTGTAGCTCGACTACAAGCTTGAATGGATGCAATGAGCTCATCTCTGGTGGTGGGCGGATTGCTGTAGACCTCCTCCTTCAGTGTTCCGCACAGAAAAAAATATAATGGGGTGAGGTCCGTTGACCTAAGAGGCCAAGCTACCGGACCACCTCTGTCCGGATAATTAACATTCAACCAGTCTCGCACTCCTCTACCAAAGTGGGCCGGGCATCCGTCCAATTGCAATCGGAGGTTTCTTCGTACATAAAATAAAAGAAAATAGACAAACGTCGATATCTCACACACGATCGAAACTAGATGTAATGTTTATGGGACATTTTTTGTTCCATTTGAACCATACAATGTTCCTAAAGAATTATGCTGGATAAGTTTGGGTCACCCTGTATACGCTCGTGTCCAAAAACAAGCATAATCAATATCTGTACAATAACCAGAAATATTCTATAGTGATCATGGCGGCAGCTGAAACAATTATCAAATTCCATCGTTAAAACATATCTGCAACATACTGTATTACCAAATCCTTATTTCCTTTCAGTTATTTACAATAACGTAATGCAAGACCAATTTTGAATATCTTACTCCTAAATATCAGTATACTTATTTCATAAATCAACTTCCAGAATGAGGTGAAACTTGGTATGTGTGCAACGCCGCATTGCAAGTGCAAAAAAAGACAAACCTGTTTAATTAAACATGCTTTATTTCATAAAAAAGAAATAAAAGAAATAAACTTTTCATAAACTACTTTTTATGAAAACAGAGAAAAAGAATATGGTTTTTATGCCCACGAAACATGGGTATGGTCCCCCTGGCGGCCACACAAACCTACACCTAGGATCCATGTTTTCGATGAGGTTGTTCAAAAGCTCGGTTGACAACAAATCCCACTCCTGGGATGTAATTCGGCTCCCTTAGTGCATCCCACTCTTGCTCACTTTGCAGAAAGTCCTCCATCATCAGAGCTCTGTGGGGATGTGCACTATCGCCCATGAGAATAAAATTTGGACCCATGGCAACTCTGAAATCTCTAACATGACAGCATTTCGTCTCCGAGCATTAACGGTCGGTATCTCTGTCAAGATGTGGAGCTCTATGCGTCCGTTTAACATGATGCCTCCAAAACCATAACTCCACCACTGTCATACCGGTCTTTTTCCTTGATGTTGTTGGGATGTAACGGGTTCCACATTATCTCTAGATAATGGTTCGACAAAAATTGCTTTGTATTGCTTTGCACGTCAGTCCACTGATCTAAAGTTCAGTTACGACTCCAGTTTAAACGGGCCCTACGACTCGCGGGGGTGAGCAGGACACAAACTGCCGGATGCTTGACAAACAGCTTTCTTTAACCTCCGGTAAACTGTTTGTCTGGAGACTGTGGTTCTTGAGGCGGCTACAAGCTGGTTAGACAGCTGTCTGGCAGATAGGGTCCTTGACATCTTGTAGTTAATTGCAAATACCGTTCCTGCTGAGTGGCTGTAACCCTTGGGCGACTTTGCGCTGGTGGACGTGTAACATGTCTCCAACGTCTGGAAATTACACTTTGTGGAACATTCACTTCTCTGGAGACATTCGTTTGTTTATATTATTCTGCCTTTCACGACAAGATCAATTTGGCGTCTGTGGTCCCTATTAAACGCAAAATCAACGATAACAAGGAGTTCTGCTAGTGTTGCTTGCAAGAGTGTGTAATGTGACCCTATGGACTACTTCGCATAAATTTGTATTTTTGAGATAATCCGTTCGTGAATTGAAATTGGTTTAAAGGTCTAACTGATTTACATGACGTTTACATACCAACGTTTGTCGTTTTTTTCTGGATCTGAACCTTTAAATATTATTTTTTACAATTATGCTTAACTTTTGGACATGAGTGTATATAGCAAACTTCTATGAATTCTATCTGTCCGCAACAATGTAATATAAGTGACGATTTTCTTAGCAAGATTTACGGTTTCTAGAAAACCTTATCATGCAAAATTAAACAATTGTTATTTAAAACCATCTTTTATAAACACGTAACTAAACTGCAGAGCTAAATTAATACTTTATTTCAGATTCCGTACTGGCTCTTACAAGCATAAACACCCCGACACAAGCGCAGAAAAACTCTCGCCTGATTACGAAACAATTTGGAAGATTCATGATTAACAGACAGATCCATATGATCGATAACTAAAACAACAACGGAAATAACCTACAATAAAAGTCTTCCGAAGACAATAAATGTTCTATGATTTTCTGTTTAAGGAATAATATTTGGATGGTGAACTTTGATGGTGAACTTTTTTTTTTTTGGTAAAAGATAAACAAAAAACATGGATAAAAGATATTCATATTTATTTTTTATCTTACTCTCGCCGTTTTCTTTCCACATTTAGCTCTTTACTATGCATATAGAATCACAGGCAATCTGGATTATATAATATGTTTCAGGGTTCTGATCCAAGAAAAATATCGCGCAACTGAGGCAAAGAAACCCCATTTGCTCTGTTTCCACATATTGTAAACATTATCAATAGATAATTACAAATAGAAAAGGGAAAGAATAATTCTGCGACCAGGAGCTTTTCCTTCCCTTTTCCATTAGTAAGTATGATAAGTTTGAGGAGTTTCTTCATTTTAATTATTATCTTCTCTTTGATTATCAATAAGAAATTAGATCATATGAGAGACAGAGGAGGATTATGAAAATTAGATTCATGTTTTTTGAACCATTCTTGCAAACCTATGACGTGATACCTTGTTGTATTGTCGTTTATAATTTTGTTTTCACCATACAGTGTTAAAATATCTAAATGAAAAGTAAAACAAGCATTTGTGATGAATCACAGGTTATAACCAGAAATTAATCCTCCCGAGGAAGGTATAGGAAAGTAGAGGAAGCGCTGAGGTCATCTATTTTTACCCTTTTATCTGCATTTTTAACCCCCCCCCCCAATTTTTAATCGAAAAATTGATTTTCTCGTCCGTAGTATGTAGAAAATGAAAAAGAGCTCTATCTTCTTTCGTTTCGCATCATTTCCTTTCGAATGATATATCACATGCCATATGTTGCCATAGTTCTAAAGACCAAGTGATTGCCACCCCCACAACTCCGACCCTATTGGGACAATTTCGCCCAAACATTACAGTAATGTTGATCTTGCTTAGAGGAATCTGCATACCGAATTTCACTCCTTTACATGCATAAATACGCGTAGACCTTTTGGTCCCCTCTAATTTCCGCTCCCGAAACTCCCACCCCAGTGGGCCAACCAAAACCAAAATAAATAGTGAAGGTGCACATGCCCATAGTAAGCTACGTTCCGAATTTCAACCTTCTACCTCAAAAAATACGGAAATTATGAAGGGGGCGGACGGACGGACGGAAGGTCATTGTGAAAACATTAAGTAGCTCCATTCTTCCGCTATTTAATAAAAAACGAAACGTTTCCTTTTTTGTCCACGTTTATCGCATAAGTCCCTATTTAGAATCATCATATCCGTACGATGTCACAACGACATAATTTATCGGAATAAATTTACCGAGGAGAGCTATTGGCAAGCTGGAAAAAAGTTAGACTTCTCGGATATGGTTTCGATTTCAGAATAGGAGAAGTGGTCGAAGATCAAAGCTGACAATTAGTAACTACAGCAAATGAATGACTGTTATCTGTTGTTAACAGCCACTCAAAACTTCCTATGTTAAAAGAGCGCCAGTTATCAACTCATACTCTGTACATTATGAGTTGATGACTGGCGCTCGTATTCTTTTAACCGCAATGTATTCTATGACCCATAGAAACTAGGTTATGGAATATCATAATTGGGAATTACATTCGCTTCTCTGGAGAGTTCAGACTGTAGCTTGACAGCCAACGAGTTTTTATCTGAAGAAAACGCGACACACGAAATAATCCACCAACTGACAGTGAGAGTTGAGATGAAATGGAGGTCTAGATGGGCATTAGATTTGGAGGCGATCCATGTGTCAACCGAAACGACAGTCTGGCGCTTTAGAGAAAGCGAGTCGAAATTCTCAGATCTGTTGTCTTGCCATACACTAGAATGGAAATATGCTTCACCTCATTAGCAAGAGCAACATATAACCATAGCCTAATAATAACTAACTAGGCTATGATATAACTATGTTGGCACGTTCGTAATTCATCAAAAATTTAAATTATTTAAAAATAATTTTTCGTATACAGCATTCATATGCCCTAACGAGACCTCCCTCCATTTTTTATTACTTGACTTGTACAATACAAAATATTGCATCATATTGATAAATTTAAAAGGAAGTGCTTCTCCGCGATCGCAGAATGTGGCTCTCCTATTCTTTAAGATAGGAAGACGATTTTAAAAGATTCTGGCAAAGTGTTTTGCCAAAGACGATAAGATAGGAAGACCGGACAATCCTGTTTTGTGTGATTCGCGCAGCTTTCTTTTCGTGCATCACGTAATATGATAAATTATCTTTTATTAAAATGAGAAATGATGTCAATTATTCAAATAAGTTAAGTATTTAATAAATAAATAAAAAGTATATGTTGCATTCCGTAAACGTTGTTCCTTTTATTAATTCGAAACTGTGTGAAATCGAGACTAAAAGTGTTTACTTCCACTCAGCTCTTCGATTGTCTCATAACGGTTGATTATCATTTCGAAAAGCAATCTGCAGCTGATTCAAATGAAATATGCCATTGGGACGCTGGCGTGCAGCTCCAGGTTGTTTCAACAAACGAGTATACAGGGTGTTTTTGAATTGAGTACAGATTTTTTGGGAGATGATAGAAGAGGTCCTTAGAAGTATCTTTTGTCATATATGAACATGGGGTCCCCGCAGCTCCGTTTACTTACAATACTGCAT
>JAHWFO010015474.1:7347195-7365638 GCA_023313115.1 Rhysida immarginata
ATGCAGTATTGTAAGTAAACGGAGCTGCGGGGACCCCATGTTCATATGACAAAAAATACTTCTAAGGACCTCTTCTATCATCTCCCAAAAAATCTATACTCAATTCAAAAACACCCTGTATATGTATAAATCATTGCTGTCATGCTAAGTTTAAATTGTGTAATTTTAATCTTTTATATCCATCAGTTTAAATTTGTATGTTTGCTGAAGTTTCTATTGTTTTGTACTTTAGTTTGATTCTGTTTAACATATGGATTAGATTGTATTTTTGTTTTGTATTAGTTGTGTGGTGATTATTTTTGTTTTTTCTTTTAAATTTTTTTATCCATTCCGGGATGTAATAAATAATTTCTGTCTTACTTTTACTATTGTTGTGCTAGAATCTTATTAAACGTTTAAGTTTTTACTCACATTAATTATTAATTATATAAATTATTACCTTCCTATACTTCAATTTTATTGATTTATAAGTATACAATTTTTGTGATATCGTATATAAATATACTGTATATTTATCCACTTTGATTTTTTTAAAATTTTTTTGTTGTTAGTGAATTATTTCTTTAATTATTTAGGAATTGTCCTAAATATTCTTTGTGTGAATTAAGAAGCGTAAATTAATTTAAATTTAATAAAAATAATTTTTAATCGTAATAATCGCGAGTTAATAAAATGAAGAAATATCTTAAAATGAAGAGGTTGTTTGGGGCTAATTGAAGAAATGTAAAAAGAAAGGCTGCTTGGAGGGTAGAAATGCTTTTGCTCCTTCCGCTAGCTAATAATGGCGCTAGTTAGAGGCATCATTATCTCCTATGGGAAAACGTGAATTGTCCGGTCTTCCTTTCTTATCGTCTTTGGTTTTGCCTCAAATATCAGAAAACTGAACAATAGTGGGTTTGCCTTTTTCCAGTGGTGTAACTTATCTGTCCCTTTGATTAAAATTCGAATACTAATTGAAATTCTCCTTTAATACTATGCTTGAACTTCTCCATCTGTCTCAATGGGGCTCCCCGAATATGGAGAGCGCACAAACAAGGGAACCATCCGAACCTGTACACGGAACTCTTTATTTGCGCGCAAGCATACATTGGAAGCGATTGCTTTGGCGATAGCGGAAGTAAAAAGAAAAAAAAAACATGCCGGTAAGGTGGAAGCAAAATCGTTAACGGTGATCGCCAAAGAATTGCAGTTACAGCACTGTTATTAAGCACAAAACCTTATTCTTGCTGTACAATTATTACTCTCAAAATAATTTATAAGATGAGGTCAGTATCCATGGCGATGCATACCCCCTCAACCCGCATATTCGTATTCTCGGCTGTTTTGTAGTTCCATTGCTTTCATGTGAAGTGGATTCGTGCGTATTGTTGAAGGGTGGAGAAAAAAAGTTCCTTCAAGCGCATTAATACACACACTGCTTTAACTATGGCGTAACAATGGAGTCTTTACATGGCAATTTGCGCTCATTTTTTTTTCCCCTTTTCGGGTTTCATTTTGAAAGAAACAAAATAGTGCGATTTCTTATTTTGCAAGAATCAATGATATACTCAGGTAAGTAGAATATTTCAATTTGCTATGAAACTGTGAGATACAGGTTCGGATGGTTCCCTTGTAAGCAGACTGTCTTGAAAGGATCAGAACCTCAGATTTAGCCACACTGATTTTCATCCCAGCGTTATCTGAATATTTTCCCTGCACTTTTAAAGCACTTTTTGTTGTGCACCTTTGCCGAACGACTCGACAGTCTCACCGGAAGATCTTCTTGCTCTAAACGAAAACGTAGCACCAAAAAACATTATAGACACTCTAAAGAAAAAGTTAATTATTTTTTAATAGGAAAATTTTTCATTTGACAAGTTCAAAAAACGGTTTATACCTGATTTTTTTTTTTTTTAGCAAAATTGTCGCTACTGCGGCAGTGTAGAACTAATTAATTTATTATATGACTAGCATTCTTCATTTACATAATCAGGTTTGAATTTTATCCTGAGAAATATTGGGAGCGTGTTAATTTAGAATCATCAAACAGCTTAAGTTAAAATTAATTTATACTCATTCCTGAATTATACTTAAGAAATAGGACCATTAACAATAGATACTGTACCATTAAATGGTAAAAGAAAAAAAAAATGGCAGAAGAAATTATTGAAACAATTGCGGATATAAATCGACGCAAAGCAATTTATATTCCAGAGGATTTTTCTACTTCTCTTCTCAGCATGTCTATTAAAACGGCAGCAGACTGTCCACAATAAGCTTCAATTCTCTACGTGACGTACTTGTCGGGACAGTTATGGCCTGGAGAGAATTCCGAAATTACTTGTAAAGCAGCAAACGGTTCAATTATTTTCCGAATAACCTCCTTGGTTCAGTGAAAGCTTTCGCCCTCAATATGAGCCTTCATTTATGCCTTTGAGATGTGGACGAATGGATTGCTTGTCTCCTATTAATAGCCTTTGAGATCATTGCTTTTAGGAAGACGATTTCTTCTCTCATCGCTCCTCTTAATTGTTTATCCATGATATAATCTTTTTAAAGTGGAATAGATCACGCGTGTTCCATATGCTCACGCGAAATTAATGTAATTGCATAGCATGCAACGGTATCAACGCAGCAATACGTCACCAATGTCGCATCAGAGCTTTATTTGCATACCAATTATTTCCGACGTTTCTTAATAAATAAATAAAAAAACTCGTATTTTATTTGGACGATCTGTAAAAGAACTTTGAATCTAAATGCAAAGCTTAACTTCGTTTCAAATAAAATACGTCGTATCAACTTCTGGATACATCATCATATTATAATAAAATGATTAATAATATTCGAATATGTGTGTAAATGAAATCAAAATCAGTATGGTGGAAAGAGGAAAAGAGAAGGCCAATAGGTAAAAGTCTGGAAGTGCAAAAGAATACCAATACCAATACCTTCTTAATAGAATAAGAGACTTTCATTATCTAAGACAGTTGATTCCTACGAGGTACGTCCAGAAAGTAAATTTCGTTTGATAGTACAAAAAACAAAAACAACTACACACTCGGGAAAAAAGTTTACAAAAAAAAATTTTCATACCTTGAATTATTTTTTTACTTAACTACTAGCATTTTGAAGGCACATATTATAGCGGGACATGAGTTTGTGTATCCCTCTTCATAAAAAGTTGCCGCCTGTGATGTCAACCACATAGAGATAGCTTATTTTACCCCGTCATCGTTGTTGAGCTTTTGGCCACCAAGAAACGATTTCAGGGGTAAAAAGAGATGAAAATCGCTAGGTAAAAGCCTTCAGAAGTTCAACAACGATGACGGGGTAAAAGAAGCTGTCACTACGCGGTTGACAGCACGAGTTGTCGTCATTCTTATTTTACATGCACTCTAATTAAAACACGTGTGCGGATACTTATTGACTTGTCCTCGTACATTAAAAAAAACGGTGGCAACTTTTTATAAAGAGTGATGCAAAAACTCGTGCCTCGCTATGATAAGTCCCTTCGAAATGGTGGTACCAATGAAGAAAAATAATTCAAGGTATGGCAGTTTTTGTAATATTTTTTTTCTGAGTGTGTACAACAGAATTTTGGCTTTTTTGTACAACTAAATGGATCTTGATATTTTTTTTACAACCAAACGGAACTTACTTTCTGGACGTACTTCGTATATAGTTGAATATGTTCGACAATTTCAACATTCCATTACAATTGAATATAAGTTGAGCCAAAAATTCCTTCATACTTTGATTCCTTACATTTGACAACTTATACCTCTAATAAAAAGAAATCAATATGGCAGAGTATTTATTACGCATCGCGTTTCGGTTAATACCATTTTCACATCATCAATAGCTCTATTTTCGGTCTGCATTGTTAATCCACCAATTCGTTACATGCTGTAAGCCCGTGAAGAACATTATTCAACTCTATTTGACCTCTACCATACAATTCATTTCCTGTTATACAAAAGGTTGATTACGATCTATGGTAACGATTTGGAGGAGAAAGTTTAGTAAGAAAACCCCTTTCTTCCAAAACATCGTTTTCTATTTGGTGACCCTGGTTGTGGACAATTGTCCTGCACCGTATCTTCCACTGTAGAAGAGATTCTGCAGAACGGCGAGGCTGATGTTGTTCCATTCCTGTTTGCAAGCTTTCCAGAGACCCTCAATGGTTGTTGGACGCGTCAAGCAAGGGCTCGTTTCAATAATCCAAATCCACAGATATCTATCGGGGATGCATCTGGTGATTTGACAGGATATCAGGAAAGGGTATAACGTGAATTCCAGTTTCATCTAAATCCAACATAAACTGAACGGTCGAGTTAGACGTTTGGCTGGAGGTTTTGTCTTAATGCAGCAGCCAAATTTTGTTTTTGTCGTCTCTATTTCCTCGTGAAAAATTGGACTGAGAATATCCTCCTAATAATAAAGGGAGTTAACCTTAGCCTTCCAGTTCATTCTTCTGATTGTGAGCTTGCCGTTGTACAAATGTCCCGCAATTACCATAAATCCTGTTGAAAAGCTTTCCTTACATTCCTTGATCCACTTTTGATATGACTTTTCTCCAGGTGGATGGTAGATAATCGCGCGGGGTTTATTGCAATCGTTGAGGTTTGCCAAAAGTGTGCACGAAAATGTAAATTCAGCCTTTGTGTGACTTTCGGTGAAAATCATGAACGTTTGCCTAAAGTGTGCAAGAAACTGTAAATCCACCCATTTTGGTGACTTTTGGTGAAAATCATGAACGTTTGCCAGAAGTAGCTTCATCCAACGTGACATCGTATTTCCATCGTTCTGCTGCGAGGTAACCTCATGGAGCCTCTGACAGTTCCTCTTCCTTTCTGCGACGTGTCGTGACAGCAGCTTATGAACACGACTCTTGTGACGCTTTTCCAGTTGCAAATCTTTGTTTATTATTTTATTACGGTAGCCTTTGAAGTTCCTACAATGTTTGCGATCCTCTTTGGGTTGCTGGATTTTTACACTGGACAAGCTACTTGATATTTTCAATGACCTATGATGTTTGGCTTGTGGGAACTCTAGGATTTTGCGGTTTATGGCCAGTTGGATTAAACTTTTCCGGGATTTTCCTTTTCCATTCAGTACTGCCGATATGCCTTTCTTCGAAATAGAGAAATTTCGTGTTTTACATGCGCTAATTATAGCAGATTAACTGTAATTAGCGTCGGAAAGGGCAGTAAATGTAACTTTCCCAGTAAGATCCGATTTTCAGAGATATTTTTTCATGGCATTTATTGTTTTCGAATGAAGAGGATGTAATAGCTTCATTTCACGTGCTTTCTGTCATGCGCACGTGCACGTGACCCGCAGCATTCACGTAATAATTCGTTATCAAAGATCGTAATCAACCTTCTGTATTTGTACTTCTAGAGAATTTTCTACCATTTGCTTTGATTTGCGTTCAACTATTTTTTTTTTTTTTGTGGAGGGGAGGTTTAAAGCTAAAGATGGCTGTTGATAATATTGCCGAGGGCATCGGCGAAAAGAAATCAACGACGTGGAAGGATCGAGAACGGTCAACAAACATCACAGAAATGGTTCAATCAGCTTTAGAAAATATTTTGTCATATTCAGTTAATCATAAGGATCTTATTATATAGAGATATTTTATTTTTCACTTACAGTTGTTTAATTTAGTTTTTAACGTCGATGTTGTTGATTGTGATTTTATATCTTTATATTTTATACAAAAATATTGGGACGGCCCTTAGAAATGGAAAATTCGAGTGAAGACGTTAGCGACAGCGTTAAGCGAGCTATAATTTGCATAAGTAAAGCTTTAAAACATCAATCAAGATCAGCCATCACAAAAATGGGCCATAGAGAAGAATTAGCGACTTTGTTCGTGGCACTGTCATTGGATCCCACTTAAGTGGAAAGTAAGTTAAGTCATTGTTCGTGAGATTTCAGACCTGCTAAACATATCGAAATCCCCTCGCCGATAAATCTCATTTTAAGGGAAGCATGAAGGGGAAACAAATATGAAACAGCGCAGTGGTAGGCCTCATAGCTCACTGACAGAAATTGGCGTGTGATGCAGAGGATTATTCAGGATAAACGGTTCATTTCTGCTGCTGCCAGAATCATTATGAAATTTGGAAAAGCATCAGGAAACATCGTTAGTACCTGTACTGTTTAGTTGAAACGGATGGTAGAGTTGGTGACCATAGGCCAATACTCAACGAAGATTAAAGTGGTGCAAAGTCATCGCAAATGAACTACAGAACAATGGAAATGCATTATGTGGGATGATGAGACTTTATGTTGTGTTGTACATAAAATTTTCCAAAAATGTGCATTAATAAGGTCAAAAGGTCGCATGATTTTCTTAAATTCATAATTTTTTTTTTGAACCTTCTTCATTCATGAATTAATTATTTGGTTTCCAAGTAAGCGAAAAACCGATCGATTATGTTCGGATTTTGAAGCATCTAGTAGCATGTTAACATCCTTACTATAAGCCATTTATCTTAATTTACAAAGATTCGCTATCTAGCGAAATACAAAACGCATCTGAATCTGCAGTTGATTCATGTGGGTTTTGGTTTTTTTTGGGTTTTTTTTTGTTTGTTTGTTTTTTTAATGTCGATATTTAATTTATTACTTTCTAATATCGTTCGCTTTATTTTTCCAGCCAATGTTTGCGTTTTATTTTACAATCAATTTAACTCGAAGTTTAAAATGTGATCAAGATTAAGATAGGTCTATAAGTTTCAATTCAAATAACTGAGGAACTGATGCATATGATTTATTGAACGGGGAACAGAATATTACATGCAGCTAACGTCACATAATCTCAGAATGGATTGCTTCGGGTTTCCCCTTGAGGTTTCTTCGCCGAAGAAGTCAAAAGAGGTTTTCTATTAATATCAGTAAAAGATTCACAGAACCGGAAGCTCCAGAAAACGGAGATCGTAAATTTTTAAATACTTTCGACAAAAAAGTCTTCATATTTTTGAAATTTTTAATTCTCAAAATATTCAAGAAGCATTTTATGAACGACAAAGGAGATCGTTTTTCTCCTTTTTATTAAATTTTTAATAACGCATCAACCGCAGTGTGACGTTAATTTTAAGACATGGCGTTATACATATTTTCTAAGAAAAGCTTTCTCAAGACATCTTATAGTTCGCATCCCTTGACTTTCATCAAATTTCGCTTATAACAGCAGCAAAGAGAACAGATAAGCAAAGCTTTTCTTATTTTTTCCTATAGCTTTCTTTGAAATGTTAAACTTTAGCGAAACTAAGAACAAATAAGCTTACTGGAATTCAAGGTAATTTACTATTCAAAAGCCAAGGCTACAAATCCGGTGAGTGTGTCTGTGAGTGTCGGTGGGCGATGAGGGAGAGCGAACACAAAAGATGCGCGGAAAATCGATGCCTTCCTATTTGCTCCTCGTCATTTGCTACAATCCCATTTTGCCGGCAATGTTCTATCAATTGCCAATTCCCTCTCGTTTGGAAATCTTCCTATAAAAGAAGTACCTTTCTAGGATGGGAAAAAATAAGGGGGGGGGGAAGAAAGTGGATAAAAAAGGAAGTTTCTTCTTCTTTCAGAGAGGAAAACCGCATTCTATTTTAACGGTAGACGAGGACTTCACAAACAGATGGAGATTTCATATTTTATCCCCCCCCCCCGTCCTCCTCCTTTTTCTTTTCGTCTCCTCCATAATATCCTATAGCATGGGAGGGGGTTATTTTCCTCTCGTTAGACTTGCTTCATCTCCTTCCTTCCTTCTTCCTTCATTCACCCCTTTCCCCTCTTACATCATTCATGAAACTCATCTGATGGGTGGGAAATCGAAATCTGCACGCATGCTCTGTTGGTTTCGGTTCCAAGAGTAGATTGGAGAGAAATAGGTAGGTGGGGAGGGGGCAATGAAACGAGGGTAGTATTAAAAAAGATGAGATTGGCGGCTAGCTTGATGAATCGCAGAGACCAGGAAAAAAAGGAGGAAAAAGAAAAAGCTGAAGGGGTGCCTGTGCCACTTGGGTTCTAGTGAATATTTTAAATCCCACCTTTCTGTTATCAGCTTGTCCTGGTGATCCGATGCTCGGTGACGTTGTCACACAACCAGCAAAACCACATACGATGTGGTGGCTATTGAGAGAAGGCGGGTGGAGTTGGTGGACTTTGTGGATTGGGGAGACCGAATCCTTTTCCACTGACGCAAACCTCAAAAGGGACGAGCTAAATCTCCGGTGGATGGGATAGAATATCACGGTACGGGGGAAACAGTTGAAAATCATTCAAATAAGACGCACTCAAATTTCCTCTTGTAAAAGAGAAAAAAAAAAACAACAAACAAAGCCCAGCTATAGATTTCATATCACTTCTATATTTCAACTATGCACAAACAAGATCCTTTACCCAGAATCAAGAATTTTCAGATACTGACAAAGAAATCTCTTCGTGGACCGAGTGCAATTTTATTAAATTTATTACCGACATAAGGTTAATGCTCTTAATAAAAATTTAAGTGCATTTAACCCAAAAATTTTGGAAATGTGCTTCTATAGCCGTCAAGCGCGACTCTTCTATTCTTTAACTTGGCACGACACTTTTAAAATGTTCTCGCAGACTTATCCAATAAACTTAATGAAAACGTACATGAGGCAAACAATAATGAAAGCAACATTAGTCTCTCCTTTTTACTAGCGGTTAAATGTTATATTCGTACCTATATAACTTATTAATATTCGATTATAATTACTGTAAATTTTGGATTATAATACGCGCATTATACAATAAAAAAGTTAAAAAATCGTCACTGCGCATTATACAAAAGTGTGCATAATATTCCGATTTTGATGTGAAATTTCCATGCTCTACATGAAAATTTCTTTATTCTGAAAAAAATACGCGCATGCAATAACCATAACAATAACCTGGGTGCACATAATTCACGGATGCGCATTATACACAGGAAAGTTTTCCAAAACCCACAAAAAAACTACATGCGCATTATAATCCAAAAATTTACAATAAGTGATCTGAATATCTCTCGTGCACTTTATAGCTTAGCAGCATTGTCACTATGGCAAGCAGTTCGAAACCATCACCAAAAGAAATTTATTCCTCTTCAACGAAAAAGCAGGTGGCCACGGATTATGAACATTCTAAGGAAGAAGTCCAATATTTTAAAATCGGTTTCAGCTTCAAACTCGGTTTACATCTGAATTTTCATAGAATTGCGACTGCTTAGAAATGACTAATAAGCTTATAGCAAACGATTAGCGCTACTCGTTCTAGTAACCAAGTGTGAATTATTTAAATTATAAAGGGATACTGTAAATGATTCATTCAATTTCAAAATACTAAATTTTCCAAAGTATTACACATACAAGTAAAAATTGGTACATGAAAAGAACCGTAAACTCACCAAGTTTTCCTCTCACTCTACAAGTGTTCTCTGTGCGCCCCTCTAGTCGCACGACACATGTGTTTCAGCTTACACGCTTGATCGACTAGTGCTTTTCCATTTACACAGACAACCAATGTCCTTAAATTGCTGATATCACCTTGATATTCTTCTGTACTCTTTTATGAATGCACACTGCACTGCAATAACACACGAATTCCAACACAGAAATTCTTTTTTCCTGCTTGGTCATCATTTTGTAAAGGCACTGCATATGAGATGCCAACTACTGTATCAGGATGCAAACTTGTACGGTTTCTTTTCAATACTTTGAAAAACAGTGTTTTGAAATCGAATAAATCATTTATTGTAGATTTTGACAAAGCATAAGAAGAGCGTTAATTTTTAGAATAATAAACTTGAGTGATACTTGCCGAATTGGTCCATTACGAATAAAACCGTTGAATGATAAAGGCAAAAAAAAAAAAAAAAAAAAAAAGACTCTAGCGGAGATTATAAGAACTGAATTTCTGGACATGTGAAGAAGTTTCTTAACACGCAATTCTTGTCCAGATGGATAACCTCTCGAGTGGACTCTCGACTACTAAATAAAATCCGTTTTGTTCTCCTATTTTATTTTTGGACGAATGTGAGTCATGTGATTGTGTGTTCTTACTCATTGCATCTCCAAAGCAAAATTGCTGGCGAATATTTTCGTTGCAGACTGATGGATCATATGCAAACATAGCGAAAAGATCAAAATAGCAAACAAAAAACAAATGGTGAAAAAATCAAAAACTCGCTTTACATTTTCTAGATTAATACCGTAATCCTTATTACGGGTGAACTGAATGTGCGGGTTTTAAGCGATATTTTTCTAAAAAACTTTGCAAGAATTATATTTTTAATTCATTTCAAGTAAATTGAGGGTTTGAGTAAGCCTAATGGTATGATTCCGATGTTTTAAAAATCTTTTTGTAAACAAAAAAATTAATGAATAACCCTAGTTTCATTAGCAGTTTCATTCGACGAAAACGACATTCAAACAAATTTTTCATTACTCTATAGCATTTTAGCCAATAATCCTAACAAAAAAAATTACGAGTGTCCCGTAACCACCATAGAGGAGAAATAAGACGGAGAGCGCATTCACCAGCGCAATAAGCGATTTCAGCGAAATAGCCAACTGCGACTTGGGGACAGATGAGAGCGAATGGGCGCTGTTTATGATGCAAACACCGTGTCGTTTAGCATTTTTAAGAACATATAAGATGTTTCACTTAATGTGACCCAATAGCCAACTTCTAAAAAACAAATCTAACAGAGTACTTTCAATGGAAAAATTATTGTACTTTTATATGAGGGGGAGTTTTATGTGTTTTCCATTTCCAAAAAATACCGACGCCGTTTTCGAATATGGAAGTTCACTTTGAAATGTGCAATGGAACCCCCTATTTTTAATGGTATTTTCAAATCGTTCCTAAACACAATGAATTATAAAATGAATAACAATATTTATTTGAACATACCATTTTTATAGTAATGCAAAACAATGATTGTAGAATAAATGTTGTTATAATAAATGTTTTCCTTTAAATTGATGAACAATTTCTGTTTTCTGCCTGCATCTATCTCCTAAACGTTGGATCAATTCAAAAAACACCAAGTATAAAATATTTCTCAAATGTTGTGTACAATCTGAAAAGATCATTAAAAATGGGGGTTTCCACTTAAAAGTATAACAATTCTTGAAAGTATTCTGTCAGATTTGAATTTTAGAAGTTAGCTATTGGTTCACTTTAGATAAGACACCCTGTATATCTCCATAAGAGGAACTGTTGTTGCGAAGAGTGGCGTAAGGAGATAGTGAGAGCTTTGCGCGACCTATCTAATTTCTCCTCTGGTAGCCACTAGAATTTAGCGTGATTTTTCTTTGACCACCGAGAGATGGCATTAATTTGGTAGCACATCATAGCAATACTATTTTGAATCTATATAGCGTGAGTGCTGCTCGAATTTAGTGCATCGTATTAAACTTTCTTTTGGTCCCTTGATTTTTTTCACGAGTCAAATACTCCTTTGTCAATAATTGCGGGTAATCTAAGAAGCGGGTTATGTGAGAACAGCGTTTAATATTTTTAATCGTGCGGGTAAACTGAGAAGCGGGTTATACGCGTGAGATTAAAGGGTCATCACAATTCAATCGTAAATAGTTCGGCAACCGTTGGTCGCAGGTCAGTGAACCGCACACCATTTGAAAGAGGGGAACGTCAAGTTTTTGTTCAATGCAGGTAGAAATGTCTAGGGTGCATCTGGAAGACGTAGGGAGGTCCCGTCAGTTACTGTCAAGATGGCAAACCCACAACATAAAGCCTTTTTGTGGCCACTTCGATCCCCAGACCTTACTGTTTGCGACTTCTTCTTGTGGAGAAACGCAAAAGACCGTGTTTTTGTGCTCCCTTTCCGGCAAATCTGAAGGAGCTGAAAACTCGAATAACATCCGCCATTCGTGAATTGACTCCAGAAATGCTTCACCAGGTATGGGAGGAATTTGATTATCAGCTAGATGTGTGCCGTGCAGCAGGAGGAGGACACATCGAACACTTATAAACAAAACTTAAGATTATTACAAACATTTCAATATTCGCTCATCTCTGTATCTTCATTTTTTTTTAAATATACATTTTTGAAATGTGATGAACCTTTCTATTACACCTTGTATATTATTAAGAATGTCAGCTATTGCTTACAAATATAAACGTTTTGAAGCACCTGTGTTGTTGGGTGTTTTTTTGTGGGTTTTTTTTGGGTTTTTTTTTTTTTTGCATAAAGGACTTCTTTTGTCTAGGCGCTAAGTTTTCTAAAAGAGAATAAAAAGTTATTTTTAAATTTCACTTGTTAACACCGTGATTAGCCATGTGTTCACCCTAACCTAACCTACCTCCTCTCGTAAATTTCAGTTTAGAGAGATTAATTAACAATTAATTTCAAATTGATTAGATGATTAAATAATCCCGTTGGGTTTCAAATCGATGTTGCTTTATTTATAAAATCGCGCTGTCCAGTATCTAACTCGTTAATGCTTATCAACACATGCTTTAGATTCTTTTTTATCTTTCATCTCTCTCTTACCACCCCGTTTCATCACTTGTTAACATTACTGAGTAGAATTTAACATTTCAGTCAACTCCCACAAAACCCGAGACCACAACAACAAACCAGGCAGACAGACGAGGAGGCATCTAACTGCCTTCAAAACTGAAAAAAAAAATAAAACATAAACATTTTTTTCCTTCCAATGCCCTCCATTAAGAAAGAAGAGGAGCGGCTGCAACCTGTCAGACTTAATCCACGTGCCTCTCGTTTCGACGCGAAAAGCGGTCTCACTCCCCCGAGGAAGTCCTGCAACCCGGTACCCCCAAAGCACCCTTCATGTCGAGGAATGGAAGGATCATTTAGCAAGCGGAGACAACAAACCGCAGAGGCAAATCAATGTATTATGCATTCAGCAAATGCAATGAAGAGAGCTGAGGGGGAAGGGTAACAATGTTTCGAGCTTAATGGTGTCCGAGCGCCCCTTCCCCTTTCCCCTCCTCCTTCAGGGAATAACACCGGACTTTAATTAACCGATGGCGCTCTTCACCGATGACGTCAGGATGAGTAGGAGCCTTACGATCGAATAAAATATGGTACATCCACTGTATAAACAAAGCGTAATGAAATTGAGAAAAAGGAGCTACTGGCCTCGCGTTTAAAGCCAATTACTTATTAAAATTAAGGAAATTAGAAGTGGCTTCGTGGGAATAAAAACAAATGAATCAA
This sequence comes from Rhysida immarginata, assembly GCA_023313115.1. Taxonomy (NCBI): domain Eukaryota; kingdom Metazoa; phylum Arthropoda; class Chilopoda; order Scolopendromorpha; family Scolopendridae; genus Rhysida; species Rhysida immarginata. The sequence goes on from JAHWFO010015474.1 coordinate 7,360,397, forward strand.
ATAACGTTTTTCAGGTTAGCCGCGTGCGTAATGTTATTACTTACGGTGCTCGTGTTCAGAAAGGAAGAATTTAATTGGCAGTCCTCCTACGAAGCACTTACAATAAATGGAATAAGAAATTACTTAGATGACAACGAAAAAAATAATAATAACAAATAGTAAAACAGGTACACTATTTTAGGCGTTCTTCTTTGTAACTCGCCAAATGAAATTTCAGTAGAAATAAATTAATAATAAATAGAATGCACATGTGCATACTTTGTATAAAAAAAAATCGTTACAAAACAATAAATGAAAACGCTGGGGAAAAAAAAGAAATGTATATGGTAAATCGATTCTAAAGTCGCTCATCACTTTCAATCTATCAAATGAGGCTCGTATCGGATTTTTTCTTGGCATCAAATACAGATATTGCAAAACTCGAAAACGTAGCATTGTTTTGAAGAGAAACTTACTGTGGCTAATGGCAATTAGCTTAATCCTACGGGACCTATAGCGATCTTTCAATGACAAAAACTAAATCGACATCAAACGATGTGAATTAACAAAAGAGCTTGCACCTTCTATTTAAAGCAGGCAAAAAACATGATGGGATTTAAAAATAAAACAGGAAGAAAAAAAAAAATAAAACAAACCCTAACTTAAACCCGATGATAGGAAGGAGACGGAAAGAGGGAGGTAGACAACGTGTGTGAGATAAACTTGAAGAGACACTTAAAAACAAAACAAAAAACAAAAAAAAAAAAAAAAAGCTAAACGGAATAATAATAAATCTCCTTGATAACCGAGTACTAACCTGGTTATCGCTCTTCCGAATCTTCACCGCAAGTGTAGAGGCGATAGCTGTAGAGAGCGAGGATGGACGTTCGCCTCCATCTTCACGGGTTCTTTCGGACGCAGCGAGTGCAACAGCTTCTGCCGCCGTTAACTCAACTCCCCAGCATGTTGAATGTCGGGCGCGTGAAGAGCGAAGCGAACAAGTGAGCGTCCCTAGCAGTGGAGCGGCGCCTGCGCGTTTACGCAATCGATGCGAGCAAGGGAAGAAGGGAAAAGGGAAAAGCAAAAAGCAAAAAGCAAGGGGAAAGCGCGGCGAAGCGGTCGGCTAGGGGAGGCAGCACATGGCCGGCAAAATCGAAAGGAGACCGACGTTTTCAGGTTCTGTTTGGAACTGTAAAAATTTCTGTTCTATCTGGAGATCATGTTCTGTATCCGTGTGTCTATCTCAGTTTCATAATACTATTTAGCGGAGGAAGAACAATATCGTGCGATGAGGTCAAGGTTCTGAGTGATATTCAATGTATTTAAAATTGAAGATAACATTCTAAAAATTAGCAAAATAAATATTAATTTAAATATATATACATTTTAAATTTAAATATTCCTTAAAGTTTTTCCAATTAAAAAATAAAAATAGCCTTAAAATTTAAGCATTAATTTATTTATATAACGCAATTTGATTTGCAACATTGGGTCATTTTTATCAGCTTTTTTCGTCCATGAAGTAAAGTAAATAAATCTTTAACTCGATTACGCTTACCATATACTCGTATATTACAATCTATTATCTTTTAATAGTTTTAAGTTTTTTTACCTTAAAGTTTTTAGTGAGCGAATAATTCAATTAAAAGAAGACTCGTTTTTGCAAATTTTTTAATGGAATTACCGTAGATGCATTTAAACAGATTACAAACCTTAAATTCTAAATAAATAGGCAGACAAAGATCGAGAGAGAAAGGTGAAGCAATAGGATTTAAAGTATTTTTTTTTAATTTAACAGCATTAATCAATAAGCATAACATGCTTAATATATAAATATCACATAAGTATCTTTTCCCCGGATTTTTTTCTAAAATATTCCAATGAAGAGAAAAAGGTTAGAATATCCCAATGCTTTTGATTAAACAGGGTGAGGCATTTATCTTGAGACAACTGAATATCTCGGAAACTAAGCATTGTACGAAAAAATGTCCAAAATCAAAAGTGAATTATTTCGCTGGGGAAATTCATTAGTTACAAAATTACCCCCCCCCCCACCTTGTGAGGGGGGGCTGGGGGGAGGGGGTAACTTTGAAATCTTAAATACGAACCCCTATTTTTAATGGCATATTCAGATTGTACACAATATTCGAGAAATGTTTTATTCTTAATGTTTTTTCAATTGAGATAAAGGCCCTGAAAATGTGGAACTTCTAAAGTTTTGAACCCAATTTTATCGTCGAAGACAAAGAGATAGAGAGTGGGTCTTACAGACATTCCTATTCTACTTTTTAATGGTTTTTAAGAATCCGAAGTCAGAATTTCAAAAATCCAATATTTTTCAATACACACGCCTGCTGCTCCCAAAAGTTTACTTGTGCCCAAAAAATTTTGAATTTTTGAAATTCTGACTTCGGATTCTGAGACCATTCTGCAAACCCACTCTCTATCTCTTTGTCTTCATCGATAAAATTGGGTTCAAAACTTCAAAAGTTCCACACTTTCAGGGCCTTTATCTCCTAAACGGTTGGATCAATTGAAAAAAACACCAAGAATAAAACATTTCTTGAATATTGTTTACAATTTGAATATACCATTAAAAATAGAGGTTCCTATTTAAGATTTCAAAGTTACCCCCTCCCCCCAGCCCCCCTCACAAGGGGGGGGGGGTAATTTTTTAACTAATGAAATTTCCCCCGTGAAATAATTCACTTTTGATTTTGGACATTTTTTCGTACAATGCTTAGTTTCCGCGATATTCATTTGTCTCAAGATAAATGCCTCACCCTGTATTTTGCTTGCAAATATCATTTATTCATTAAACATATTTTAGAAGCTTTTACCGCACGGCTTATAACAAATCTTATAACACAGCTAAGTTGTCTAATACAAATTTTTCTTAAAACTGCAAAGGTTGAACATCAAAACGCACATATTAAAAACATCTTAAAAACAGTTTTTTTCAAAATATGCAGAACACATTTTATTAAGCAAACATAAAACCGGGAATTATAAAGAAGCATGCAAACTAGTCTACAAAATTAATGATAAGAGAGAAATAATGATCATTGAAAATTTTATTATTTTTTATGTTAAACAAATTTTACCACAAGAGATTTTAAATAATGTCGAATTAATAGATAGTAATATATTATTCAACCAAATACTAAAATAAGAGAAAATAAAAGAATTATTAAGCAAAACCAAAAGATGAAAGAAAACTCTTTAACCACAACGAATAACAGAAAAATTCTGTTATTCGTTGTGGTTAAAGAGTTTTCTTTCATTTATTATAATAATAATTATCCACATAATATTCTTTCCTTAGTTTTAAGACATCACTATAGTGTTTTTCTACCATTAGTATTATCAAAACCAAAAGAATAAGAAAATTATGTAATTAAAATTATATATACAGGGTGTCTCAAAATTCCTGGTACAAACTTATAGGGGAGGTAGTATGGGTGATTCTAAGCAAAAATGTTACTATGAACATGGGTCCTAATTTGAACGATAACTGAGATATATATATATTTGTAACAACAGTGAGGGAATACCCCACCAGATAATCCGGAGGGGAAAGCCCCATGTTGTCCCCCTACAGGCAAACTGCCCAAAAACGGGGTTAATGAAAATCACATTAGCAACAAATGAAAAAAAAAAAAAAGAAAATCAAAGATAAAGACGTACACATAGTTACGAAATTAAAAAACTCAGAAATCAAAGATGTAAAACTAGATAAAAAAAATTATAAAAGAAACAATGATTAATAACATTTTATCTAAATTACAAGCAAAGAGAACAGAAATGTATACAAAACCATAAATTTTTACAAAAAAATATATCTATGTTGATATATATCAAGATTAATGTCTAAAAATTGAGGATTATTATAAAAATTAATTAATAATTTGACCAAGGGATTGACATCCGAAACATGCGTCCTCCACTTGTATTTCATAATTAAGTTTTTATTAGTACGAAGAGGGCGAACTGAACGATACTGAAGAAAAGTGGAGATGTATCTGACTCTTATGCGGTTGTGTAAAATCCCCATAAAAATATTAAAGAAGACATTTTTTATTATATTAAAAATATCAAAAGTTTTGTGAAAATGATCATTCACTTTAAACGTAGGAAACTTCGCCAAAAAGAAACGCTTAAAGTTAATCAATTTATTATACAGAAAGAGCATCTTCTGCGTAGGAGTACTGTACCATATCCAGATACAGTACAGTAGTTTCTCAAGAACGATGCTCTTAAACAGACAGAGAAAAGACAGGGGTTTAGCAAAAAAGTTGATTAGCCTTTTCAAAGTACCTAGTCTCCGACAAATATCACGTGTAAGTGAATCAATATATTCAGCAAATGAAAGGTTCTTCGTGAAAATAATACCGAGATCGACTGCTGAAGTCTTTCTTTCAATAATATTATTTTGCAAAAAGTAATCAAAATAATAAGAAGAGACTTTCCTAGTAAAAGATATCACATAGGATTTATCGGGATTAAGGGATAGTCCATTTCCCGAAGCCCAATCATAGATGTCATTCAAAGCTGTCTGTAAAAGAGCACAATCATTCCAGCAGGAAATGCGACAAAAGATTTTGACATCGTCAGCATAAAGTAAGAAGCCAATACGCTTCGATGAAACTGCATAAGGTAAGTCCGCAATAAAGACATTAAACAAAATAGGACCTAGGAGATATGATCAGAAATAAAAATGCCGCCACCAAGATCAACATGTTAATAACTCAGGTTCCGTGTATAATAGGGTATATAAAACCGTGTATACCGTTAAAACTTGATCGTATTCCAACCAGTAGTTTCCAAGTTACGCATTCAAAATCGTAACAGTGCTCACATGCGAGTACTAATCAGCACGTGTTAAGATGTTGACTGCGTAACCCGGAAACTACTTGTTGGAATTCGTTCAAATATTAACGGCATACACGGTTTTATTTACCCTATTATTTCCCCAAATTTCATTATTCTAGGCGTTCCGGAACCTGAGTTCTTAACATGTTGATCTTGGTGGCGGCATTTTTTTTAATTCTGTTCATATCTCAGTTATCGTTCAAATTAGGACCCATGTTCATAGTAACATTTTTGCTTAGAATCACCCATACTATCTCCCCTAAAAGTTTGTACCAGGAATTTTGAGACACCCTGTATAAGATAAGATAATACTATATTGTATATTTAATAAAATTACAATGTAAAATAATAATAATAATAATAATAATAATAATAATAATAATAATAATAA
>JAHWFO010015474.1:7365648-7383109 GCA_023313115.1 Rhysida immarginata
AATAATAATAATAATAATAATAATAATAATAATAATAATAATAATAATGTATCTAAATAATGTAACCAACATAATGTACTTTATTTATTTATTTATTTATTTATTTATTTATTTATTTATTTAAAGTATAACATAAATAAAAAATCCTTTCAAAATTAAATTAAATAGTAATGAATAGAAAAGTATTCTTCAAAATTTAAAAAAGAATCACATTGTAGGAAATTTACACATTTCAAGTGTAAATACTGATGATGTCCGGAAGGATGAATATCGATTTTATCTTAAAAAAAAACCCTTTGAATTGCAAAATGAATATTGTTAAATCATAACAATATTTCTTATTAATACCTATATTTATGTATATATTTTTAATGATGGAATATGACAATTATTTCGGCTGTCAATTCGCTATTTAACTCTTCATCTTCAAAGTAACCAACTAGACATGTTCTATAGTGATAATGGCGACAGCCGAAACAATTGTCATATTCCATCATTAAAACATATATACAAGCAACATACTGTATTACTAAGTCCATATTCCTCTCAGTTATGTATATTAAAAATAATTTAAAAACATCAAAATTTAAAATAAACTTACCCCAATTTACCTGATATTATTTCAATGACATAATCAAGATCCAGCAATTGGATTTATAATTTTTTTTATTGTATTGAAAATTATCTAACCTTAAAGACGTATAAAAAAAAACACTTATTGGAACAACGGAAAATATTTACATATAATTAATTAAATGAAGGTTCTTACATGGGCTTGTGAATGCAAAGAGCAATTCACACCTGTAGCAAGATTAATCAATAGTCAGGTGTAAATATTCGCATCTATACCATGCACAGTGCGATCCTATTCAAAACGAAATTCGAGTTTGAACAATAGAGGGACGTGTAAGAGTATACATGTTTATTTTATTATCCTTTCCGTAAAATTTTATTATAGTTTTCAAATTCTGTTCTATAGAATGATTTTTTTATATAAACATTTCATTCAATATGAATCAGTATAACATCGTTCAGATTTCACTTGTCTTTTTGAAGCATAAATGCTGTTTAAAAACCTAGAAAAAGCTACAGACGATCCTGTTTATAATTATCTAAACTTCACAAAACCAAATAAATTTTAATTAAATTAAATCAAATTAGAATGGAATACGCGACACATAATTTTTCATAATAACGAGGTTGTGGCAAGTCTTGAGTTACTTATCAGGCGACTTTGTCTTTCTCAACGTTGTAAAATGCACCGAAAACTTAAAGTATCATACATAGTAAAAGAATAATAAAAAAAAAGTTAAGTGCATTAAAACTACCATATAGTGCAAAGGTCACTGAACATAGGATTGTGGCAGCAACTGTAGGCGTCATCAACTCAAATTTCGGATACGTTTATGAAACTATATGACGAGATTTGTAAAATGATCAAAAGAAGTTCGTTTCACAAAAGAGTCATCAACAATCTTTTAAAAATTTACGAATCATATTTTAACAGTCATGTTACCTAATAATCGATCAGATAATGGCAATATACCTGGGTCACTCTAAAAGTAATTCACAACATTTTTTTTCAATTCTATTTTTATTCTATACCCTTGCTATTTATAGTATACAATATGTTGAATCATTCTGTTGGAAACGACTTAGACTGTATTACTTTTGCCATCTCCAATATCACTTCCTCCTTTTAATTTGTCATCTCCAGCATCACTTCCTCTCTTACTTTTGTCATCCCCCGAATATGTTCCTCCTTTATTTTTTATCATCTCTTGCATCGCTTCCTCGTTTACTTTAGTCACCTTTAGCACCGCTTCCTTCTTTAATTTTGCCATCTTCATAATTGCCGGAAAAACTCTGCAACGTCACTTATGAGCTACTGTTTGGCATGGAGACATCTTGAAACCTCAGTTTATAAAGAGATGAAATCAGCGGGTGCCAAATCGGAGCTGTAGAGTGGGTGTTGCAGTTTTGTCCAGCCGAGTTTTGTGATAACCTCCTTGTTTTTGTTTTTTTATTTTTTCTTTTACTGTTGTGTGGTCAAGCGTTATCGTGCAACAGCAAATTATCCTTCTTCCGCCAATACGGTCGATCGTGAAGTTTCTGTAGGGTTGTCACGTTCATCAAAATCAGGGCCCGTTGGGCTGGACTACGGGGGCCTGTAAAGCCGAATGGGCGACCCAAAAGAGTCGCACTCGCTGAAGTGAAGGTCTTGAAGAACAAGTTCGCATGATGCCACTGATCACTTCTTTCAGGTTCAAAATGGCACAGCCATATTTCATTTCCTGTCACAATTCTTGCAAGAAAGTCGCCTCCATTATTCTTGTACTCTGCACACATTTTTCCAGTTTCTTTGTAGGCATCTGTTAACACCTCAGCACCCATCTGGCACAAATCATTTTCAATCCAACTGTTGCAGGATTCTGCAATTTCTACTTGCTTCCCCAATTCCCAATAACAGTGGCATTTTTTTTACTGTTACAGGCCTATCTTCCAAAACCGCGCTTCACATTGCCAGATGTTTATGCGATGGTGGCCTGCCGTTGTGGGAACACCGAATAATGAAGTGCCCTTTATTCAAGATAATCTGCGTGCTCACCTATTAACTGTACTGCAATCGACGTTTCTCGACCTCTTATTCCCCATTGTTACAACACAAGAATTCTATAATTAGGGTTACCAGATGAGACACTTTAAAAAGAGAACACATACTGCATGTTCATAAGAGGTCTAGACTCTTGAGTATTTATTATCATTGACAATCAACTTCATCTGTAACATTACATTCTGACTTTGAAGTATCCAGGTATTTGTTTGATGCCCCGTATTTCATATTTCTGAAAGTCATTTCTTATTTTGCAACTAATAATTAAAAACTGTTCGCAAGTGAATTATTTAAAATAATACTGCACATTAAAAATTCTTTTAACAAACTCAACACACAAAAAAGCACAATGGGACAAAAAATCCTTGAATCTTGGCATAACTAGTCGAGAAGAATGTTTCATAATACGCTTTTTTCAATCTGAAAGACTTCTGAGAGCTTCCTTGACTCAAAAGAAGCCTTGGCATATCAAATAACCTTTCCACATGTTCCTAAAAATCCGCCCGGACCATTTTTAAGACACAAAAAAGAACATACGCCCGGGTAAAAGAGGACGTCTGGTAAGCTCATCTGTAGCAGCACGTTGATTTTGACGAAATTCAAACGCATCAGCCAACTTGAAGAAGAGCTATGACTGCAACACCAGCGAAAAGTGGTTGACTACAAGCGAGAAAAATGCTTCTATGCACACTATAAACAGCAAAGCTGTATTATAGTGAATTTTATAAAATGCTAATGGAATGACCATCGTGCATTTATAAACGCAATTTAAGTTCAGTGACTTTTGAACTGCACGGTAAAACAGAATGGAGCAATACAAATGCACAAAGATGAGAATTTATCTGAAAATTACAAAAGAACTGAGTTTGCGTGGATATTGGTTCAACCCACGTACAGAGAATAACAAGAAACTGATTTTAGAAAGGAACTGAGGTTTCTGCCCCTTTTCAAAATTACGTTTGATCGATTCGATGATTATTGGGAAAGAAAAGGGAAGACACAATTCGTTGCAAAAATGTATGCTTTTAATAAATCGAGTGAAAGGTTGACGAGGAGAAGCGACATTTAACTGTCGGGTTATGATTGAATGTATCCGTAAAAGGAGAATTGAAAGGCAATTCCTACGATAATGATGACTCACTTAACCATCAAAAAGGAGAGAAAAGGAAAGTCAGGTAATATTATTTTGATCGCCAAGAGAATGGGAAATATTTATTTATACCTTTACTTATTATTTCAACCAATCATCAATTACTACTACTCTGTGTTTCTGCCAAAATGCCATAGGTCACTGCATATTACGTCATACACTCAAAGATAAAAAGCACCAAATGAACATATTAACAAGAAGTTCCTTTTCCTGTGATCAATGATTACGAGCAAGAAGGGGAGTCCTCAGATCATGAAGTATGGAAGAAGGCTAAGGGTCAGGTTCACCATAAACATAAAACGAAGCTTACCCATTCTTTAAACAGAATTCAAAATAATATGTAAGAAAGCGGCTTATTTATATAAAACATAAAAATGTTTAAAAATATAACCGAATTAGCTATACACGATACTGATGAGAACTTGGCATCTTCCTAAAAGAGGAATTAATAAATAATTATATTCACCCTACAACGAGAATAAATTAATAATTAAAGCGAAAGGAGACACCATTAAACATCACCAACAGCAATATATAAATACAGATCTTATAATAGCCAATTAAAACGTATTGCAGAGGAGAACGAATTAACAATAATTATCAACCTGCAGGAGGATTATTATCTGAAGTTTCTTTCTAATTTATAATATTCAATCCTCAGAAGCGATTTAAGCTAACTTTTATAATTCAATTTTTCAATGCTTAATTAACAAATATCTTCTGGAGAAAGCGAAGAACAAATATTTTTGACAGTCTTTCCTCCGTCAGCATAACAATTTGCAAGCCGATTATTTTAAATTTGTAGCTGGTCCCTCAAAACCTTGTGATTCAGCATCTCGTAAAATGAGGAAAACCTTTGGCAACATCGTTATAGGATCGCCGTTGCCCTACAAAATAAATTATAATTCGCGTGGAGATGAACATTCACAAATCCTCGATTGGACTAAATAGAATTTCAATTAATGGAATATATCATTCGAGTTCCTTGAGAGATGCAGGAGAGTGTCTAATTCTGCTTCCCAAAGCAGACCAAACTGATTCGACGATGCTTATTATGGTAATTGCGCCGGCCGGATAAGATGTTTAACCTTCTTCATGCTCCACAAACCGAAATTGGGCATCAGACATTCTGTCTCTTAAATTGACCTTGGAGAAAACCAAGATATGGCTGCTCAGATCTCTCCCATGATTCACCACTAGAATAATTTAATCCGAATTCTTGACAAGCTTCTTTAGGTTTTCTGCACACAAAAATTTATCCGATGATGGGGAAAATCAACTCGTCGACTGCACCATGTGTTTTCGCTGATCATCAAGTCCAGGATTTGGGCATGAGCTTTGAAGTTACTTAAGTAACAGTTGCCTTCTTCATAGACGTTAATTAGTTTTCCCCAAATACGAAAAATACGAGTAAAAAGCATTCGTTGGGTGGAATGTAAAATGATTACACTTCAATCCATTACGGCAGTTGTCAGAAGATGTGTTATCTTTAATTGTGCAAGTTCTCATGACTTCAGATACCGTATACACCTAATAAACTGCTGGTTTGTGTCACGGATACACCGACTAGACGGGAACCACCAATATTCCCTCTTTGGAAGTCGATTAAGTCGAATATAATGCGCAAATTTACGAGGGTAAATCAATCTACAGGGCGTTTCTAAATTATCTCCCGTATTATACGTGTTTATTACTCAAAAACTATTACAGATTTTAACGTGATTTTTTTTATTCACAAAGAAAAACTCAAAAAAGTTTCTTAGCATGCCTTAATAAATTTCAATGTGCACCCTCATTTTTGGCGTGAAGGACATCAAGGGCGAAACTCGATTTCCTCCCATATTCGGGCTAGCATTTCGGGGATCTATTTCAGCAATTGTTTCAATTATTCTGTTCTTGAGAGTTTCACTGTCATCAACGTTGGTCTTGTACACTCTGTCTATCACATATCCCCAGAAGAAAAAATCCAGAGGGTTCCTCTATCCGATCCAATCCATCGTCCTGGAAAGTTCGTATTAAGGCACAGCCTAACTTGCAGGCCCCAGTGAGGAGGTGCTCCATCTTGTTGGTAGACTATGTTGGACTGCAGTTCTTTCATTTGTGGAATCAAGTATTTCTCCAGCATAGCTAGGTAGGTTGCAGCGGTAATGGTGTCTTCAGCGAAAAAGAAAGCTCCGATTACTCGACCATCCATTAAACCGCACCAAACATTAACCTTTGGGGTGTCGCGTATATGCTTCCTAAGAACGTAAGGTTTTGTATCGTTTAACTGCTCTGGAAGTAAGCAATGTTGCCTCATCAGAAAACAAAATGTCCTCAAGGAAGGTAGGATCATTGTCAATTTTTTTGAGCACATCCTCAGCAAACTTCTTGCGCTTCGGTCGGTCATCTGGTTTCAGTTCATGCATCATCTGGATTTTGTAGGGTGTAAGACGAAGGCGGTGCTTCACTATTTTATGTACGGATGTCATCGGCATATCCAGTTGACAAGCCGCTTGGCGAAGTGATTTACGGGGACTACGATCGAACGCCTCCCTGACATTTTCTACTCTCTGTGGTGTCGCTGAAGGTCTACCAGTCCCCTTTTTGTGTAACAGGCTGCCTGTGTTTAAAAATTTTTCATGCCATAGCTTAAGTGACTTATGATTTGGAGAATCCTTTTTAAACTTTGTTTTGAACATTCTCTGAACTATAATCGTTGACTTAAATTCCGCAAGCCATAACACGCACTGAGCTTTTTCTTGAACACTCGCCATTGTTTACTGCGTCTTGCGAAAAATGGAACAACGCGCCAAGAATGGTACCACGCGCCAACCGCGTGTTTCATTATCAACTCACGCGAGGCTAAGAAACTTTTTGAGTTTTTCTTTGTGTTAATAGTTTTTGAGTAATAAACATGTATAATACGGGAGATAATTTAGAAACACCTTGTATAAGTCGCAAAATGGCTTATAAATGAAAGTCGAAATAGTTACCTGATGAAATTTGGTTTATTTCTCAACGTAATTTCTATAAAGATTTAGCCACTTGTTCCAACGTTTCACGAGTCCATCAAAGTCAGCAGCGAAGAAGCTTGTTGTTGGTGCCGTAGCCGGCTGGTAACCAATCAGATCTCGTATTCTGGAACCGGTGACCACCCAGTGGGCCGAAGGGGTGAAAGTCGGATGGTGCAAAATCTGGACTGTAGGGCGGGTGTTCCAGTCGTTCCCAACCTACGGACCGTTTGTGAGCTACTGTGATATTGGCATTGTGTGGACGAGCGTTGTCATCCAACAGAAGAACCCCATCTTGCAAAGCACCTGGCATTCCTGGATAAACCTTGTCGACTTGCTCACCAGATTTACCCTGCGCCCACAGAAATCGAATTACGGCCCATTGTTCATCACGGGTATAATCAGTTAACACACCTGCCATCTTACCCACTTGACACTCTAATAACTCACCACGGCACGAGAAAGTAACAACCAGCGCCGTATACATTGCACGGTGGTACTGAAACCTATACCGACACTTGTGTAAAAGGTCCTTGGAACGACCGATATTCTTAGCACAATTTCACATTGCAGCAATTTGAAGATATTTCATTTTCCGACTTATACAAGGTTATTCAAAATGGTGGACTCAATTTAATTTCTTAAAATATAAATTGTAGCAGGAGAGGGCCACATTGAAGAGTTATAACTTCTATTTGTAAACTTTAGAACCTCCTCTCTTTGTCGGTATGTAGATTATTCATAAGCAATTCATATTTCACGAAATCAAGATGAATTACATTGAGTAATTGAGTCCATCGTTTTGAATAACCCTGTATACTGACTTGCCCTGGTTTGGTTTGGCTTGTTTGGTATTAACGTCCTTTTCAAGATTGAAAGGTAGTAAAAACTTTCGTTTTATTCAGAACAAAATTAAAACTATAATTAATAATGAACAAAAATAATAAACAATAATGCAAATGAACTTTAATAAGGTAGAAGATAAAATTGGGCTGTATTGAGTGCGGAAGGAGTATACGTTTTATTGTGGCTTGGGCGCCAAACTTTTAAGAGTGGATGCGGAGAGAGGGTGGAGGATGGGTTCAGTATCTCTGCAAGGAGCGAGAGAAAAGTCGATCATTCTAGTTGGCTGGTCATTTAACAATTCTCGGCAGAAAGGGGAGGTCTTAACACAGCTTAGCTTTTACGCCTTAAACGATCTATTGGTTTTCTTACAGGTGATCTGTGTTAATCTGAAGGAATCTTGTCTCTAGTAGCCGTGGAGCTATCTTGGAGAGGTTACTAGGGAGGATGGTCATCCCTTACAACGAACCTTCTTGAGAGCGTTGACAAATTTCTGGAGGGGGGGGGGGGGGCGACATGCTGTTATTACCCTTCCCACGGCATACTAGAAATGCGTGACGTCAGTAAATGTAAATCTCTTTCTTGTTTTAGTTCTTTGGACTGAATTTTTTATAATAATTACACATGGCATGTTTATTAATTTTCTGTTACCAAAGGATATGTAATTTGCCTTGTAGGTTAAATCAATTTCTTTTTCCTTTTATAGCGTGAATGAGAAAGGATGGAGAACGTTGAGTGGAGAAGCGCAATTCTCTTAACCTTGTTAGGGGCGTAGTTAAAAAGTATGCATTTTACTAGAAAAAATTATCTAGTATTTTGTAAGGTAATGTGCCTCTAATTAGGTGATTGTTATTGAAGCGCGGAACCTATTCCCTGTCTCAAGTTTAGTTGAGAGTGACATCGCGAGTGAAGCGGTTGTAGTTCTTCCGCATGAAGAAATAGTTTGAATAAATTTCTTTATAAAAAGTTCAAAATTTCGGTCTGCAATCACAGTTAACATTTTTCTCCTCGATATAATAAAAAAAATTGGCGGATAGAAAAATCATTAGACGAAATTAAAAAAAAAAAAAAAAAAAAAACTTACGGCGGAAGGATATGATATTGTGTACTATGTCTGATAAGCGACATTTTTCGGTGACGTCACTCTCAACTGAAGCTGAGGCAGGGTATAGACGGCTTTTAATGATCAATGGACCGAATTTCTTCTACCTTATTGATGGACCAGGAGGCATTTTGTAATATCACCAGCCATTGATGAAGAATTACGGATTTCTGTTCTTTAATGAAGATACGATTGCTTATTGGTCTTCTTGATTGCATATCGTTACTGAATAAGTGGATTCTCGAAGACTGTGTCTTGTTTTTGGCTGTATTTTCATCCCACTGTGGTAGATGTAAAGGACAGTGTTGCCAGATTTCCATGCTGGCAGACCACTAAAGCCATCTGGTCACATCACTAAAAACCAATATTTTTTTTTTATACCACTAAAATTTCCACTGTTTTTTAATCAATGCCACCTAAGTTAACGCTTTAAGAAACAAGAGGGAAACAAGGCCTTTACCCTGGAGTCATGACGTCACTGCTATGCCGGGTCAAATTTTTTCATTTAATATTTGGCTTCTTAGATATCAAAAATACGGTGGCATAGTTTTTTTGGCGCAAGACTCCCTCGAAGGAGTAAGTGCCGCAGATTATCGTTCTACGATGATCTACCCTCTGTACAAGATATGAAGATGCTCCACCAAAAGCGTGGCTAGCATTATTACCCAGTGGCCGATCCTTGCGATAGACACGAGTTCCAGGCAAGGTATCAATCGACAATCGAACAGTGCAGGGAAAAACGAAACGAGCAGACCGGAGGCAAAGCTTTCACTACCACACTGTCCAGGAAGAAACCAGGGGAAATACACTGAACTAAGCAAGTCATCCAGAGGATAAAACGGAGTCCTTTCCTGTCAACACGATAAAGCTGATTGTTGATTGACGAGGGACACGGAGGAGCTAGGAGATCCAGTAGTCTGGAAAGATAGCCTTTTGGATGTCATCGAATTTGATGTCCAGGATATGACGAGGCCTGCAATGCCTGAGGAAACTTCTAAAGAAGAGCGAATGATCCAAAATATCTGCAACCAGAGGATTGGGGTGGTCCTTAATCTTCGGGAGCAGGCTTCTTCAGCGACTCCTGGACGTGCTTTCCAATTGTAGGTATAACGAAATCTTCAGCAATGGAAGTATTGGTTGCAACTCTCGTGTCAAGTTGTGCAATTGTCCTCAAGGTAAGTTTTGGAGGTCCTTTCATCTGGACTTACATATTGTAGCCCAGGCAGGCCTGCCATAAAGAAGAATGGCAATGCCGATCCCTGCAATAGACACGACATCCAGGCAAGGTATCTTAGCTGTAGCCTGTCTTATATGCAGACTTTAGCCAATCAAATTAGAAACTCTTCTACAGGGTGTAAATGGACGACGTTTCACAAATTTAAGGATATGTAGAGGATGAAACTCTGAGCAAAAAAGTCTAATCGCGTTTTTCGATCTGTAGCTCCGTTAAAAAGTTATAGCGCTTTAAAGTTCGGTATCGGTAAGGAATATCGGTATCGGCCAGGGTGATTCTAAAAGGTCGTGCTCAAATGAAAAGGCAGGTAGAGGGTGAAATTCTGAGCAAAAAAGTCTAGTCGCGTTTTTCGATCTGAGGCTCCGTTAAAAAGTTATAGCGCTAAGTTAAAAATTGCTCACCGTCTGTACCAAGATAGATTTCCGGAAGTGGCGTTACGAAACTTTAAAGCGCTATAACTTTTTAACGGAGCCACAGATCGAAAAACGCGACTAGACGTTTTTGCTCAGAGTTTCATCCTCTACATATCCTTAAATTTGTGAAACGTCGTCCATTTACACTCTGTATATCATGACCAACGAAGAGCTTGACTGGGATTTCCGATTAAATTTCCAATTTCAATTGGTAGACATTGTTAATGTTACTTTGCAAGAACGTCTAACAACTGAAATTGGATATTTAATTGGACACGACCATTAACCTCTCCTTGAACAGAATAAAAATTGTAATTAACGCAACTAAGTCCCCGTATATATTTTGTTTTACATTTTGTATTACAAATATTAGAATCATCATATTACAAATATAAGCCAAAAATGGCTTCTGGAAACGCAATTGTAATTCTTTGTAATTTTCAGCAATTATGATAATAAATGATAATGATGATGATGATCAGTAAATTTCGGTTTGCTTAGAAATCAAATCAGATATTGAAAAATAAAGTAGGTTTTTTTTTTTTTCTTTTTACTAATAATATAACTAACAATTTGTCATCATCTCAGCTTGAAGGTCTAAATTACATATTTAAGATACATTTAAATTCCAATCATGCAATAAGTTGGTTGGTTGGTTTGGTTTGTTTGGTATTAACTTCCTTTTCAACTGACATGGTCATTTCAGGACGGCGTTTTAGGGGCCGCAAATTTTGCCTCGCAAGGTTCTTTAACGTGCAGCCGGCAAACGACTACACGGGAGCAACGGCTTTACTTCCCTTCTGAAGGAAGTGCGTGATCTCAAGATTTTCCCCCTGAAAAAATCCTCGTCGTCCTCGGCCGGGGTCGAACCCGCGTCCTCGGACATCAGAGGCGATCACGCAACCACTGAGTCACCGAGGCCGATTCATGCAATAAATGCAGAAACGTATTTTGGATACATATTTCAACTAGAAGTTGAAAAAGCTATAAATAGTATTATCGGAAGACGTTTTATGTTCCGTAAAAGATCGATTAAATTTCTAGTCAATTAAGCTAGAAAAGTGAAGTGTAGATTACTAAAGAATATGAGTGTCATGCTTCAATTAAAACAGTCCAGCTGTAAGACCGCTTTAGTGCTGATAAGGGAAGTAAAGCAGAACTTGCCAAATAATTTTGTTTTTTTTGAATTGAGATATGTCTACATGTGAAAAACAGTGGAATAGATTAAGTTTGATCCCGAAGGGAGAGTCATGCTAGCTGCATTATTTTGGGTTTCAGTGTTCAAAAAGGAAATCTCAAATTATTCTACTATAATGCATATCTTATATAATGCGATTCCACTTTCAGAGCCCAAAAAGAATTATATCCTTTTGAGAATGCGATCCCCAGTTTTGACTCGTCGCGAGAAATAAAATATGCAAGTATACAGGGTGTAACTAAAGATGTGTTACAAACTTTGGGGAATGATAGAACTGGTCAAAATAAGCATTTTTTGTTCTATGAACATTGGTCCACAACTGCATCGTTTAAGAGTTATAGCCACTGTTCAAAATGACGTCTTCAGCATCAATGCAGGCTTATGACACACCCCTTTCTGAATTATGGTATGGTCATGTAAATTTTTAAAGTAACATGACCACACCATCACATTACCAAGCAAGCAGATCCTGCACACTAAAAAATCTAACGTGTGTGATCGCATCCGGATATGGACTACACCTTTAACGAGTGCACTGACATGTTGTTAGTGTACGGTGCTGCAGACAGTAATGGAAGGGCTGCTTGTCGTCTGTACAGACGGCAGTTTCCACAACGTCGTCAGCCAGCTCACACAATGTTTGCTCGGCTTGTGCGATGTCTACGAGCAACAGGAAGTGTAGCTGTGATGCGTGGAGAGCATGGTCGCGCTCGCACCCGTCGTACCGCTCAATTCGAAGAAGCTGTGCTTCGTAGAGTTCACGAAAGACCAACATGTAGCATCCGTGCGCTTGCACACATCATGAACACAGATCACATGTCTGTTTGGCGAGTTCTGCATGACCAACTGTTTCATCCGTTTCGTATGCAACGAGTGCAAGCATTTGGAGCTGCTGACTTTGCACCACGTATGGCATTCTGCAGATGGTTTCTTGCACGTTGTAGAGAGGAACCAGCATTCCCACAGCAGGTGCTGTTCACTGATGAAGCAACCTTCACCAGGGAAGGCATTTTCAACCACCAGGATATCCATGTTTGGGACCGTATCAACCCACATGCCATTTCGACAAGGCGCTTCCAGCAACGATTTTCTGTCAACGTGTGGGCTGGTATTGTTGGCAATCGCTTCATTGGGCCGTACATTCTCCCAGCTCGTATGAATGCACAAACCTACCTCGTCTTTCTTCAGGAGATGCTGCCTGAACTGTTGGATGACATACCTCTTAACATCCGTCAAGTAATGTGGTTCCAACATGATGGTGCACCTCCACATTTCTCACAGCATGTCCGGGCCTTCCTCACTGATACGTTTGGCGATCGTTGGATTGGACGGGGTGGTCCAGTTACCTGGCCGCCACGATCACCAGACCTAACACATTGGATTTCTTTGTGTGGGGCCACCTAAAGTTCCTGATCTACGAAACAATGGTTAATTCAGCGGAGGAACTCATCGCACGATTGGCTGTAGCAGCAGACAACATCAGGGACTCCCAGCAGATGCTGCAACGGGTGTCTTGCAACGTACAGCGACGAATGCAAGCCTGCATTGACGCTGAAGGGCGTCATTTTGAACAGTTGCTATAACTCTTAAACAATGCAGTTGTGGACCAATGTTCATAGAACAAAAAATGCTTATTTTGACCAGTTCTATCATTCCCCAAAGTTTGTAACACACCTTTAGTTACACCCTGTATACAGAAAAACCTCTTGTACAATATGTAATTTAAATAAAGTTTGGGGCCTTTTTAAATATTCACCTGTTAAATTAGTAAATGAAACATGATTGGAAAAAATGCAACTACCTAGACTTCTTTTTGAGAGATCACTTGCTTTGGGCAAGGGAAATTCAATTAAAAAGTGAATTGATGTACTGTTTAATGAATATTATTGTATAATTAATGTACTGTATATACTAATTACTATATACTATATAATTAATTGTATATGCTGTATAATTAATGTACTGTGATGTCGTTAGTAGTTCATCAGATCAAAGTTCGATTACCCCCCCCCCCCCGCCGGCCACTGAAAAAGGGGGTTTGGGGGCCCAACTTCCTCCCCTGGTCGTTCTTTTATCCACATCATTGGCTAAGGTCAAAAACCCTCACCGGTGAGAGAATGATGACGTAATTTCTCACTGGGCTAACCCTTTTATCACTCTGCCCTAGGCTAACCGTCTTTTTCTCCGTGAGCACGGTGAGACTAACCGGTTAGGCATAGCAGCACTAACTGGCGTTTCTACACGCATTAAAATGACGTCACAGTTTTCTCACCGTCACAGTCTTCTCACCGGTGAAAGTTTTTGACCTTAGCCATCACTTCAAAGTCTCTCAATTTCCTGTTCCTGATGAAAAGTTTTTATAAAGTGTGATCTCTGGAGCTTGGAAATAAAAAAAAATGGAAATATAATTTAATTATCGCAATTCCACTAAAAAAACCCACCAAATTCTAAAAAACCCCATTAACTCGTTCCACTGAAGACATGTATCCGACAAATTTCCCACTAAATCCAAAAAGTTCCACTAAATCTAGTGGAAAAACCACTGATCTGGCAACATTGGTAAAGGAACGCCATTGAAACTGCTTTTATTGATGTATCCCGAAGAATGCTGGAATTATTTCTTCGCTGATGTATGCTAGGAACAATGTATTCGAGTTCACATTTGTCACAATAAATTCTGTTTCTGTATTTGAGAATAGCCAGAAAATATTAATCCAAGATTAGATATTAAACACGAAATTTTGCCGAGCAATACACATACACCATACAGTAGAATTTCTCACTTTGAGTAATATTTATAAAAAAAAAAAAAAAAGAAAAAAAAAATTAATGTGGTGGCACAGTGTCAACTTTCAAGACAAAATTCAGCTATACTCACCGAAATGTTTACATGTCATGGAAACAATATTATCAAAGTCTTAAGAGGATCTTAGCCACTCCTCAGAAAGGGTAGTCTCCAGTTCTCGAGGAACCAGTGGTGCTGACGGTCTAGCTGCAAAACTATCCCAAGAATGCTCAAAGAGATATAAGACAAGAGATACTCCATATGCTCGATTACTTCCTCTTGATTCATGTTGCAAATAGCCGAGCTTTATAAAAAGGGACGAATCACCGACATGGATCATAACAGACTAAAAAAAAAAATTACAGAGTTGAAAATGAAAGTAATAAAATGCTCGTTATGTTTCTGGGCACATCAACATCTGCATTACTTTGTGCCCTTTCACATAACTAATATTTTAACAATTCCACATGGCTATTATCTTACCACACTCTTAGAAAAAATATGCCAACTCAACGGCGGGATTCTCACTATCGATTATTGACTCGGATGACATACAGCAGAGTTTCCTAAACTTTTTGTTTTGCGACCCCCTTTCATACATAAAAAAATCTTCGCGACATCCTGTCACGTTTTAAAATTCCAAAGGACACCGAAACATGGGTATCCTAATATGTTTTGTCCATATGAATACGAATATTTATATACAAGATTATTCGTAAAAAATGAATGATGCAAAAAAGATGGATATTAAATGAAAGGTAAACTTGGCAACCCTGAAAAACCCGCCAGTTCGAAAATGCTCACTAAAGGCGCGTTTCAACCACATACATGAAGGACTGAGTCTCTCGTACCCCATTACCGCGTCCCTTACAGGATTTAAAGCGGAGAATTTACCAAGCAATCGAAGCAATTGGTGAAAAGGGGCTGGCACGTGAGTGGGTAAAAATTGAATATCGTTTAGATGTCTGTCGTGTCACAAAGGGTTTCCATATCGAGAGAAACTTGGAAAGTTTATCTTTCATGTAATATCTGTATTTTGTAAAAATACCGATTATACAGGTTATAGCTACGTTTTCTTTTTGCATCCTTCATTCTGTATAACCCTGTACTTATAATTGAAATATTTTCTGCGACGCCCAATTTAAGAAACACTGACATACAGGCCTGCACGTCCATATATGACAACATCTAGGTTATTTCGTATGCTACATTCCCTTCAGATAAGAACTCGTCCATTTCCAGACTCCAGACTGAATTCTTCTAAGAAGATATCTAGACTTCACTAACCGTGTATGCTGAAATCGTAACAGTCCGGTAGCTTCTGCTACTATTTGCTAGATCTCATCTGCTTTCTAGCTTGCTAATAACTCTTCATATTGGACGTTTTCCTCTTGAAAAGCAATAGAGCTTCGCAGCATCTATCAAATTTCCAGTTCTTACTTTCCATTCGCACAAAATATATATAGCTGATGAGTAATGGCACAAAATTATCTTCTAGATTAACACAAAATAATACATATGAAAATAAATAAAAGAATATACAAAAAAAGTACTGGTAAATAGAATAAATACTATGCAAATAATATATAGCAGTAAAAACCCTAGAAAGTAACAATTTCAAATGGGAATCATCAAAATTTATTTCCACTAGCAAGGATATGGTTAAGTGGTAAACCTATCGCAAAGTCTTGGGAGTGTACAAAATCATAACAGTAGTAAGATAGAATACAGAAAGTTCAATTTGTAATGCCAAATGGAAATCCCTTAAGAAATATTCATGAAACTGAACCAATGTCCATGAATCAAACGAGAATTCAGACTGTTAAGTGGTGTTCGAGGTCCTCGAAGTGCACGTGGGATGTAACGATTAGCTTATTGCAACAATTAGGAAGAAAGATTTTAAACAAATTGTCAGGGATACAACAGAATGTAGATTTTACTTATGCTAATAATGTACTGACATATAATCCAGCCCCTTTGTGCAGCGCACATAGCTCTCAACACGCATCCCAGATCCCCTTCGGAATATGTGCTTGGTTGGATTTTAGAAGATTACACATTGGTATGACAGTTGTGCTGATGAATAACATGAAAAACGTTAAACTTTTATCATAAAGAATGGAATATAAACAAGGACTTGTATTATTTTTTTTTGTAAATTTTATAAAATTTTAAAGAAACTTTATCAAGAACTTGTATACAGGGAGATTCAGAACTCGTTACAGAATATGGTATATAGACGTTACTAAAATGAACATTTTTTTTTATTAAGCACTGGTACTACGCTATAATTGTTTCAGTGTTTTGGCTGTTTGCCATTGTCTGTGGCTTTTACTTTCTTAATCTGCTGGGGATATCTGAAGACCCTAGTGTGCCTTGTGTAGATCATGTCGATGTTCTTTTCCCACCATACATACAATAACTGGCGTATTTGTCTGTGTTTCTACTTTTTTTGTCTGTGTATACCCAAGCTGTATATAAAAAAACACTAGAATAACGTTTTCATGTTGTTAAAAAAATTCTTGTTACAAGAAAGCTGTATTTTATTCTCTTAAAAGAAAAATCTGAATTATTGATTACAAAAATCAACAACATCCATTCTATAACATGTTTCATTACTACGTTCAGTTTGGCATGTATTCTATAAAATACTGTATAAAAACTATTTGATTATTCATAGCTATACATCAAACTGTTGTTCGAAGCATTTTTGAGAGTTTCTTTTCTTCAAGAGCTTTCAATTGTTCTTCAACAATGTTTTTCCTTTCTTCAAGGAATTGTTTATAGTCCTCAAGTTCTAATTTGTGCACAACTTCTATACCACAAGACTTTGCTATACCAATCATCATATTACAAATGTCCTGTAAAGAATGTAATTCCAGTGTGGGATCTTCACTTTTAATTTTGGCTATTTCATAAATGTGTTTCAAGGTTACTTTACCACCAATTTCCTGACCTACATTTAGAGAAGAAAATAGAGAAGAAAAGTATTAGTAAAAAATTTTTAATTACGGAAAATAACTTGAAAAATTATTCTTTTCTCAGAATGTATAAATAAACAAGAAATTAACCCCCCTCCCGCAGAGGATATAGGAAACTAGCGGAAGCCATTTATTTTTTTACCCCTTT
>JAHWFO010015474.1:7383209-7459904 GCA_023313115.1 Rhysida immarginata
AATAGTTTGTCAAAAAATTGATTTTCTCCCGAATGTAGTATTTAGTAAATGTAAGAGAGCTCTATCTTCTTTGGTTTCTCATCATTTCCGATAAAGTGACATATCACAAGCCATATTTTGCAGTTTAAAAACATTGATAGCTCGAAAAACCACTAAATGCTATCCTAGCGACAGGATAACCACCAACTGGGCACGAGACCGAACTTACTCGGGCCTATTTTGTTGCGTTTTAGAAATAAACAAGAGTTAAGACCAATTTTAAAAACGGTGAAATTAACCTTTTTCTTTTCTGTATTCTTATTTATCTAATAATCATGAAAGGCTTAGTTTTAATTTTTTTTGACCATCTTATTTAATTTTGATATAATCAAATTTTCTTTTTATCAATAACCCTAGACCCATTCTAAATGGTTAAATTTTGGTTTTCAGTTCAGGTTATGCTTTTTCTTGTGACTGCGCTAAGCATTTGTTATTGATATTTCCTCACATATCTTTTGTCAAAATATACTGTCGGCCTTAACCTTCATCCTCGCTCAGGGGGAAATCATTTTGAAATTCTGATAATTCCCTAATAATTCCCTGTGATTAGCAAATTCTTCCCTGATAAATTCACACAATTTAGTACACTTCAATTAATCCTCAGTTACTCGTACTTATTGAACCAAAAGCGTGTTAAGAGAACTCTTAATTTTTAATCCAATTTTTGTTTATTATGATGGATTTCAATTTCTGTTATAAAACTATTTTTAGATATAAATCGATATGTAAGTTATAAAATTTAATATAAACAAATAAAATCAAAAGGAGGATTAGATATCGGTTGGTTTCCTTTACTATGTGCGCGCATGATTGGAGGTTTTTTTTTTTGTTTTTTTTTTTTAATTTTGACTGGCAGAATTCGTTTTTTCAAACTTTTTTTTTTTGAAGAAAATTCCCTGATTTTTTTTTTAATTTTTCACAATTTCCCTGATAATTTCCAGATATTTCCAGAATTGCCAAAATTCCTGATAATTCCCGGTTTTCCCGGTTGCTGAACACCCTGTGACTGTAAACAAAATTTAGACTGAGAATTTCACTCAATCAATATTTTTTTTAACCATTAATTCAAATTTCTTCTCCCCAAAAAAACTCCACTAATCTGTTACATAAACAAAGGAAGAACAAAAACAAAGAGCTTTAGCTGTGATGCAGAAATATAATGAATGAAATACAATTAATGTATCACGAGCAATTGCAATTGTGCTTTGACAAGGCGATCGTCATGTGCATGTGCACACGTCAACAATGCTTAAAAGTTAGAAAGTAACATTGTTGACTCCTCACTATGAATCGATTGTTGTATCACACACAATATCTTGAACATGCAAATGACTGGAAGGGATCCACAAAAAAGCCTGAAAAGTTGATACAGTGAAGCTAAGACATTGATGATGATATTGTCGAAAACAAAATTCGAAAAATTATTAATCAGTTTTAATATCTGTTTTTAACATCAGTTTTCAAGTTTCGTGCAAATGGCGGTCGGTCGGATAAACGTACAGGGAAGGTGTGAATACTTATAAGTAGCTTTTGTTAAAGCTCCTAATAAAGTGCTAAGCTCCTTTTATTATGCTCTCATTTACTTTTCTTAGAGTTTCATCTTTATCCAAATTTTTTGGTCTTGGCCAAAATTTCAAAATGGTGAAGAAAACCACTGGGCCTCATATCCTAGACATGCAGAAGAATCTACACAAATGATGGTTTGGAGGGTATCTCTTCAGAGGCCGAGTGTATAAAGGGGTAGACAAACAGAATATGGATTTTAGTAATAATGACTACACACCATCAAAGTAAATTCATTGCTGGACCCTCTTGGAAGATGGAAGATATTTGGGTCCTTTTTTCATCTATTGGTCCAAGACAATTGTCTTTTTTGTCTATACAATAATTCGTCACTGCTGCTACCCCACAATTTCCCCCCCCCCCCCCCCCCCACTAGGACAATTTCGCCCAAGCTTCATAATAATGTAGACTTTGCTTAGAGGAATCTGCATACTGAATTTCACTATATATCATATTTACCATATTTTACATATATATAGACCAGAAGGTTCCCTCCAACTCTCACCCCCTGTAGCTCTGATCCAGTGGGTCCATCAAAACCAAACTAAACAGCAAAGTAGGACATGCCCATGTAAGATATAAACCAAATTTCTAAGTCAAAAAGTGTAAAAAATATGAAGGGGACAGACAGATGGGACATTGTAAAACCAATACGTAGCTCCATTCTTCTAATAC
Source organism: Rhysida immarginata (assembly GCA_023313115.1). Taxonomy (NCBI): domain Eukaryota; kingdom Metazoa; phylum Arthropoda; class Chilopoda; order Scolopendromorpha; family Scolopendridae; genus Rhysida; species Rhysida immarginata. The sequence continues at coordinate 7,385,487 of JAHWFO010015474.1, forward strand.
TTAATACTGTAACTGAAAAGGTGATGAATTTCCTTCCCTTAATTCTGATCATTTTATGTATAGGAACGACTCAACCTTATAACCATCCCTATGGGAATGAATGACATTCATGAACATCTAAGAATGAAATATTCAGATATATGCAGAAAGTGAAGAATTAACACGAACCAGAGTAATTATATTGGGCATACCTATGGGCAAGGGGAAAGACCCGAGTAGCTTTGATATTTCCTGAAGATGGGCCAGAGATTCTCCAAAATGACAGCTAGTGGGTTATTCTCAACTAAAGTAGTCAAAAAGAGAAAAAAATGGCAATCCAAATAACCAATCAGAACTAGTCCAATGGTGACTCCCCTTACACAACTGTAGACGACAAAGAGCATTCACCTCTTTTAAAGAGGAAGCATTGAGGCAAAAGGCTTCCTCTTTTCAAATGTTCCGAAGAAGGATGTGTTACATTATGCAAAGTGATGGGCCATCAGCTGTGATCGATGAGGAGGCCTCTGGATTCGATGAAAAAGTATGCTTCAGCACCAATCACGAAAGAGTATATTGGTCTCTCTTTGACATGGTTCTAGGTTTTCCTTATGTTTTGCTGTCATTATTGCAACTTTCTCTTCATAATTTTCCATAATATCATGCACAGTAGATCAAGGTTGTCCTGTCAAAACACGGATTTCATGAATTAACTTTCCACTAATGTGGCATCCTATGATAACTCCTCTGTGAAAGTCGGAAAACTTGCAGCTTTTCAGCATGCTGGCTGCTGTTATATTTCTTTTCGTCAATGAGAAGGAGGCATCATGGGAGTTGAAAACACAATAAAATAAGGGGGGGGGGGGTCCGGATACTTTTGGCAAGGCTGTGTAAGCACACCAATGAATATCAATCGCATATACAAGGGGTAATCAGTAAACAAGTTACAAATGGTGATTTAAAAAATACTAATTGGGACAGGAATCTGAAACACAGCTAGATTTGCACATCATCATCTTCATATTTCTCAACATAATTCCTGATATCTTCTCATGAGCAAACTGGGCTTTGATGCCTGAGCCAGTTTTGCATTTCATTTTCAACCTCCTCGTCATTTGCATTTTTCCGGGCGGCTTTCACCTTTCTGGTCGGTTCAGAAACCATCGTGGCGGCTAGCGCTGTGCAAATGACGAGGGTGGATGAAAGTGAAGTGTTAAACCGGGTCAAGCAGCCTTTGCTTTCATCCTCCCTTGTCATTTGCACAACGCTAGCCATAAAGTTGGTATTCTGAGTGGATCAGAGAGGTGAAAGTCGCTCGAAAAAATGCAAATGAGTACAAAATTAGCTCAAGCAGCAAAGCCCAGTTTTCTAATGAGATGTTATCAAAAGACGATTACTTCCGATAGGACAAATGCATAAACAACATCAGGAATTATGTTGAGAAATGAGAAGATAATAACGTGCAAATCTGTGTTCCAAATTCCTATTCCAATTAGTATTTTTTAAATCACCATTTGTAACTTACTTACTGACTTCCCCTTGTATTATTGAAAAATTCAATAGTCAAAATGGAACAAAAATATGCAATCTTATTATGATGGGTCGGTTTCGGTTTTAAACCATGATTTTCAGTTCTCATTTAAAAACCGAAATAAACCGAACAATGAAAAACTGTTCGGTTTTTATATTGCTTTTAAACAAGCGATTACGAAATTGAAACAAACCGTCCGCACAAAAAAACATGTAGTAACTAGTAAATGGGAAAGAAACGACAAAAAAATATACGCTCGACTTCTCGATGAGGCTGATGAAAAAATAGACAATCAGCATCGAGGATCAGGAAACCCCATGGAAGGTCGGCAAGCTAAGTAAAAGCTTAGTAAAGTCATAGTCTTTTAATCCCCTGGTCTGTGCACAGGCACTGGATTTCATGGTTTTAGTCCAACAATTTACTGAAAAGTCATTTTTTGCCCCCTCTATTGCATGAATTTGGCTGCAGCCCAAATATTTTAACAATTGTACAAAGTAACAAAACTGTCAGCTAATGTTACGTATTTGTTGCTGAACACGTAATAGTAGCTGACAGGTTTGTTATGTTGCATGATGTTAAAATACATTGTTAAGTTTGAGCTGTAGATCTGTAGTAGTACATAATGGGGGAGGGGGGGGGGGGAAACGAAAAAAAACGAACACCGTGGTTTTTATATTGTAAAATACCGAACCGAAACCGATAAAATGAAAAACCACCCATCACTAAATCTTATTTAGGGAATCACTTTTAAGATAAAAAAGCGTGATAACCTGACTTTTATAAATTATTTGAGTGTAACAGACAAACTTTATTTTAGGACTAGTTAGAGAGGAGAGTAACCTACCTGGAGACATAGTTCCTCTTTGCATCCCAGCAGCTTGCTTCAAAAAGTAGGTTGCAGGTGGCTTATGGATGACTAATTCATAAGTTCTATCAGGCTAAAGAAAATAATATAGGGATTTAATAATATGAAAATTAAAGCTTTACAAAATATACCCAACAAAAAGTTTTTTTTTCATTCAAAGAAACAGACTGATAGGTTTATTACACATTTCAAATACTTTGTTGAAAGTACAGAAAATCCACAAACTGAAATTATGAAAATTCCATTCAATATGTAAATTTGCAATAAAAAACATTCACTTGAAAATTCATATCTTAAGCATTTATTTAAGAAAAATTCAATTTTCTAATATTTTTTAACTAGAAATTCCATATTCATTCTAACTTTTTGAAAAGTCAGCAAAACTTACTCATATTAATTTGAGATTTTTATTTATTAATTAGGATTTTAATTAAGCGGCAGCAGTTTTGTTTTTGATCAATATTTGTGTAACAAATGTGGTATTATCTATTTTTTATCTTCAATTTCGGGAAGAGATGCCATTAAAGCATATGTTAATTTAATTTTTTTTAATTCGAATAAAAAGATTAACTGCATTATTCATCTCCATACGACTTAAGATTAAATTTAAACACAAGTACCTAACATTTTTATCATTATCAATATTAAACCAATGCCGTGATGGGAATGGTCATCGACTCGTGCAAACCAATTGTTAAATTTTTTCAAATTTAGCGAGCCTGTTGTTAAAATTTGGCATGCTTTTTTCCATTATAACTATATAGAGTAGAACCTCGATAAATCGAACAGTTCTATAATTTGAAATTTGAGTTTTTTTTTCCCTCCCGTTCCATTCCAGGGCTAAAACTTCAATACAGTGCTGGACAGAATTATAAACTCACATGAATTTTGAACCAAACTTTACTAAAAACAAAAAGATCTACATCAGCTTTTTACATATCATTTTTCAAACATAAATTTACCACTTTGCTTATTGTCATTCGTATATTTTAAAAATTTTGTGAACAACGACAATAAACTCATAATTTCACTTGGACAAATTTATAAACTCACCCTTAGAAAACAGAAGTATGGCGATTATTTTTCAAACATTAGTACTTTGTTGGTCCTCCATTGTTTCTTATGACTTCAAACATCCTATTTGGCATCTAATCGACAAGTTTATGCAAGTACTCAGTGGTGATAGATTCCCATCCTTCCATGATGGCAGTGGTGAGCTCTTGAGTAGTCTGGAATTGGCGATGATCTTTATAAAGAAGACGTGCTAGTTGTCCCCATACATTCTAAATTGGGGGAGGGCTGGGGAGCATGACGGCCAACATAAAACATTTATCTGCTGCTCTTGAAACCATTTTTTCATAAGGTTGGAACGATGGCATGGAGCATTACCTTGCTGGAAAGACCAGTTATCTCCACTAAGAATTTCACCATAGCTTGACAGTTGAGTTTCTAGCAGCACTTTGTATCTTGCAGAGTCCATGCATCCATTGATCACTACCATATCACTTTTACTCTGAGCAGAAAACGTCCCCCAAACCATTACTGAGCCACCCCCTATTTGACGACTCAGTTTAAGCTATTCGTCTTGTCTGATGTTATGCCAATAATAGTCCCATCCATAGGGACCATCAAGATTGAATTTCTTTTCATCAGAGAACACCACTGTGTACCACTCGTGAGTCCATGCCATTTTTTTCTCTACAAAACTCCAATCTTGCATTTTTGTGAGCTTGGTTTAGAAGTGGTTTTCGTAGAAATTTTTTGTAGACAATGATGGGAATTGTTGCAGAACCTGTGCAACAGTGCGCTGAGAGCAGTTAAGCGAAAGTACATCTACAATGTGTCCAGCAGAAAGTTTGCTTCCAGTTGCCGGTCGTCGAATGAAATTCATCTCGAGAACTTAAGATTTTTTTCCTTCCTGTTTGTTTCTTCGCTTTCCCATCAACTTCCCGTTGTAATACATTTCTGACAGCACACTGAGATCGGTTAAGATGAACTGCAATTTTCATTTGGGACATTCCACATCCATGCAACATCAATACTGTCCTAATGTCTGTCTCACTAAGCTCTGTTCATCGTGGCAATGTTTTACACAGTATAAATCTGCAGCAGACACTTTCTTACAATAAGTGATTGCAAATACAACCTTTTTTGCAATTTGCATATGATAAAAATAGACGGGCGAACACATTTTTAAGGGTGAGTTTATAATTTTGTCCAAGTGAAATTATGAGTTTATTGTCGTTGTTCATAAAATTTTTAAAATATACGAAAGAAAATCAGCAAAGTGGTAAATTTATGTTTGATAAATGATATTTAAAAAGCTGTGTAGATCATTTTATTTTTAGTAAAGTTTGGTTCAAAATTCATGTGAGTTTATAATTCTGTCCAGCACTGTAATATGAAATAAAAACAATACAGTAGAGCATCCATAAATGACTTTTTTTTGGAGGAAAGTTAGTCTCTATAAATCGAAATTAAAGCCAAGTAACTTCATCCAAAGCTGCCAAGCATACCCAATTCCATTCGGCCAATTAATCATCTAGTGCTGCTATGGACAATGAGCTTTCACATGTCCTTATTTTTTTTTTTTTTTTTATCCATGTACTGCAAAGCGTCAATTCATTACATAAATTCTAAACCTCTATAAATTGAACATTTTGCTCTTCACTTGAGATTCAATTATCGAGGTTCTACTGTAATAATAACATTACTTAATATTTAAAAAGGGTTCTGAAAATTAGGTTGCGCTTGAGGCCTGCAAGTGCTTTATGTGATATTGCCTGGCCACATGATGGCGTCAGTTGTTAAAAGCTAAAGTGAGTTGTTTTAAAAACTTACCAACACACTATTGTATTCGATAAATTATTTGCATATTCAAACCTAACTGAGAGCATAATACATACATCTCAGCACATAAGTATATAATTTGGCGGTGGTGAGTTTTCAATGCTGATGTTTCAGGATAGCCATGCACCCCCCCCCCCCCCCATATCTGGCCTCTGATGTATACTAAATTTTAAGCTAAGAGAAAAAGAAATAAGGGTCGAACAAATGACACGGTAGAAGATTTATTATGCCTTACGCGTTTCGGTGTTACACCATCATCGGAGGCTACAGAGTGTGGGCTGGCCATGGCCTGAATTTATACAGAAAGAAACAAATGAGAATGAACGTGTTTGGTGGAGATAATCAGTGTTTGTCAAACTATCCAACGTGTGCTGTGATTGGAGAAGTAAAGGGATAGATACAGGCGGGACCTTGTAGAGAAGCATTCTGACATCATCAGGCCATGGCCAGCCCACACTCTGTAGCTGTATTCGCCTCCGATGGTGGTATAACACCAAAACGCGTAAGCCATAATAAATCTTCTACCGTATCATTTGTTCAACCCTTATTTCTTTTTCTTTAGCTAACATGATACTAGACAGCAGGGACCTCATGAAAGTTAAGAGGCTGTTTTGCTGGGCTAGGATTAAGACAATTAGACCAATTACTCTAAATTGGCATTTGACTGATTTATTTGAATCTTTTCAATATACTCAACAATAACATTATACCCCTACCATAATATCTTAACTCTAAAATGAATATATCAAGATACACATAAATATAAGATAGGAATGTAAAATTAAAACATGCATCATGTAAGAATTATGTCACTTTAAATGAGGGACTTTGTTAAAGCAATTACACAATGACATCATCCTTTTGAAGCATTGTAATTGGCTGGACTTTGATTGGCAGCAGCTGGTTGTCACGTGTTGCAGGTTATTTGTAGCAATGGCAGGTTTAACAAACGCCGAGATGGCAGATTTGCACATGGTGTATGGAGCAGCTAATGAAAACGCAAGAGAAGAAGCAAGGCTTTACAGACAGGGGTTTCCTAACAGACATATCCCAAACTACCAAACACAAGTTTAGACAGACGTTTCCATCTTAATCTTGGGGTGCGATTTAACACTACAAGGTTGCTTCAATGTAAAAACTGCTTTGAAATTGAACAGATGTTTTTTAGACATTCCTATCTTGTATTTATGTATAGAATCTAAATACTAAGTTTGTCCATGGATGAAGAAAAGATGGATGGGACACTCCTATGTGTCGAGCGTGAGTTTTTTTTCAGTGGCACTCTCTGGCGATTTGTGTAGTACTAAATCAAAACTGTCTAGGAAATAAATAGTTTCAGTTGTTGCTTTGCGTAGTACTAAACTGAAACTTCACCACCATTGTTTCGATTTGCGTAGTACTAGAATTTTTTAAAAAAGAAATTTATATATTAAGTGGCTTTTTAAGAAAAAAGTGTGCTTAGAAAGTTTTTTTATATTTTTTATTTTATTGTTTTTAGTCTATTTTTAATTTTATTAACCTAATCTAAGCAGATGATTATATATTTAGTACTACTGAAAACTCACTAAAGAAGGCAATGGAGTGTCCCATCCATCTTTCATGGTTTGTCCAATGAATTTTTAAACACCCTGTAGATAGGCAATACAACTTTGCAAATTCATATGACTTACAGATTTACAACTTTAGCAAAATACATCAAATTTTGACTCACGTAGTATGTAGTGCCGAATCACACCACCATTTTCTTCAATAACCGCTTTCCAAGTAAATGGATTGGTTGAAGTGTGCCGATTGCATGGCCTCCTCGTTCACCGGACCCGACACCTCTTGATTTTTTTCTTTTGGGGATTCATCAAGGATACAGTGTTAGTTGCCCTAAACGGCTTCTCTTGCAATCTTGCAAAGCTCAGAGCAAGAATCTTCGCCAGAACTGAACAAGTTACGCCTGACATGCTGCAGCGAGTTCAGATGGGATGTGTATCAAATAACCAATGGAAGTCACAAAGTCATATGAATAAATCTATATGAATTTTATTATAGATAAAAAATGACACCAAAACCGGGTCTCAAAGTCATATGAATAAATCTATATGAATTTTCAAAGTTGTAAAGTCCTTTTTTGAAGCACCATGTATTTTTACTTGATTTTTATATGTAAATTGTAATCAGAAATATGTATATCCTTAAGGAAGAAAGTTCATCTTCTAAAATTAAAAATGTAGCTTTTTTTTTTTTTTAAATATAGTAAAAGTAACTGATAAGTTTATTCATTTTTTTTACTCAACTGTTTACAGTCATCGTCTTTACATGATTGTCTACTTACCCGAACTTTAACTCTGGTTGGAAGAGGTATTCCTTCTTTAATATCTTTGGTTTTCTCATTAAAATCTTTACAAAAGGCGGCAATATTTATCCCCTTCTGTAATTATACATGTAATAACATCGTTTAAAAAATTACTTCGTAAAGCAATGCACTTGTTTCATAAATTTATGTCGGCATTTACCTAGCCTACCTGTCCTAGCATCGGTCCCAACGGAGGGCCAGCACTTGCCAATCCTGCCGGAATGTCTGTTCTCACTTTATTGCCATAATCGACCACTTTTTCTGCCATTTTCTTTACGCTTTTTACGCCCATCAGTTTTTTAGGCATTTTACAAGTTTAATTAACACACAGGCCGACTAAACTTGAAGATAAACAGTAATAAAGATTTGTAAACTTCTGAATTCTTTCGCTAGAGGGAGTGAAACGACGCTTTAATAAAAAGACTCAAACCTGGTACTCCTCCCCCCCGGATTTTTTAAAAATTTATTGATATTAAAAATTAAATTAATTTTTTAAAATTGATTGCTATTACAAATTAATTACGACGGAATGTTATACATAAAAGTTATCATTTCTTTTCGCAATTCTTAACAGTTATTTATCAACACTTGTGTTGCTAATGCTGTGGGAATTTCCCATAGAGCGTGGGAAATTTCGGCATCTTGTGCGAAAATGGGAAAATTTTTAGAATATATTGTTATTTGAATAAAAAAAAAAAAAAAAAATCTTGAAATAAATATTAAAATAATGATACAAAAAGTTTTGAACCTGAAAAGGAAAAACTTTTGAAATAGTTATTTTGAGTTAAGTGTTTCTTCTGGAGCATTGGTATACGTAAAAGCAGGGATGGATGAAAGAAAATTACTTACTACCCACTCTTCATCTGTTCTTGTTACTACATATTACCAGGAATGGATTAATAATAGTCCCCTTTCATCCATTCCTGATATTACCTTATAAACAAATGTTTATTCCATAATATAGTCTAGTTACCTGGAGCTCAGAATTCCATGTTAAAGATTAAAAAAAAAATAAACTCTCAAGGCATCACATTTCATTCCAGGAGAAATAAATATCTTATTAGGGGTACATCAAGGAATATACTTCATAACATATCCGTGAACTTATATTTTTGGTACTCTCTATTACCCCACTCCCTATTATGGTCTGTATTATCATATATAAGCACCCTCTTCTTCCTCAAAAGGGAAGCTCTTGTTCACAAGTTAAACCATATAAACAGTAGAAAAGCACTCAATCAAATGCTTGGTGAGAGTGCCAAACTTATCATAAAATATCTTTAGAATGCATTAGGCAACATGCATCATGCTAAGTTCAAAACAAGATTGCAGCCAACCATAAATCTTGACCATTTTTAAATTAAATTTTAACAGAACTGTGGTACTAGTGTTTCTATAGCCTTAGTGCAAAGACAAGTAGATACTTAACTGCTGTCTGTGGTCATCTGGAAAAATATAATGCAGGCTGACGTGTTAAAAGATTGCACTTGCCTGTACTAGATCATATAATGTAGGTTCAAATGTGAGAACTAATACTTAATCTTAAAGGGCACATGAGATTTACAGTTTTAATGCTATGGTTTTTAAGAACAAAACATTCGGTGGTTGGAGAATTATACAGCTTTTTCCTTGGCAGCCTTTTTGAAAGGATATTACTTTTTCCTTCTAACTCACTACTGGAAACTCAACTGGAAAGCTTAACGCTTCACACAACTTAGCAAGACATCAGAACTTGCATCTCTAATCCACCCAGCAAATACTGGGTGGCATAAAAAAGGTGTTAGAAAATTTTGTCTACTGTGGTTTAATCGTACGCCGTAAATTATTTTCCTCGTGATACTATTCTATTGCAGTTCTGAATATTCTATAGAACATTCACAATTGACCAGTACAGAACTGAAGCCAAATTGTGATGACAAAATTGAAGTATCCTTTGATGTGGGTTTTTGTACCGTACCATAATTTTGTTCCATGGTTTTTACAGGTTGGGGAAACGTTTTGAAACGACCGGATCAGTACACGATTCCAGGAAGGGCCACTTGGGACAACCAGCCTCACCACAAAAATGATGTTCTTCAGAGAGTCACCATGAATTCAGTTCAAGGGTCTACACACAGATTGCAGCAGATGGAAATTATTTTGAAAACTTCTGCATTAAATTTCAGGATGTCTATTATAGCATAAATATTGTAAGAATCTATAACCTCATAGTAGACAAAAACTTTCTAACACCTTTTTTTATGCATTGATTCTATAGATGGGACTAACAGGTACAATAACCACTGCTGGTTTTTTAAAGCCTGAAATTTTTTTTACCAACATAAAACTAAAGTTCATTAACAAAAACCTTTTATGAAAAAAAAACAATTTATTTTGTAGAAAGATTACAAGTTTTTAATACAGAAAGTATCATAAAAGTTATGTAGTAAAATATTTCCATGTAAGAAATAGAACGTGTTAAAAAAAGCACATTTTAAAATTCAACAGTTATAATAAAACAATTTTTTTTTTTGACTAGCACACTTGTGAAATAATCAGGAATGGCCAACACCAAATGCAAGACTCAAGTTTAAGAGACTGAATTGAAAGAAGACTCTCTGAGAACAATTTAAACAATTTTTAAAGACAAACACAAATTTTCAAATTATAGCTATTATGTGTTAGTCATTTAAGTCCACTGTTAACAATGTTACCATTCCCTTCATAAACATTATTATACTAAAAAAATAGTTTATAATCTAAAATGGAAAAATAATTATCAAATGACAATTATAATACCAGTATTGAGATTTTTTTTTTCTTCTCCAAAACTCATCCCATATTACGATTTCTAACTTCACTTCCAAACATTAGAAAAATTACACATCACAAAACTCCCAATTACACAATTATAAAGAAATAAGAGAATGGTGGATTGATGAAATATTGAATAATTAATAATAATAATAATAAAACACAAAAACAGTTTAAATCTTTCTTTCCATTTTCTTAAATAAGTACATAAAAACGGTCAACAAATTGTTTTAAGTTCAACTTTCGGAACAAACAATATTTCCACGTTATTTACATTGTTTCTATTGGCACTTAAAAGCCTTTTATAGTGAACAACAAAAAAAGCCATCTGCAGAAAGGACAAGAAAAAGCAATCCACACCACTACATTCAAGATCCAGGTCAGCTCCTCAATAATTTCTGGAGTAATAATAATGACAATACTCAGAAGTTGCCATATTAAGTAAAATTTGAACAGCTTCCAAAACGAGATCTAATTTTTATGCTCTTTATAATGCTGGATTAATAGCGACACCAAAAGAAACAATGTAAATGTTACATGCTAATACATATACAGTATATTTTATATATATTTATATTAGACCATTTGACAATTACATAATTACTTTTGATATTAATTTCCGTTAATATGTCAATTTACCATTTTACAAATATTTGTGTAGTACATTAATTTTCTAAATACAACAATCAATTAGTACCAAGTTGATCTTTCAAATTAATTTTCACCAAATATTCATTTTATAAATAAATGTCAAATTACTGAATTTTTGATTTTAATATTCCCATCCATTCCATGAATAATAAAATTGTTACAATTTTCAATTAGAAAATAAAACAACGATACCACCCAATGATAACTGAATCCCTTATCCCTGGGATATCATGCAACATGGCTGAAGTACATTATCATGGCTGATAAAGGTACTTCCAACTTAAGATAGGCAATCACTGCACACAAGACCATAGCTAAAAATGCTTCTTATCACAATAAAGCTCTTGAATCGAGGCTCAAATATTTGCTGATCATAAAGAAAAGGCTACGGAAGTTTGTTGAAAAAAATTCTTTACCATTTTTCAGAAACAGACCCATTTCCGAATACTTCTATTGCTTTTTTTTTTTTTTTTTGTTTCAACAAACAGAAATTAGTAGTTGCCACAAATAGTTTTTCTTTTTTTTTTTTTTAAGTATTTAAAAAGAAAAGAGGTGGGGATTAAACCTTGACAAAAGATGTGTTAGCATTCCAAATACGAACTGGGAATTATCAACCCAGAAAAATATATTTTTCCACTGCAAAAAGAATGTGTTAATAGTCACACATACAGTTTTAGATAGACAAGAGTTCCAAGTTTATTTATTTATTTATTTATTTTTATTTTTTTTTTAATTAATTTTTTTTTGACATTTTTTGAAGTATTCCTTTTGCATTGAAGAATATGATTGAAAGGAGCGCGATTTGGCCACTTAGTCTTCTGTTGGGAGCTGCACTTCAGGATATGGTTCATTAGGAGAAGCTTGAAAAGGAATGACTATTTCATCTTCGATGCCACCTACAGCACCTTCGGGTTGGTTCACAGTTTCCATGGCTCCATCAGCAGCAGCAGAAGCCAAGTTTGTGATACTTTTACTTTTCACACACTGGAAGTCCACATGCCTGCTCTTTGCTTCTTCTTTTTCCCAAGACATTCGTATAAATGGCCTTTGTACATAATTATAAATGACTTCTGGTCGCCCTCCAGGTCTCCTTTTCACTTTTTCTTTGTATGTTGGATAACCTGCAAAAATTAAGGCAATGTTTTATTACCGAAATTCTTAATTAAATTGCCTCCTATCTTTATAGGGATAATAAATAACCTTCAATTCCCAAGCGAATCTTTTTCAAGCCCCTTTCTTTGAGCACCTGCTTGGCTACATCTCTATTTTCAATGTATTTGAAGAAGCGATACATTGGAGTGCTATATACAACTGGTAAATAAAAAGGGATTATTACATAAAAATTTCTCAAAAAGAGATTTCAATGTTATTCCAAAGAAATAATGAAAAATAAAATTACTTTGGGAATATTCTTCCCCCATCTGGGGAGGGTATTCCTCATCCCAATCTACAACATCGTCATCTAAGAGGACAACTATATGACACTCGCGATCTCCACGCTTAAAAATTTTGAAAATTTTTTTTGTTTAGTTTAAACTAAATGCGAAAAAGTATAGATTTAAAATTAATGTTTGCCAACATTTACCTGGGCACTGGACACCATTGCAGGAAGTATCAGATCTTCTAAGAAGAGTTCAAACTGTTGCCTAGCACCCTCGTTGGAAAGCTCATGCAAAAGGCCTCCTAAACACAAAACAAAATTAAAGCTCTAGAAGTTCCATAAAATATTATTCATTTGCATCATTTTTAAAGTACAGGGTGATTACAAAGAACTTCACACTTTTAAAAATTTATTACATCAAAGCTATTCAGAATATAGACACACCACATACGGATTCTTAAAGAAAACTCTTGAAGTTTATTGTGACACAGTTAAAGATGTTCAATATGCCCCCCTGTAGTCTAATTCGACCTAGATGAGCTGAAAGAACACATTACGGTAGCGATACATGGCATTGATTGAGACATGTTAATGCGGGTTTGGGACGAATTCAATACAGGGGGGACATATTGAACATCTTTAACTGTGTCACAATAAACTTCAAGATTTTTCTTTAAGAACCCGTATGTGGTGTGTCTATTTTCTGAATAGATTTGATGTACCGGTAATAAATTTTTAAAAGTGTAAAGTTCTTTTGTAATCACCCTGTACTTTATATTTAGAATCCAAAAATGGTATAAACTGGTTAATATTGTTTACAATGTTGTTTGCACCAGTTTTTGATGCAGTCGACAGATTCAGATTTATGGAAGTAATCCAGGGATTAAGCAATATGACTTTCAAATTAAAATGTACCTATAGAAGTGTGGATCTTATGATGTTAATGAATTAAAGCAATCACTGCTTCAGGATCTCCCCAAAATTTTATGCTGCCCACTAAATTAAATGTAAATTTTTATCAGATTGTAAAGAAAGTAGCCAAAAACGTGTGGCACAAGCATTTTTCAACTTCATAAATAACTAACCTAATTGTTCAGGCATTCAGCATTGATTGTTAGGACTCCATTCCATCGATCGATGAGTTAATACATTCCATCATGATAAAAATCTGGTGAATGGAATGTAAAGAATTTGTTCAGGCAGGTTTCACTTCAGCATCATTAGTAAACTTTTTTCCCATTAAGAAAATTGGACATAGACTGGAACAAATGAAAGTCTCATGGAGCAAGATCCAGGGAGTGAGGCAAAATTTCCCAATTCAGAGTGTGCAATTTTCCTGGGTCCTTAAAGCAACATGTGGTCAAGCATTGTCTTGGCACATGTCGATTAAGAGGTGCTAGGTACTTAATTTTCATGCAGCACCAGAAAATAATTGGTCCAACCACTTGATGTAAGAGTCTGCTATTATGGTATGGTTATGTAGTAAAGTTCATAGTGAATTACATTGCAACAATCCCAGTAGCAGTCAAGCATAACCGTGGATGTCTATGAAGGGGTGGCTTAGCAACATCCACATTTCATCCATGTTCTGTATCACATAACACCAACTGATGCAAAAAGCCATTATGTTTTTCTTTCATGGCGAGCACAACTTTTTCAGGATACTTTCTTTACAATCTAATAAAACACTGCACAACATCTTCATCTGTCTGGATATTTGTTCATTCCACCCTGCTAGAAAAAAATTTCTGGAGAGAACATTGCTGCTCTCTTGTGAGTAATGGAGTAACAGCAAGGATAATTACTTCTCTTCACTGAACTCCATAAATTTAAGTCTAATTAACCATGTATTTAATCTTATTTTACAACTTTAATACTTATTTAATTGTTGTTTAACTGAATTTGACACTTAAAAATAATAAGTGTCTAAAGAGAATTAGAAAAAATATGCAGCTTAGGAACAAGTATCAGATTATTTGAAAGGTAAAAAAAGTTAAACTCAAATTAGAAAAATAATTATTCCTGAAACTAAGAATCATGAAAATTAAATTTTAATCTACCATTTTAAGACAAAACAAATAAAAAAAATAAATAAAAAAACGTACGTAGATTTTGACATTTGATTGTCTGAGCATCGAATGGTATCAAGAGATAATCGCACGCTTCCCGCAATTCAGGGACCGAAACACTTGGAGGGCAACGAATCATTCCGAGCTTATAATATTCCTAAGTCAATACAAGTTAGACAATAGTTACACATTTGTGACCTATAAATACAACAGTAACAAGCAAAACTCTACATCCCCTTACCAATATAGCTCTGAATACAGTAGCGGAAATTCCTTCAGCCACATCATATTCACCCCGATCATTTGGACGAGTGAAATTATTTTCTAAAGAAGAACTGAACATTCTAGATAGAGATAAAATGTGTCAGTCAGCTCTCATGATAATGCGGTTAAAAAAAAAAAATATTATAAATCTCGGAAAACACCTACCATATTGGCCTGATTATAAGCCACCCCTTCATAGAATTTATGATACGAGGGATGATCAAAAAGTAAGGTTATAAAGCCTGCAGTGAAACGTGTACATTTTATTTCATACAACCAATGCAGCCAACTGATAGCACTTACATAGGTTATTTTTCGTCATAGTCTCCATATTGGTTTAGGCACTTGTCGGTTCGTGGGATGAGTTTGAATATTCCCTCCTTGTAAAAATCCTGTCCTTGCATGTTCAGCCACGTTGTCACGAAACTTGTTCAGGAGGAAACGGCCAGGACTTCTCATTGAGGGAGTCATCTTCCTTTACGACAACACGCAACCTCATACAGCCCAAAAGACCACCACGTTGAAGCAGTTTCGTAGGACATCATCAAACACTTTCCCTACAGCCTGGATCTCGCTCCAAGCGACTTTCACCTCCTTCCTCACTTGGAGCACCTAGGAGACCGACGATTCGCTTTAGACGAGGAAGTGAAACAGTTCACGACAACATGGCTGAACACGCAAAAACAGGATTTTTACCAGGAGGACATAAACACATCCCATGAACCGACAAGTGCCTAAACCGATATAGACTATATCGCAAAATAATCTAATAGTAATAGTTTAATGTTCCCCTTAAATGCATTTTTATGCATTAACTTTATTTTATGTCAAATTAATGGTCAATATTTGAAGGACGAGATTGTAAGCCACAACTTGAGTTTTAAACCCTCAATGTCGGGGAAAAAGTGCGGCTTATAATTAGGCCATATGGTATTTGACTCATTCTATTTTTTTCCCCTTAAAGTAATTAATTAAATCGTAAAATTACTTAAAGAACACAAAAGAATTTGTAAAGATGATCTTGCATAAAATTCTCGTTAAAAAGGAATTAATAATGTTTATTAAGTTCAGTTCAGCAATGTTTATTAAGTAAAATTACAATGGAAATAAAAATGAGCATATGTACTAAATGGCATTAAATGTTTTCTTTCATGAAATAACACAAGTAATATTAGTTTAGCAATGAATCTGTTAAAGCAATGCTTAATGGGACTTTGAGAAGATAATTTAAAGGATAATTTATTAATAATGAAAAAATTAATTACAAAATTTAAATTGATTATAATGTTCCAAATAAGACATTTGAATTTTTTTAATACTCTGGATTTCTTTAAATTATGTTTATAAGTAAAACTAGCTTTTCATCTAAAACATCTTATCATACAGAAAGTTTTTAATGTATCTCAATGAAAAAAATTTCTAGAACTCTTATTTAATGAG
Source organism: Rhysida immarginata (assembly GCA_023313115.1). Classification (NCBI taxonomy): domain Eukaryota; kingdom Metazoa; phylum Arthropoda; class Chilopoda; order Scolopendromorpha; family Scolopendridae; genus Rhysida; species Rhysida immarginata. Next base: position 7,401,651 of record JAHWFO010015474.1, read on the forward strand.
ATGGAATGGCATGTTAACAGCAGCTTTATTCCTGTAAAATTTAAACATGTTTATTATCTATAAAAATGACATACTCAGTAAAACCTTAATATAACATAGCTAATATAAACTGATCTACTACAATGTCCTAAATATCACCGATCAACTGTTTTGCACTAAAGCTCAACTTGGATGATGATAGGGCAAATATTTATATTTTTTGGCCAAGATGTGCATTAACTGATAATTTATAGAATTTAGAAAATTTTAATTTATTTATTTATGATTCAATTTAGAAAACTTTGTTTATAGCTAGGTTGAATAATAAACCATTGCCCCTTTTCCATAAATGAAGAAGAAAAAAGTAGTGTGGGAAAAAAAAGAATTAATTATTATTTAGTTTCATCCTATTTACAGTTTTATGGTTCTTTTATTTATAGTAAGACTATGGAAGCCAAAACAAATGAATCAATCATTCTGTTGGTTGAACCAGCAGAAATGTTTAAAAGTTTTATTTATTCTCCAAGCACATTAAAGTTAGCCCTGAAATCAGAACTATCTGCATCAGACAAATCTTTTAACTTCTCTTAACCTGGTTTTTAGGCAAAATATTCATCTGCTCTAAAGACTCTGGTTTAATTTAATTCTAAGGTTAAATTCACTTATTCACTTATTCGCTCGGAGTCCTGACTCCACAGAGTCAAACACATGGCGAATGATAAATTGAAAAGTTTGGCGGTTATGGATTCACAAACGTTTTTTTCCCATTTGCAATTTTATGAGGCATCAGAAAAAAATAAGTGTTGAAAACTATCCAAAAGAAATGGGTTCCAGACAGAGTTTCCATCAGTTTAAAATCATTTTTGCAAGCGTTGGTCACCCATGTTCGGTGACAAAAAGGTGCATGCGCTAGTTCATAACTCCAACGACTCCAGCCTGAAAATAGGAGTCAAGGAAGTTAGCTCTAGATCACACTCCGAGCGAATAAGTAAACACAGCCTACATTAACAACTGCAAATTTATAATTACTATTGAACTAGAGATCAGCTTTAATAGTCAGCAAATACATTTCCCTTTCTATAAATTAAAAAAGATACAGCCACTATATTCCTTTCTCATGATGATGAACACTTCTTTCTCACGTCATATGTCATTGCACACTTCAAAGTCATGCATGGTGTCACTAATCTAACATCCGAAAGATCGGAATAAAGATCATAAAATACACTAAGTTCCAAACATAATATAGCAACTACCGTAATTAATAACAGCATAAAATGGATGCTTTGAACATGGATTTGTATTAATCTGACATTTATAAAGCATTTTTCTCTATACGATTTTAAAACCTTGAGTAAATAAGAACTGAATGTAAGAATTTTTGTGTCAAACAATATCCATTTTATTACCATAACATTGGTGCAGTCTCATAACACAAGTAATTTTTAAATTCCTATTATCACTTTTATTGGGGATTTATTTTTTTATATTAATAATGAATATTAAATTTTTATCCAGTTACTTGTAATTTGTAAAAGCAACAATCAAATTATAGATAAGTGATGTACTGTGAACACATTACAAAATGGTCCGAAAAATCCATCCCCTCTGCTAAGATTTCTCTACAATCTTATTTATTTTATCATTTTTGGTCAAGTTCAATTTTATGTATATTCATATCATCCTATCCTTACCTACTGAAGTGCATTTGGCAAAAAAAAAACTGTTAAGATTCTTACAAGAAGCAAATATCAATAGCATAAGAGGCTAGGATTCTCTCAACCCCATTTCTACCTTTATTTAACCCCTCATATCCTCTTCCTGCTATCACTGATGAAGATTAAGAATAAATATAGAAATTGATGAACTGAAGATCACACTTCAATTTCTATATTCCAGGGCGTTTCTAAATTATCTCCCGTATTATACAAGTTTATTACACAAAAACTATTACAGATTTTAACGTGATTTTTTTATTCACAAAGAAAAATTCAAAAAGTTTCTTAGCCTCGCGTGAGTTGATAACGAAACACACGGTTGGCACATGGTACCATTGTTGGCGCGTTGTTCCATTTTTCACGAGATGCAGTAAACAATGGTGAGTATTCAAGAAAAAGCTCAATGCCTGTTATGGCTTGTGGAATTTAAGTCAATGATTACAGTTCAGAGAATGTTCAAAACAAAGTTTAAAAAGCATCCTCCAAATCATAAATTCAATAAGTCAAATGAAAAACTTTTAAACACAGGCAGCCTGTTACTCAAAAAGGATGCTGGTAGACCTTCAGCGACACCACAGAAAAGGTCAGGGAGGTGTTCGATCGTAGTCTCCGTAAATCACTTCGCCAAGCGGCTCGTCAACTGGATATGACATCCGTACATAAAATAGTGAAGCACCGCCTTCGTCTTACACCCTACAAAATCCAGATAATGCATGAACTGAAGCAAGATGACCGATCGAAGCGCAAGAAGTTTCCTGACAATATGCTCCAAAAAACTGACATTTTGTTTTCTGATGAGGCAACATTCCATACTTCCAAAATAGTAAACAGACAACTGCTGCATTTGGGGCTCACAAAACCCCCACGTTCCAAAGGAGCATATACGCCCAAAGGTTAATGTTTGATGCAGGTTAATGCATGATCAAGTAATCGGACATTTCTTTTTCGCTGAAGACACCATTACTTACCTAGATATGCTGGAGAATTAGCAATTCCACAGATGGAAGAACTGCAACCCAACATAAGTCTACCAACAAGATGGAGCACCTCCTCATAGGGGCCTACAAGTTAGGCAGTGGATTGATATGAACTTTCCAGGAAGATGGATTGGAAGGGATGGGCCAATCCCTTGGTCCCCTTGCTCATCCGATGCAAATCCTCTGGATTTTTTTCTTCTGAGGACATGTGAAAGACAGTGTACAAGACCAACGTTGATGATATTGAAACTCTCAAGAACAGAATAATTGAAACAATCGCTGAAATCATCCCCGAAATGCTAGCCTGATCATGGGAGGAAATCGGATTTCACTTTGACGTCCTTCACGCCATAAATGGGGGCACATTGAAATTTATTAAGGCATGCTAAGAAACTCTTCAAGTTTTTCTTTGTGAATAAAAAAAATATGTTAAAATCTGTAATAGTGTTTGAGCAATAAACATGCATAATACGGGAGATAATTTAGAAATGCCCTGAATAATAATTTCAGTGTTGAAAAGGAAAGGAAAAATTCTGCAACCTGGACTCGAACTAGAGATCATGCCTATCGGTGGCATGGCTCTAACCAATTGAGCTACTGCGGACACTAAATAGGCTTGCCGTTATGAAACGTCTAAATGGATTTCAATGAAGTCACTAGATACCCCGAATAGCCCAATGGAATCCTCCTTGCCCTGAAACCATCAAATACAGAGATGAAAATTAATAATAAATATAAAAACTGACAAACTGAAGACCACACTTCAATCTAATACTATAATTCTCTTATTTGTTCGTCCAAGGCCAACAAAGAAAGTTACAACAATCCGTCTGAAGTCAGGGATTGTTGTGGTTTAAGACAATACTCAGCCATTATTGTGAATTAAATAAATAAACTGAAAAATGTTTTATGCAGATGAACAGTATATTAAGTTTTGAAAACCATTGATGCTCCACTTTCATTTCTTTACTCTTCAAGCTGTATGGTTGACACCAGTTATGTGACGGGTGGATTTCTAGTATAATAATTTCAGTGTTGAAAAGGAAAGGAAAAATTCAGTTATCTGGATTCGAACCTTAGTTCGAGTCCCTTTTTCCTTCAACACCAAAAAGAAGACCAAGAGTCGAAATAAGTTAAATAATAAACTATATTTTCCACACAAACAAGTGATGAATAAACCCCAGTAACTTTTGCCATTAAAACCTTTTGTGTGCTCATTTTCAGTTACCTGACAATTCTTAAGCACTTAAAACAGAAAATATGATAAATAAATAAAAGACCTGTGCAATGAAGCTTGGCAGGCACTGATCAGCCAACATTATTACCATGTGCTCTATTGCAGGGGGTAATGACCAGCCAATGTCATTACTATGTGTTCATGACATGTCTGTTGAACCATAGTCAAATGGATTCTAATAAATCTAATGTGCATTTATTCAATAAATAAATTCGAGGCATTTACATAATCAGATACACATACAGAAAATCGAATATTAAGAGCACACTTTGTTCAACGTTGATAAAGAGCAAATTGAATATTTATCGAATATTTATTTATTATATACATTCGAAAATCTAAAACTAAAAATAAAACTTATAGCACACTTTGTTTCTACCATGTATCATGGTGTGTTCAGTGGCTTCAGGTTCACTTCAAAAATATGTACTGCATTGGGAACAAATGAAGTGAAATATACATTCATTGACTGCAACTATAATAGATTGCAAATTGAAAGTGAACAGACTCAAATTGAAAGTCAGACAAAGTTCGCTAAACAACGGTGAGGTTGGAAAGATTTTAGATGTAGCGTTCATGTTGAGCAGAATGAGGAATGCACCATTAGGAGGAATGATATGTGTAATATTAATGTTTTGTTATAACCAGCTTGGTAGGCAACTAGGATGCATGCCCTTTTTAAAAGACACTGGAGAGAACACTAATATACGTTAAGTATTAATTAAATTTATATAAATATTTTTCAGTTGATTGAAGACAACACTCATTGGCCTATCTTTTCTATTCCTCTTTTACCTTTACTCTGGTGAAAGTCCAGAAAAGACAAGCCGCAAATCCACAGGAAAAATAAAACTCTAAGAAATTTCCTTTATGAGTCAATAACTTGTCCCCCTCCATTAAGTTTACTATGAAGATGAAGTCCAGCATAAGCCCCCTTTCCTATTAAAAATAATTTCTTGTAGATTTGCAGCTTTTTTTTCTGGACTTTTATTTATTTAAGTACCCACAAATTGTAAGGTTTCCTTTATATTGATACTTTATTTTTGGATCGACGATGTTAAATATTCAGCCTAGCCAAAGATGAGCTTACTGCGGTCTAGTTAGGCTTCCCAAGCTGTTAGTAAAGGGACCAACGCAAACATCCATGCCCTCAGCAGGATTCAAACCCACAATTCACTGGTCTCAATAGCAATAAGATCTATGCCTCAGCGCTCTTGGCCACTGAACTGGCAAAACACAACACTGTCAAAATCAAATTTTGGAATGGAAGACAAACTTTCAAATTTGAGGTAGCTTTCTCTTTACCAGTTGCCACCCTAAACACACAGCATTATTTCAGTCACCCATAAGTAAAGTTAAAAGTAAAGTGCAATTTGATATTTGCAATATCTTCCAAAAAAACACGAAAGAAACAAACTCCTTTTCAAAGATTACATTTACTGGGAAAAAATATTTTATTAAAATTGATAATTATGTGTTATTTGGGCTGAATATATTAATACTATTTTTTGTTTCAATAACAGCTTACCTTCCAAGCATTGTATTAGGATGGGCTGTAAATATGGCAGGATCAACAATAAAACGAGTACTATCAACAACTAGTGTGATACGATCGTTACTATTAGAGTTTGTATAAACTAGTGCACTATTAGCAGCAACAGAAATAACGCTGCTTGTTGTAGGACCGACGTCGTTGTCTTGGGAAGAGTTAGAGCATCGGTCGTGAGCATGGTTGCGAGCTGGTCCAAGCTGATGAGCTTGATTCCTTGATCTAAATAAAGGAAAAAAAACATTGTCATTCACAGAATGCTTTTATTTTAATCACTCAGTTTGTTAATAGTTAATGTTTTTAATAAAAGCTAAAAAAAATAATAATAAAAAAAAAAAAAATAAAAAAAATTAAAACATGTGAGGGGTAAGGTTTATTTTGAAAACTTTGCCAGTTTTAAGATGCATTACATTACGATTTATAAAACACATTAAAAATTATAAAGCAATTTCATTCACCTATTTCTAGGGCCAGAATTTTGTGAGTGCTTTGAAGATGTCGTGCTGGATGATGAGTCTTGGTTGAGATTTCTCGCTGATCCACCCATCCCTTCTATACTCATCTGTCCTAATTTAGTTACCAGACAGGATTTGGGTTTGGGAGAACTACTATAGCTTAAATATGACGGCATTCATTAGTAACTATTTTTTGGAAAATAGAAAATGTGATAATACTTAACAAAAACTGGCCATGCTCAAAGTTAGTAAGTAACGTTTCAAGACTGGCAGTGACGATTATTTGGTGAATTTGTTTGTTTGAATTTTTTTTTTTCTGTTTTTTTTATGGATTATTACCCAAAACGACTTTTATATATACGTCGACGTTCGTCAGCTTCAGCTTCTTCAGTGTCACTACTACTATTATCGTAATTTCGACCACTTTCTGGCCGGTCTTTCCGGCCGGACATCGTCCGCCAAAACTGAAAAGAAACAAGAGCGTGTGAGAAAAGATAAAAGGCAAACAGACGAGCGATAAGGATCTTAAAGGAGGGGGTCTCATTCATTACACAATATAACATTAGGCCTATAATAGCAACTCGTGATTTAAAAACAATTGCACTAGAATGTTTACTAGCTTATGATTGCCTTAACAACTTATGACAATAGAGGAATTCGAATGAAACTTACAGAAGGAAGGTAAAAAATGCAACAGGAAGGAATAATGTTAACAGGTAAAAAGCATAAGATATCAAAACAGAGTTATGTTGTTCATTACTTTACCTAATATACACGGAAACTCTTTTTGTCCTCTCGCGGCAAAAATTGAAAACAAAAGCGCTCCGTCAGCACGCTTGTAAAGCTGATTTTACTGCTAAAAGTATTCTATTTGTCTTAAAGATTAGCTAAATTAACGTTAAAAAGCAAAAAATAAATTTATTTAACTGAATTAAAGCCCAGCATCGACATGATACTGAGTTTTCCGTTAACTTAATAAATGTAGTAATTCGGGAATATCGCAGACGCACCTGTTTGAATAGCTTCTCGGTAGGAAAAGCAGCATTTTGGGAATTTTTGTTTTATTTTTTTAAGAAAATAGTAATAAACAGATATTTATGTGTAGGGAAAAATAAACTTATTAATAAAAGTTTTCATTTATTATTTCCTAAAAGGCTATAATTTTGTAGCGTTTTTCCCTGCATTTATTTTATTATTCTTTTCTTTTCCCTTCTTCCATCCCTGTGTTTACTTGTTTGTAATGTGCCAAGCAGTAATCATGGAAGAATGCGGTACATTTAATAACCATGCAGCAGTGATGCTTGAAACTTTAAACCCGGTGCTGATTAATTTAATCTCTTAAAGAATGATTGAAATGCTAAGGTTAATGAAATCATCTTGATTAATCCTGGCCAAATTCCTCCTTTTAAAGCATTTCAAGCATATTGAATGAATAGTTTTTAAGTAGAGCAAATAAAGCTCTAAAGCAAATATAAATATTCATGTATATAAATATAGAATTATTGTATATCTTTTTTTTTTTTTTTACTTTACTGATAGCATATACCATACTGAAATAGCAAAATATAAAATGATAGATGAACGAACCAATATTAAAATAAATAAGTAAATAAATTAATTAATTAAAAAAAAAACCCACCGAGAATTTGATCTACTGGATTTTATTCGTGTTGATAACTTACATTATTTACTAACGTTATTTTTTGTTTGTTTCATTTTATCTACGTATTACCAAGGATTTTTTTCGTGTAGAAAAAGCCTTGGTATTAACTATTTTGTCACAATATATTGCCCCCGGTGGCCTAACTAGTCAGTTTTCAACCCTGCTGGATTCTGGTCCATTATTGTAGTTCTTATTACTAAATAAATAAATAAATAAATAAATAAATAAATAAATAAATTCACAATAAATTTTCGTGAAGTCAATCTCGTTTTCTCCTATTAATTGATAGGGCACATTCATAGTGTCTTAAACTTATTTTTGAATTTTAAAAATTAATTTTGGATGTATTGGATCCAACTAATAAATAAATAAATAAATAAATAAATAAATAAATAAATAAATTTTTAAGATATTAAGATTTGAGGTTAACTTTTAATTAAGAATGGTTCTATATTATTGATACGTAATATGTATTAACATGTATTAACATACATTGAGTGCATAACACATCCAATATCCACGACTCTAAGAATATGCACATTACTGGATGTGAATATGTTTGGAAAGTCCAGCCTGATTGGCTTATAGTAATTGACTTATTGGCTTATTATTATAGCCATCACTCATTAAAAATTAAAAACTCATGATTTGAGAAGATATGTTGGAATTTTGTAAAAGAAAAAAAAAATTCCTCTGAAACTAGGGTTGCCACCTTTTTTTTCAAACAAATAACGAACATCAGTGTTTTTGGTCATTGAAAAAACAAGTACGCTTAAAGGAAAAAAAAGTACATTTTAAAATTTTTAATTATTTAACCTTTCATACGTACATTTAACAAATTCTTATCATTTTAAAATATAACTACAGCATCTTTACAATCTAAATAAAGATTAAAATGTGTATAATTAGTTCGTAATTATTTATTAAAGTGTTTCTTTCTTCTCGTCACTTCATATTTACAAGAGAGAAAACTCTTTCAACAAATGCTGAAGTGGTGGTAACAGATAGAAGCAATGAAATTGTAAAAATATTTGGGAAATCATTGCTTAGGCTAAAAATATGCTGCCACATTTTGGCAATGATGAAGTGTATGAAATATTCTTGTCATCTGAACACAACTGATTTATTAATAATGTTTCTAAGTAAAGTCCGTCCATATGTTTATTTTTTTTTAAAACTGAAAGATTCATTTATGCTTATATATTTTATTGGAGTTTTCAAATTTAAGTTGCTTAATGAATGTAAAGTACTGAAATCAAACCATTTGTATGGTTGAAGATAGTTGAAGAGGTTGTGTTCAGTTCAGAAATGCATGAGACCGGAGAAGTTTCACAACAATGCGTACTTTATTGTGTTTACTAAAAATAAAGCGCATTCATTTAAAATTAGGGAACGTTCAAGAAATACGTCACGCTCTTAGGGGGGGGGGGTATATGAAAAGTGTGACACAGCGTGACATAGGGGGAGGGAGGTGTTTCCGTAAGTGTGACGTCACAGCAAACACTTTCAAATTCTGAAATTTCAAATTCATTTTTTTCATGTTACTTTTTTTTTTGTTATTTCATTTGGGTCTGCCATTTTTGTGAAAATGAGTCAGTTAAGGCCTCTGCACACTGGCGATTTTTGTCATAGCGGCTCTTTAACAAAAGAGGGGGACCTGGTTAACAAAAGAAGGGTTTAACAAAAGAATTGTTGAATATAATGAAAAGCATTCCTGGAAATGTCGCGGCTGTCGCTCGACACTGCAGAGCCGCGACATGCAGGTGTTTAGCCCGAGGCACAGAAGGGGTTAATTTGCTGGTTCACTCCACTTTGGCCCCGTGAAGTTGGCCCCTTCCACTTTCGCCCCTTCCACTTTGGCCCCGTCCACTATCGCCCCTTCCACTTTGGCCCCGTCCACACTCCCCCCCTGCAAAAATACTTTTAAGACCCACTTTCATAAAAAAAGACCCTGCAGAGAGGTTAACAAGTCAAATAGAAAACTAAGAATTCAGTTATTTAGAATACTTACCTAACCTAACCCACGAAATTCTCCTTTTAATTAAGAATGATTTAAATTAAAGCTTTCCTAAAATCTAAATTGTTTTAAAAGAAATAATAGGGTTTAGAAAATAAAAAAAAAACGCAAACAATCTTTCAAAAACAAGAAAAAGATGATTTATTAACACATTTTCCCTAAACGTCTGTTATGTTTAACAAATGACTCGCTGCATCAATATATTCAATGAGGCTTTTTGTCCCATTGATGAATTGATTCCTAATATTTTGATGTTTTGTTTCAATGGCTCTGTACTTTTTCTTTTGCACTGGCGGATTTTGCCCAGCATTGGCCAACAACAACAAACCTTAAATAAAATATTAATAAAAGGTTAAAAAAAAGCATACGGTTTAGTTTTCTTATTGATGTTTGTTGCTGTGTTATTAATCCTTAATGTAATTTTAATAATAATAATAATTTAATGATTGACCCGGCATGAAGACGTCATTTACAATAAAAAACGAAATGATTTTTTTTTTAATTTTTTTTTTTTAAATGTGTTAACTATATTTCGTTCTTCTTATTAATTTTTAATTATGAATCCATAGGATCACAAACCAGATTGTTACAATACAATACATCAGTACACTAAAACAATTCCATCGATGGTTCTATTATTTTTTTATCTTATTATTATTTCCCTGATTTTTCCCGGTATTTTAGTAGTAATTTAATATAGTTGTTATTTTTAGTATAATTCGCATCATAATTATTACACAAAACATAAGTACATTAACACATAATATACTATAAACATAAGTACATTAACACAGATCCAACTATTCAGTCAATAAATTAACAAAAAAAAACAATCGATGTAAAAAAAAGTATATTTTATTGATATGGAAAATTATATTATTAATAAATGTTTTTATTTATTATTATAATTCTTACAGTAGAAAATTTCTGGCCATGCCTCGAAGATATTTTTATTGACCGATTAATCGATTTTTTAAAGATTAAATATTATCAATTTTATTAAGTATATCCACATATCAGATTTTATTGTGAACTGAAATAAAATTATTCAGATCCAACTAAAAAATTCAAATAAAAATTTTATTAAAAAAAACAATTTTAAAAGATCAATTATTCTGTCTTTTGATGTTGTTGATATTGTTTAACTTACAATCAATTAACAGGCTGTGTACAAAAAGCGGTGCACCGCTACCCCATTGGTGCACCACCGCTGCACCAGGCTGAGGCAATAGATATTTCCCTTCCTTTTTTGTAAAAATTTTAATTAAATATTTTAAAAATATATTTTAAATTGAGAAAAATATTTATTTTTTATTACTTTTATAACAATTGAATTAATTTATTTTTTAATTTCAAAAATGTTTAATTTTTATTAGAATTTTTTTTAGTAAAAAATGCAACATTTCATAAGAACAATTTTTTCCTTCCTTTTTTGTAAAATTGTTTAATAAATATTTTAAAAATTAGCGAAATGCACATTCTTAGCCTCAGCTTATTCAGAGGAACAACTTAAAAACATAGCAAACTCTTTATTAAAAATCTTTCACTGGCCATTACTGAATTAGCTTCCACTAAACCTAAATAAATCATATTATATGATATTTCATCAACGTAATAAACAAATTGATTTCAATAAAATTAAGCTTTGTGTCAATAATAGTATTCTATCTAGTCTCTCTTATAAATATTTAGGAATTTATTTTACCCTTGATTTATCGTGGAGCCTTCATATAAAGAATTTAGCTATAAAATTGTCCCATATTTAGGCATTAATTATAATATTTTACTAAATTTATATTTCACCTTCATTCACACAAATTTATGTTTTGGGTTATGTTTATGGGGGTCGACTACGTTAAAAAATATTAATCTTTTAATTAAAATCCAAAAATGTTATTTACGCATTTTGTTAAATAAGCCAGCTCTCTCTCTTCTGTCAGTTCAGAATTTAAAAATTTTAACATTTTAAAATTTGATGAACTTTATTTTGTTCAATTAGCCCTATTCCTATTTAAGATTACACATAATATATATTGACTTAGAAATTCCCCTATATTAACTAATTCTTATTAACTATAATTATTATTAGTTGCTCTTCATATGTTTAATTTAATATTCATTAGTTTATACAGTTTAGATATATTAATTTCAAAGAATGAAAGATGCCCCTAGACAGGCCTCCAGATCTTTTGGGCACCTTGATATTCATAACAAATGTTCTTTTTAGAATATGATTTACTGTGCTATCAAAATGTAAATAAATGTAAAATTTATTTTGTTCAATTAGCCCTGTCCCTATGATGATGCAGATGGTGTGATGATTAGATAATCAACTACCTCAGCCTGGACCAACTGCATTAGACAGGAAGTTGGTGTTGATAAAAGTTGGTTCGCTTGAAAGCGGAAAATATCTTACCGCCTTGAGTGGTATGGTAGTGAAAACTAAAACTCACGTCCTTGTTTTCTATGAACCGGTGCACCAGTGGTGTAGCGGTGCACCGCTTTTTGTACAGAGCCCAATTAACAAAAAAAACCCAACAATAATCAATGTTAAAAAATTTTTAAATATTTTTTTAATAATCGATTTTTTTTTAATAATAACAAAGGAAAACCTCTTGTCCACAAAAAGAATTTTAATTAGACATATACGTATTTTGAACCCTTTAGGTTCATTATTCAATGCCATATGAGTGCATTTCCACAGTTATTGAATGATCTTTTTAATATCAACCCCTTAAAATTCCCTTATATTCGATTACATGTGGCCTGATTTCGATTATATGTGGTTCGACGAAGTGAGATTCGATCATGTGTAGGGTAACCGTTTGAAACCCTGGCTGTTGTATTCAAGTTACTTGCGTATAGCCTTAGCCTCTCTTCAGGGCCTCGATAAAATATATTGGCGATAAAATTACCATAAAATGGCGCCGGGGCGAAAGTGGAATTCGGGGGCGAAAGTGGAAAGGGGGAAAATTTGAGGGGCGAAAGTGGACGGGGCGAGAGTGGAGGGGGCGAAAGTGGAGGACACCAATTTGCTACTCTTTATCCATTGTATTCCACTCTTATAACCCTCCTATTGTTAAGAAGTCGCTGCGACAAATATCGCCAGTGTGTTCTACGGTGAAGCCCCATTTGGTCGCCTCCCATTTGGACGCCATTTCAGCGCCATTTGGTCGCCTCTCATTTGGACGTTTGACCTGACCCATTTGATCGCCTCCCATTTCGTCGCTTGCATCCTCTAAGACTTTCTATTAACTAACTGTATTTAAACAAAAACTAATAAAGCCAAAAATTATTAATTAATAATATTTAAAATAAAAATCATATATCAAAATATCACATTTATTCCTCATTTTCATTGAGAATAAATATGGTATTTTTAATATAAAAAATTCAAAAAGAATTCAATGTGGTTAATTTAATTTAAGAAGTAAATGAAACAGGTTTCACCATTGGAAAAAAAGGACCATGTTAAGTCCAAAGCATTTGGACAAATTGTTGGTTTTACAATCGATGCCTTTGAATGTCTTGCATAAATTTTGTTAAACCCAACTTTTACATTTGTCAAATTATCAGTTATAAAATGTCTGTTGTAGTCTAAGCTTTATTTATGTGATTTTATGCTATTTTATTGAGATAAAAAAATTAAAAGAACCATCGATGGTATTCCTGAACCCATCGAGGGTATTCCTGAACCCATCGATGGTATTCCTGTACCCATCGATTGTGTTTCGATGATGGTTCATACCATCGATGGTGCCACCGATGGTGGTTTTTAAACCATCGCACACCTCTATTAATAAGGCATCAACATGTAATTAAGTAACACATGCAGAAAAATACATTTTATTACCGTGGCTCATCAAGGCCCTATGGGCTGAATAAAGAACAGGCGATCAAATGGGAGGCGACCAAATGGGAGGCGACCAAATGGGAGGACGACTAAATGGGAGGCGTCCAAATGGGAGGCGACCAAATGGGGCTTAACCTGTTCTACACTTCGAGCATAAAAGTAGAAAGAAATAGAAATCGCCAATGTGTTCTATTTTTATGCTCGAAGGTTTGCACCTTTACTCTTCATTGGCCAATTCAGTAAATTCTGTCCCTATGATAAATTTTCTTCACCCTTTGTCACCTTTATTTCAATTATCTATGTCATTCACCCAGCCAAAACAACAAAGACACATGTTTTTTTTTTGTTTTTTTAAGTTATTAGACTTTTCCGAAGAAAAGAGATTCCATTACAAATAATTTAGAAAAAAAGAGACAAACCTATAAATTAGAAAGGTAAGAGGCAATTTTCTCGTTTATTTTAATCGGATTAAAAACTAAAAATATAGGCAGAGGGAAAAAGCATTTGGAAAAAAATGAGTACATAACCAAAATAAGGGAACTAAAGATGGGGGAAAAAAGAGGAAAAACGAGTTATGGGAAATTAAAACGGGAGAGTTGGAAATCTTGGTGAAATATGATAAACTACAATACCATCAGAATTTCCCTTTTGCAGCAGGTTATACCATACATACTGTAATTTTTGGTCATAATCATGTCGTCTCATTCAAATCGCCACATTCATTTCACCCGAAGATTATTTTGTCACACAGTCAACTTGACATATTCAACTCGTCCAAGAACCATTTTGCCATTTAGGATGTTGTGCTTCAAAGGAATTGTATATAGGATGCTATTGAAAGAGGTGATAGGTCAAAGGAGCAAATTAAATAGAATAATGTATGTTCTATAAGTGCAACGATTATCCATATACACTCACTCACCAAAAGTCATGGTACACCCATCCAATCCATAATGAGACAGATCCCGCTGCTTCCATTCTCGGAATGCAGGTGCACAGGACTCCTTGATATCACACAATCATTGTAAGCAAAACTAGCTGCAGAAATGGCAGCACGCCGAGAGCTATCCGCATTTGAACGGGGGGTGATTGTTAGTGCCAGACGGATGGGTGCCTCAATATTGGATGTAGCCAACGCCCCGCAATTTTCCCACACAATCTTGCAAGGGTCTATCGAGAGTACAACCCATGTCGGACATAGGTCGGGCCGCCCACCCTCATTGATGCCAGAGGTGTTTGCCGGGTCACCCGGCTTGAAACTGCTGACCGAAGGGTGATAGTGGGCCAAATCACCATGGGGTACAACCAGGGACGTCCCACAACTGTATCCATGACGACAATTTGGCGAATCTTGGCAGCTGCAGGCTTTGGGAGCAGGAGGCCACGACGGTGCCACTCTTGACAGTTGCACATCGTCGGCAATGCCTACCCTGGGCCTACCAACATCGACATTGGACCGCTGAGGACTGGCGAAGGGCTGCCTGGTCCGACGAGTCACGGTTCAGCTGTATCGGGCCAATGGTCGCGTCCGTGTCTAGCGCAGGCCACACGAAGCCATGGACCTCGCTTGTCAGGTGGGAACCACTCAGGCAGGTGGAGGCTCCATACTTCTCGTGGCATGCAATGGGTCCATTGGTGCATCTGACATCCACTCTACGCGCTACTTCCTACGTCAATCTGCTTATGGACCACCTGCACCCCTTCATGAACTGTTTTTACCCCGCGGGCGACGGCATCTTCCAGCAAGATAATGCGCCTCCACACATGCACGTGTGACACGGCAGTGGCTGGAGGAACATTCTACCGACTTCACGACAATGATTTGGCCTCCACGCTCCCCAGATTGCAATCCCATTTAACATTTGTGAGACGTCACCGAACGATCTGTCAGATTGTCACCAACACAACTGGTAATGCAGCATCGTTATGGAGTGAAGTGGAGGCGGCTTGCAGTGCCTGTGGATGTGCTCCGGGGACTGGTAGACTCTTCCACGACGGGTTGCCGCCGTTATCCGGGCCAGAGAGGGTCCAACACGTGATTAGGCATGTGTGCCATGACTTTTGGCGAGTGAGTGTATAATTACACTCTCACTATCTGCACACACTAGCCAATGAATTAGAAACCCGTGATGAATTACTGTACTGATATGCAAAGCGGGGTCACAGGTCAGAAACGATTGTGGTATGCAAATGAATGCAATTATGTGAGGTGCATGCTCATTCCAAGCTGCAGGTACAGGGTAGGAACAAGCTGCAGCTGCTCAAGTTGAGCAAAATGGGGAAAACAGCAGACCTGTCTGAGTTCCAAAAAGGAGTTATTGTGGGAGCCCGTCTAGCTGGAGCTACAATTTCCAGGACAATACAACTGACCGGTATCTCAAAATGTCAGGTCTCCAAGGTGTTCAATGCGTGGAAATGGAATCCACAAGAGTTGTCGAAACGGCAAAATTGTGGATCAAAAACAATCAACACAGACAGGGACCGACGTCGTCTGAGACGGATTGTGCGGCAAAACCGAAGGTCTACTGTGGAGCAACTGACGGCACATAGGGATGGGAAGTCGCATGCCAGTGAGGAAGCCCCTATGTCAGCAACAAACCGGAAAGTTCGCCTGCAGTGGTGTAAAGAACGGTGTGACTGGACAGTAGACGACTGGAAAAAGGTGATATGGTCGGAAGAGTCACGTTACACATTGTTTTGCACCGATGGCCGGCAGAGAATTTGGCGGCAGCCCCATGACGCGATGGACCCCTCATGTGTTGTAAACACAGTTCAAGCTGCAGGAGGAGGTGTCATGGTATGGGTCATGTTTTGTTGGTATGGCAAGGGTCCCCTGATATTCCTTGACAGTCGAGTGAAAGCCAAAGACTACCTGAATATTGTTGCAGATCAAGTCCATCCTGCAATGGTGCATTTGTACCCAAATGGTGACGGGTTCTTCATGGACGACAATGCTACTGTCCATAGAGCAAGAATTGTTCAGAAGTGGTTTTCTGAACATGACACCGAGTTGAAACATCTGCCATGGCCAGCGCAAAGTCTGGATTTGAAGCCGAATGAGAATGTTTGGGACATGTTGGAAAGAGACATTCGTCGAAGGCATCCGCTTCCGTCTACTCTGCAGGACCTGAAGGTCTCTCTGACGAATGCATGGTCTGCGATTACCTTACCTGCATTGCAACACCTTGTTAGTCCATGCCGAACCGCGTATGTTCTGTAATTACAGCCAAAGGAGGGTCAATACCATATTGAACGAAGGTTTCTAATTCATTGGCCGGTGTGTGTATATGGTGAGCTAAATGTGTCGAATCAGCTTAGTGACAGAACGATCCTGGAACAAAGTGAATGCAACGAGCTCAACGTGTGACGAAACGACTAGGCACCATTAAGTAGGGGTGTATCCAAAGTTTATTTCTTTTGTTTGTTGAAAGGGGGGGGGGGGTTGACTTAGACTGTGACGTCTTGAAAGGGGAGGGGGTATGAAAAGTGTGACACAGTGTGACATGGGGGGACGGGGGGGTCTGAAAAGGCCAAAAAGAGCGTGACGTATTTCTTGAACGTCCCCTTATATTAAAGTACAGTTTCAACCCTATCTGAAACGGCAAAAAACAGAACCAAACAATTTCATGCCCCTGACTATAGCAGCACTTCGTTATATTTCTATTCTCAGAAATTGTGGGTAGCACCCTCTATAACAGTACTCAGTAATATCATGAAACTCAGTTTGCATGGCTGATTATTTTATGAAATTAATGCGCTGTTAGAGGGTACCTTGAGATGTTCTATGAAGTATTTTTCACGGCAATTGGTTTTTTAGAGATATTAATTTTTTTTTCTTAAAATGAAGAAAAGGCATAGCTCTCATTAAATTCTTAAGTACGGACTCACCACATTGAGACGAATAATTTTTATTAATAAATTGTTTTTTTTTTTGTTTTTTAATCTTACCTGCCCAGAATAAATTTTAAGTGATATCCGCTTCCCTTTTCTTGTTTAATACCACTGATCACAGTCCTTTAGAACTCTATGAGTTTCCCATTTTTTAGAGTTTTCCATTTAAGAGCATTATTCTTTCGATTTTTACCATATATTTTTGATTATCCCATTTCGGAGTTATTAATGCACCCCCCCCCCCAACAGAAAAAAATTTTTTTTCATTCAAAAATTAATTCATTCATAATTTTGCGTTCATGTATTTTCTAATGAAAATTGGTTAAGCCTTTTTAGAGATGTTATTTTTTTCCTAAAAATGAAGAAATGGCTGAAACATTCATTCCAGCGAATCAAATGGGGGCTCCATTCATTTTGTAAATAAATTGTTTGGCTCTAGTGAGTCAATTTTGAGTTAAAAAGGTTTTTTATGAATCAAAGTCACCCCCCCCCCCACCTCCAAATCAGAATTTTTTCATTATTTTTTCTTTTCGTGACAAAGTGGGAGGTCTATGCAAATGTACCATTCCACCATTTCAAATTATTTTGCTTTAGGCTCTTAACCTCATTTCATCATGTATTTTATAAAAGTTATTTTTAAACAAATAAAAGTTAGTAATTGCACTGAGTAGTTTAAGAAGTTTCTCTCAAACTTCACTTAAATAGACTTCAAATTAATGAACGGTTAAAGAAATAATAAAATTGTTATCTAATTTTAACAAGCACCTTATACTCTACACAAACGTATTAAAATGTTTTTAATTAAAATGAAAGGAACTACGCAAAAATCATTGCCCGAAAAGGGATTCGAATCTATTGACTCAGTTCTAAAACAGTAGTTAGAAAGTTATGATTAAAATGATAGAATTAAAAACCGACTGCCATGGTACATCGCAAATGGAACTAATAATACAGTAGAAATGACAAAATATCTCAATGCAGTTACTGGACGACTCACAGTCAGTTCCAATATTAAACGATCAGTCGAAGATTTCAATTACTTAACTTTAAGCTATTCCAACCAAAATAGCATAATATATTATTTCATAGTTAAGATCCGTAGTTGTTCACGTGAATTTCCAAAATTAACTTTTTTCCTTGCGTGCATTTGCTCCAGGAAATGTATTACTTTTCTATGTGCTTTGTTAGTCAATGAACGACCAGTCGCACATGATGGATCATGATTTTTCATCATAATTATGATTCTAAAAATATCATACCAGAAGCGCTTCACTTTTATAACCATCCATTAGTGATACACTCTTATTAAGTTAGCATATTAAAATAGTGAAGGAAAAAAGTTCGAGAGTGACGATCACGGCAAGAAAAATAAAGAGGTGCAAGAAATCTATTTTCACTCGTAGAATTTTTTTTTTAATGCATAGAGAAAAACAAAGACAAGGTCTTCTTGTTGATGATTTAATGATTTATCTGTTACTCCCGCGAAAATTCCATGAAGTTCGATTGATAAATTGCGAAAAGTAACTCATAATCAGATAAAAGAGAATACAGACATTTTTAATCAGTTTTCTATCGAACCTTTTATAGATACACTTGGTTTTCAATGTCGAATGAGATATCATCGTTATCGGCATGAGACAACCAGAGACAAATGAAAGAAAGAGACTGACAGTGACCTCCCCTCTAGTGGTGCCTTCGCGCCGCCATATCGGGATTGGCAAGAAACAGCTGATCGCCCGAGGCAATTCATGTGAATCAATCGGTTTGGTTGGTTTGTTTGGTATTAACGTCCTTTTCAAGGGGTTATAGGGGCGGCAAAATTTTGCCTCGCAAGGGTTCTTTAACGTGCAGCCAGCAAACGACTACACGGGCAACACCCTCTAAACTACGGGGGTTGACACGGGACCAACATCTTTACTTCCCTTCCGAAGGAAGTGCGTGATCTCAGGATTTTCTCCCTGAAAAGGTCCTCCTCGTCCTCGCCCGGAATCGAACCCGCGTCCTCGGGCATCAGAAGCGATCACGCAACCACTGAGCTAGCGAGGCCGATGTGAAACAATCGCAAACAATTGCTTATTACAATTTGTGGATTAATAAATTGATTATTTTATGGAACTGAGAATTATTTCTTCCTTTTCTTTTAATTTAAAATTTTAAAATATTTGTCTTTTAAAACTTCGTTAAGCATTGAATCAGCTATTTGGAGTCATTAAAAGTATATGTTATCGTTAGATAATGCAATAAAGTTTTTTTTTAAAAAAATCAGAAAACAGGTTATGCTTACTAATACTTCCAGAAATTATCTGCAAAAACAGCTGAAATTACATTGAGAATATATGCCGCCTTAGGTTTTTGCCAATCGTAACATGGCGAATGCTGCACTTTCACTGGCACCAGTAGCGCTCAGCGAAATGAATAGGGCACTGCCAGTCTCTTTCTTTCATTTGTCTCTGGAGACAACACCTATATATCATCTTCTATAGAGGATAAGGGGGAAGGGGGGGCGAACCAATTCTGCTTGCGATGAGGGAGGGGAGGTCCCGCAAGCAACGGAATTATTTGGCAAGGTGGTTAATTTCGGGAGAGGGTTTGCAGCCCTCTCAGCCTCCCTCTACGGGGCCTTGCACGAGAGCAAAAGAAATAAATATGTAGTGGTAAGAAATAATGAGTTCCGTATTTTAAAAAGATTTGCATGACCTTTTCAGTTTTCTTGAAATCTATTTTAAATTTTATTAAAAATACGAATCGATCATTCCACCCAGGGCTCTAAATCTTACAGTTTGACTATACGTCTTCGCAGAAACGGGTTAGACCCCCCTTAACCGCCATAACAACTCAAATATTGTAGTGATTAGAGGAATTCTTTCATCAATGTTCGAAACTATTATACAGGAATGGATAGTATGCAAATTTGTGTGTAGTTGTTGCGGTATCCGAAAGACCAATTAAATTGCATCCCATAAATGTTCGATGGGATTAAGTAAGATCAAGAACAGATGAAGGGGGGGGGGGGGGTAAGATTTCACAGACCTAACTCTTGAAAGAAAGCTAAGATTACTCTTGAGTATGCGGCATTGTTCTGCTAAAAGAGACCAGAGAGAAGACTATGGCCACGAACGGGCGACGTGGTCGCAACAAAATTCCGATATTATGTAGCTCAGGATGTTGTCAACACATCAGCTGACTGTCTTTCCTATTGCATAAATACTGATTCTAGTTTGCGTGGCACTGTTTAATTCATGCGGCATTTGAAGTCGCTCAAATTCTTGATTTTGCCCATCTTTGTTCGGTGAATACGTATCAGGTGCTAAAAGTTAAATATACTGTTTTTGTATTGCTGGTCAGTGTCTCTAAAATCGAAGCTGTTCATTCTACAACGAAAGATGTTCCTACTACTTTCCTACACATTAGAATTACGAGGAGATATAAAATCCAAAATCTCACGGGTTATTTCTTAGATCTTTTCCACACAACATCATCGATAAGTGGAACTCCACTCCTGAAGAGCTAAGAGATGCTATATTAAATCATAAAGTTCCCTCGCAGTCATAACCATATCATACACGCTAATAAGATGATTAAAAACTATGCAATTGGCTACCAATATGAATATGCAGAAAATGATATACGATTTCCTTCTGTAAATAAAAGAGTACGTCTCTGAGGGACCCTCCACTTAAATAAATAAAAGAGGCTACTCGCTAAAGCTAATATCTAGCGCACGCAGGAACTTTCGATTCTCTGTGTGCTCTCACCATCCCTAAACTCCTCTGAAACGTTGGATTGCCAGTCAAAGATTTTCTCTCTCTTCCCTTAATCCTATTAATACGAATTGATCTCTGCACATACACCCTCCGAAAGAGGATTATCTCCTCATATTTATCCGTCCATGCTGTCCACCTTTTCAGATTGTTGTGGCTACGATATAACATTTGCCCATCAGAGTTCCTAGATTGAAATTGCGAAGTGTTTTTGGTCTTTGCCACTGATTTCAAATTCTAACAAATTGTTCTTACAGTTTTATATTCTTTATCTATATCGTTTTTTTTAAATGAGGACATTTGAGAAAGCGGGTAGCTTTAATATTCTGAAATGCCACGTGATAACACTATCGTTGGGAGCAAGTAGTAATAAGATAAGTGGTTCACAAGAGAAATGGTTCACATTAGCGACTCGTTAAGCGGTGAAGTAAAAAGAATCTGAGCATGTGCGGAAGAATTTGGCGGGAAACGTCGACCCAATCAATCGATCGATATTTACTGTGGTGATCACCAATTTAAACTTCAGTAGAAATTTTCCATCGCAGTTGGGTCCGTTTATTTTCTGTGCCATCTTTTCTTATAAGAATATTCGACCTGGTACACCTTCAATTACGAATTAGTGTAATAAACACAGTCTTTCAATTGAAACAATTTGTATCTTCATTTGTATCCGGTTGTGTGAAATTTTTAATGATTGCATTGGTGAAACGGTTAAATTATGACAGAAACGGGATGATCTATTTTATTACGATGAGTTAATTATTCCAGAAAGGTTCTTTCTCATAAATTTAAGCAATTCATTTTGTTTTATTTTTTTAGAAACATTAGAGGAAGACATTTTCAACACGGAGACTTTATGATTCATTGCGACTGGTGATTCAATTTTAATGGGACATTATTGTTTAATTAATAGGTTGTAATTACTAAAAGCGTTCATTCATGAAGGCTGCAATTGCGCGTAATATTTAAATCAAGTCGAATGAAGGAACATTAATCAATCTGGTCTCTTTGTCGGCTTTCGTCAACAAATTGATCATGATTCTAAGAGGTTCTTTTCTACGCATGAGATTTCATGGATTTTCTGTTTTTCCATTAACTTTCGTAATCATGAAGGGGGAATAATGAGGATTACGAGTTTATAAGTTTTACTCAAATTGTAATCATGTAATACCTTTTGTGTGAAATGGTCAAACAGTTGATTGGTTCTAGTAAAGAGCTCTTTCCGCCTTTTCATCTCTAAGTCTATTTGATTTTTTTTGATAAGATTTTAGATTGCTTTGGCATGCATATAACCACTTGGGCGTGTAATTAGTGTCAATCTCACATTTACATAAAAAAATTCGAATGTCTTTCTTTCTTTCTTTCTTTCTCTCTCTCTCTCTCTCTCTCTCTCTGTCTCTCTCTCTCTCTCTCTCATAATTACAATGCTTCTGTTGCGATATAATACCAGACTCTTAATTTAATTACAAGAGTATTAACAAATTCAGCGGTCGAATAGATCTAAGTTTTAAACATGTATTTATTTATTTTAATTTCTATTCATAATAATATCAAACAGTTATATCATATACATAAAAGAAGACATAATATCACGATCGTTTAGCCATGGAATGTATTCCCTGCATAGCGTACAAGTAAAACTGAGAAAGCAATATGTTCGTCGATCTCCAATTGTCATATCGGATGAATTAAAACTTTGAGCTTAAAGTATAATTTTATTATCATAATTAAAAAAAAAAAAGTAAAATATAGAAAAATATATTCAACGTATTTAATCATAACTTAGGAACTACTTAAGCCTAACTCTGCAAACAATCTGACAATCAAAGTTCCATAATGCTAGCTACTAATGTTCTCACCAAAAACTCAATGCAATAGTTGCATGTTACTACTGGTGTTCTCCTCACGATAATGTAAAGACCGCAGATGAAATTCCAAATTTTGCTAAAATATTGCCAACAGGCATTTTCATACCATCTTTTATAGCCTGACATGAGTATTACTAATATACGTCTGAATCTGAAATAAAAAAATAAAAAAAACTACAATGGAAATTATTCGATAGCAATGAGGATGTGTTTGCTAATGTAGTTCGGGTAATCTGACATGATCAACTCAGACAAGCTTGATAACAGAAAAATGATCTTTTGAAGCTTGTGAGAGAGAATAAAAAATGATTACTTAGCGAAGACTTACACGTAAAAAAAATCTGATAAAAGCATTGACTATGAGAATCTTTTAGGCTAACTCTAGAATATGTCATCCATGTTTGCTTAATGTCGAGAATTATTTTTTCGGTTGTCGGTCCAAATGATACAAAGGATATTAAATTAAATATACTTAGAATTATTTTTAGAAGAATTATTAGAAGAACTTTTCTTCTTCTCTAATAATTTGGACTTTATCTTATTTTCACTATATATTTTCGATTTTTCAATCTAAAATCACTAATGTTTGATGCTATTTGGAATAACATGTATCCCCATTGTCTGGTTTCAAATTCAAAATACAAAATTTATCACATCTGAAGTCAATAAATGTTCCCAAGTCAACACACCAAAGTTAAATAAATGACGCAAAAATATTCTGAAAAAAACATTATTTAATTAAAAAATTAATTAATTAAAATATAACGTTAAATTAAAAATTAATAGTTAATTAAAATGTAGCTTTGGTTTCTAGATTTTTAAAATAACCTAAAAAAATTTGAAATAAACCCCACAGTTAGACCAAATAAGATGAGATAAAGAATATATGAAAAAATCTATTCATTAAGAGATTCGGACATCCCCGCGGAATAGTGGATCCTGCCTCGAATTTCACAGTACGACCTCACACCGTTCCAAAATGGTGGAGGCAAATTCACAGACGTGTTTGCAAATTTGTATAATAAATGAAAATGCGAGATAAATAATATTTGAACATGGTGAAGTGATTGGATGTTACAGTTGTGGGAAAGCTACTAGTAAAATTTCTGCGATATTCACGTCCTCATCCACAGTAAATGTCATTAGGAAGTGGAAACTAGGGGTTACGACTGTAAATCAGGACCTATGCTGATTAACACCGTCCACATAGAATGGTGGAACAGAACTGAATCGATTCGACAGAAAACATTTGTAAAGAATTCCAAAATACCTCCGGATGTAAGGTCGTACTGTAAACGGTAGACGTCCGAAATGTTCATATGTGGTTATTTAACTAATTAAGAGTAATATCGAGTTCAGATAACAGCTCATTGATGTCGGTATTTCATTGAAAAAAATATCGCTATCCTATTAGAAAATAAGAAAAAAAAAGTTTTTTTTTTTTTTTTTTGATTTTACACTATGCGATAAAAATGAAAGAGACATACTTTCTTCAATAAACATCCACATCAAATAGTGCAATGCTGGGATGGCCGCCAATTTAAATTGAACATACCCCTAACGGTAGAACACACACATTTGATTTCGGGAAAAAAATTCAATATTTTTCTTTGACCTGTGCTACCTTTTTAGCATGGGGTGTGCCTTATGCTGTGCCTTAGATTTAACCAAAATCACTTCTACTCCATAGCCATCCGACTAATGAAGCAAAACTGCTTTATCTGCATTGGAATTATATTCTTGGAAGGGTCGCTCTTGCTGTACTGATTCCTGGAATCTCTAGCAGTTGTTTGGTTTGGTATTAAAAACGTGAAAGGGATATTAATGTACACGAAAGACGGATCCCAATTTTAGCTTAGAGACAGGAAGAACTGTGATTGAAACTGTAGAATGTTGTTATAAAAAGGTCGTTTTGGATAAACCCGTCACTGTTTAACCGTCAATTTAAAATTTTATTAGCTTCCATCTTCCATCGTTAGGCAAGAAAAAAAAAATGCTTAAGTTTTAGAGCGAATGATTTTCATATAATCGTTATATTTGAATCTAAGTTGTTATTTCTGTGATTTTTTGTTTGAATAAAATTTCCAATTAACACATATGGATTTAATGGATGTAAATTAAAATGAGATTTAATGTAGATCTAATTATTCATCTGAATTTTATTTAACTACATACTCTAAAAATGGTTCCTTGTTCGAACGCTGATCGATAATAAATTCAACTAAGACTCCTATTCTTTAATAACACAAGGAAAAATAAATATTCGTCGTCATTACATTGATGGTATGTTTTTTAAGTCAAAGATAGCTTTTTCTCCACTTGCCTGAAGCTCTAAGTTTTAATCAAAAGTCATCCAGTCGTACCATCAATGGCCAGTTAGAAATACAAATTATGTCGCTATTAAAAACGCAATTGAAAAAATAATTGCTGTATTTGCTTTTAAATATTATGGAGATTACAGATAATTAATGAAAATAATTAAATTCATTTTGTAAATATAGTCTTTAGTTTTCCTCATGTTAGATGGCAGCACCTTTTCAGTAAGACAGGCTTCCTATAAAATTCAATTTATTATTAAATGGTTGGTATTGATTTTTTTTCCTGAGAATTATTTCTTTAGGTTCAATCAAGATATGGTTTTTAAGGCTTTAAAATTATCTTAATAAGCAGAAAATAAATTCTGATGGTAAAATGGTTCATGATAAAATTTTATTATTTTTTGATTGAATCTGCATACCTCGAAGAAGAAAAGTAAACTATGTATAAATAATTGTGCATAGAAAAAATACAAATTCAGATGGAAAGCAATTAATTAAAATAACAGTCGAAATCGAAATTTTTAAATGGAACCTATCTGTTAGAATGAATTTGCTGTTTTTAATTTATAAATAAATACACTGTCGATTTACATCTATTCAAGGTATATTAACCAAGAAACTTAAAAATTTAAATGGAAACAATAAAAAGTTTTCCAAATAAATAAAAAACAATCGATTTTAATTAAATTTAAAACCGATTTAAACTTTAAAAGAATTGAATTTAAATTAAAATTGCAATATTACAGTCTGCATATACTCTATATAATTTTAAAAATACATATTTAAGAAAAATTTAAAAATGCTACTATTTCTTTTATCTCATTTCAGAATATAATTTAAAAATATAAAAATCAGCAATAAATAATATTCAAAAGTTTGTTCACAGTCTTTACAAAATATATAAAACGCGATATGTACTTTTTATGAATATTTTAAATATCCACTATTTCAGAAATTCACGAATATTTTTAAAAATCTTCTATAAAATATGAAGTAATAAAAAATGTCAAAATATAAGAACAAGAAAATAGCTTCATAAAGTCTTTCAGTGAAAACATCAGCAATAATAAATATCCGAAATGACTTCAAGGTCCCATTCGGTAAAGGATTTTTGCTACAGGATCCGCGACTAAGAAATGGTTCCAAGAATGGTTATTGTCTGACTGCTGGTGTTGATCTTGCAGTTGATCTTGAAGGACCCCGAAGAGAGGGTGGAGGGCAAAACGAAGCATCGACTCATTCTTCAATTCGTCGTTGGGGTCACGAGGATCGTCTTCTCCTTTTATCCGAATATCTGCACAATTCCTGTAGGTTTCTTGAGGGCCGCATCCGACGGCCCCTTGTCCATCTTCACACATACCCCAAGAATTGGCTATATTAAAAAATTTTAAAATAAGTTTATTATTATGTAATTCCTATTCCTTTATAAAATTTATAGAGTGGATTGACTCCACATTGAAATTAATATTAAAAAGATTAGAGAGCATTTAGAAAGTTCTCATGAATTTTTATTGCTCGTTTACGTGACATCTTCAGGATTTCTTCAGGTGTTATTGGATATGAAGGGTATGTAATAATAAAAAAATACCCCCCCCCCCACCAGGAAGGTTAAGGGAAATAGCGGAAGTCCTGAGTTCATCTTTTTTTACCCCTTTATTTGCACTTTTAAACCCCCAAATTTTTTTTTATCAAAAAATTGATTTTCCTCGAATGTAGTATTTAGAAAATATAAAGGAGCTCTATGTTCTTTTCTTTCTCATTATTTCCGGTCGAATGATATATCACATACCATATGTTGCAATAGTTCTAAATACCAAGCGACTGCCACTCCCACAACTCAGACTCCACTGAGACAATTTGGGTCAAACTTCATAGTAATGTAGATCTTGCTTAGAAGAATCTGCATATCGAATTTCACTCCTTTACCTCTCCCCACTTAACAATTTTATGTAGCATGTCATCCTATCAGCATGATAGGAAAGTGGGCAACTTTAGCGATAAGGCTAAAATTACCTAAATTAGATGGTCAGTAAATATTTCCAGTTCCACTCTTCTGACCATCTAATTTAGTTCATTTAATATTCTTGTAGTTCAGGTTCGCGTTTTATTCGCTATATTATTCTCCCTCTTGAGCCTTTTCCCTTGCCCTCCTCTATTAGGTTCACTATCCGTGAGCATGTGCTGTATTTTATTCTGGAAATAAGCACTTTTTATAATTCTTTTATTTTTGTATGTACATGTATAAGATCATTTTAAGTGTAAGAATTCTACAAATGCTCTGTTAAAATTGGTAAAAATAATTTCGTGAGGGCTCCTCATTAACTCATCTGAGCATCTAATTATACGGTTTATCGAACTACAAAAATGCAGGCACTGTAAATACGAATTAATGCCGGGATTGGACAAAATAACGAAAACTTCTCGTATTTGTCGTATCTTACGTTAACGAGTTTGTCCTCCTCCGAAATGTACGCGTCCTTAATTGTTTAACCAAACCGAGGAACTACGGATAATCCTAATACCAAAGAAGAATAAACAACCTCTTGTCCACAACAATTTATTAATCCTTATGCGCATTTCGGCTACCTTGTAGCCATCAATCAGCGGAATACAGAGTACATGAGCCAAAAGACGGTATTTATACAGTAGGACGACCAATCAGAAAAATTGTGTTATTGTAATGTTGATCCGTGTATTGAGAGCTACGGTATCGAAAGTCAAGAGAGAAAAACTATCTTCTGTTAACGGTAAAAAGAAATCGGTATATGTGTATTTTAGTATACCAAGGCTCATACTAATTCAGGATTCGTTAATACTTACGGAAAATAAAGATAAAACTTAACGAAATGGTAATGCATTAGCAGCATACACTTTCAATATAAGAAATTATACAGAATTAGGGACTTGGGCTTAAGATGTCAGCTTATTTATTTATTTTATTTATTTAAATAGGTTAGATAAAATTCAACGACGCCCATCAGAGCCAGAATGATCAAAGACCGACAAGTGAGGCTCTGGGTTAGAAAAAAATAACAAGAGAGAAAAATAATAAAAGTTAGTAAAAAAAGCTATCAACAATAAACAATAGAATAAAACAATAAACAATCAAAAACAAAATAAAAACTGATACAAATCAAGATAGGCCGAGAGCATAATTTAGACGGCCTTAGCATAGCTTTATGAAATTAATATAAGATTAAATAAGGCAAAAATGCAAATAATCGACATTAAAAGCTAATATAATAATTATCAATACCTAGTAATTCCATATAGGCAACAAATAATAAATAAGATATGATTATAAAATGTTGGTACTGCCAATAGTAAGTAGAAAAAAAACATCAATAGAGCAAAAAATGCAGAAAAAATACATAACAGCATCAAGCATATAGGATAAATTAAAATGACAGTAAACAAAGCTTATCACTATTTTAACAAATAAATAATTTACTACAAAAGAACTTCTGCATATAAATGCAGATACTAACTTAAAAGCTAACATAAACATTCAGTAAACATGTAAATTTTTAAAGTTTTGCGAAAAATAAGATATGGAGACAATAGACGCATTTCAGGTGGCACCTGCGCCCAATATTTAACACCGACAAAAGATATACATCTATTTCTATAATTTAAACGGGACAGTGGAAAATAAATATTATGAGCGTTCCTGGTCGGATAATTATGCCTTTCATTATTACAGCATATAATTAAATGAGTAGTAACAGTAAGTAAATAATTAACAATCTTATATACAAAGGAATAGAGCTGAAGAAAATATATCTGCTGAACAGTCAGAATAGAGAAATAGTGGGTTACAAATGACCGCTTAGGAACATTGAGAAGGGTACGGAGAAACCACTTCTGGAGCTTACGGATCTTAGTATTAGTAGAGCCCCAGAATATTACTCCAAATCAAAGAGAAGAATGGATCCATGAATAATACAGCAACAGTGAAATGTTGCGTGGTAAAAAGTTTAACCTGGAAATCAGGCCTTGTTTCATGTTAGCTTGAGCAGAAGAGAATTCAAATGAGAGTCCAGGAAAGATCACAACATAAAGTAAGATCCAAATGTTTAAAAGAAGTAGTACTCGGTTGGCCGTAATAAATTGGGAAAAAATTTATTGGGAAACTTACAGTGTAGCGGTCCGGATAATCAATTTTTTAGGGGCAGATAACTCGAAATTTGCATAAGAAATTATATTGAAAGCATATGCTGCTAGTGCGTTAACATTTCGTTAAGTTTTATCTTTATTTTCTCTAAATATTAACAAATCCTGAATTAGTACGAGCCATGGTATACTAAAATACACATATACCAAAAAGCTTCTATTAATATTGTATGGAAATGTAAGCTGAATGGTAAAAACTAACTCAAGATTATTACACAAATATAAGAGGAAAGTGACCAAAAGTGGGTCCTCATTTTGTTTTTTGATATGTACGAAGTAAAAAACATTGAAAAAATGTAGAACACGTACATAGTTAAGTTATTTTATAGCTCGCACTATTAAAAACACCATAAAATAAATCATTATTTAAAAACATTTTTTTTTCCAAAACCGGGCCCCCTTAGCCGGGCCATTCCATTTTATGAAATAAGGTATTTCAAGGAGAACATAAACAGGGTGGTTATAATTAAAGTTTAAGTTTCAAAACGCTATAAAAAAAGAATCACTTAGTAGAATGACATCCAATTGGAACGGAATGTTATTGAAGAAGGGGGAAAGCTTATGGCATAAGAAAAAAAAGTAGGTCCAAATTTTAGCAACAGATGGAGCTGTAAGTGTCAGAATTTCGGCTACAAATGACAAATGAATCGTAAAACAAAGGCTGAGGTGTAAGTTACACGTTAAACCAACTGTACTGTTCGGTTTTTTAAATTGCGGGAGACTGGCGCAAAACATGTTCAATATGCTGTGCAACAAGTTGAAATCGAGAAACAGCATGTTCCACAACTGATAGAAGTGTCTCCGGCGTCACGTTCAGAATGTGTTGCGCAATGCGTGCCTTCAATTCCGCTAAGTTTGCAATCGGAGCACTGAACACTGACAGGTATTTTCATTTACATATTCTGACGCTTACAGCGCCATCTGTTATTAAAATATGACCTACTTTTTTTTCCCCTTCTTCAATAACATTCCATTCCAATTGGACGTCATTCTACTAAGTGGTTCTTTTTTATAGCGTTTTGAAACTTAAACTTTAATTATAATCACCCTGTAAACTGAATGAAAGAGAACCATTTATTTCCTATAAAAACAATCATAAATAGTCAATTCATAATTTTTAATGAAATATCAGGTGTTCAATTACTTCAAAGGCATCTTAGATAAAAAAAAAAAGCTTATTTTTCCTTAGAAACTCTTTGCTGTATAAACCTTGGATCCTACAACAGAATTCTAAAAAGTTGAGAATAAGGAACCGTAAAAAATATGGTGGCTCGCTTTAGGAATAGGGTAGGGGGTCGGAGTAGAACCACCTCATGTATTTTTTGAATTAATGTTTTTCGATAACTATGCATGTTAACTATTAATACTTCAAACTAGACTAATATGTAGCTATTTTAATAAGGAATAAGTAGGTATAAAAATTAAATCACTTGAAGCAAAAATTACTTTCAAAATCCTGTCAATAAAACACGTGAAACTGAGGAGATAAAGTTCCGAAAAACACAAAAAAAACAATCTGTCGCTATTGAAAAACAACAGGTTGAGTAAACAGCTTGGGCGATGGTCCTCCGGTAGGCAGTTGCATCGTACAGAGCAGAAATTGAGGGGCTACTTTGGTCACTTTCCTCTACGAAAGGAACTGAAGAGTTGAATCTTCATGACACCATTTGTTCCAAAATAGTGAGATTGGAGCTTTATGAAAAGAATGTTCATGGTCGAGTTGTAATTGCTAAGCCACTAACACCCAAATGAAACGATACCCTTCCATACATAGCGAGGAGATATCCGATATCTGATTTCGAACAGGCAATTGCGAAAGTAAGACACCACGTTCAGCGGAACTCCTAATAGCAAGATGTACGAGAGTATGCAGTCATTATGGAAATTTCTAAATCAACTTTTAGCAACGTCATATTGAATCTCTTTCCTCTTTGTGCATATAGGAAAAAGAAAATATCCAGGTAAAACACCAAAATTGACAAGGACCAAAATAATGTCTGTTGATGTGGCAAACATTCATCAAGACTGGAAGCTCTACAAACCTGGAAAAGATTTCTTCTCGATTGGATCTCTCGATAACAGAGTTTGTGGAGGTTGTGTCGTAGTATGCTTTTATTACCTTGTGTCCATTAATCACAAGTCCATAAAATGCTATGCAATACATGACTTTTGGGATAATATGTGACTCTAACATTATGGCAGCATTTCGGGAAAGGTTTCAGAAGAAAACGCCCTGTGCTTTATGGCTCTAACATTTAACAAAATAGTTTAAGGGTATAGATGCGGTAATTTGAATTGGCATCTTCCGAGCATCTTTAGGATGAATTGGTCATATATTGGGCTTAAGTACGTTATGATCACCTCTAGGAAAGGTCGACCAGTGGCTGTCATGAGGAAGAACAGAGAAATATATCGCCATATAGTTATAAAAATCTAGCGGTGAATAGGCCGCAGATTGGATGCAGTCATAAAAGTCAAATGATACGATAAAAGCTCTTTTTGTGCAATAAAAATTTATGGTTGGTTCGTTATATTTGTGTCAACTTTTAGGACATTTTTGCGTCCTTTTCATATGATTAATATCTTTACGCATTCCTGAGATAATTACATATATTGTTAAATATATTTTTAGTCATTCCTGGGACAAACAAAAACATCCATGCCCACGGCGGGATTCAAACTCGCGATCCGGCAGATTCAAGAATTGGAAAACCTACGTCCCAGCGTTCTCGGCCACAATAAAGATTTGAAAAACAAAAAATTTAATTCTTGTCAAGAGATTTCCTGAAGAAAATAAACAATTGTACTGAATTGCTGAATTGGTTTTCTTAAAAGTAACTTTAAATCCCATCATTTACCTGCTGTCCAATGCCACTGAAGAACACAATGCTTGCAAACGACCTTAGAAGGAAGCTTCATTTTGAAAAGAAAATTTTGCTTGTCCGAACTGTTAACTGGGATATGGAATTTTGTCCCAGAGCCATCGGCCATCTCTAAAAGATTTTTATCCAAACACTCCTGAAAATAAACAAATTGCAATAGGATTTTAAACGATGCACATTTAATTGCCTGTATTTCTTCGCCATTATAAAATCTGATGCATTTAGGGTTTACAAATTTTTTTTAAAATTATCTATTTAATATAGACTGAGAGTAAATTTTTGGAATAATAATTTAAAGCATTTTTATGATTCTTTTGCACTATAAAGAAATTGTATTTCATTTCATTTATTCACAGTTGCAATACAGATTTTTAAGAAACTATGGAGAAAAACTTTGGGAGTTGATTGTTGAGACGGTAAGGAGCAAAAAATATCGTATGAATATATACCCGGAAACGCACGGTAAACTTATAATATCGGCATGGACAGGAGTGACTCTTACAGTCTCACAAACGCATATGTGTGGCGATGTGGTTACTGTCGTTCGGGAAATCCCGCATGATACATTCGTGCTGTCTCCCTTCTATTACCATTAGGCCATCCATACAAATCATAAAAATTATGTCCGTCTGTTCTGGCGTGAATAACTGGTTATCCTGCACACAGTTCATTGTCTAGTTATCCATCTCATATTGAACTCGGAATTTGGTTCTGCTAAAGCGATCGCTGCTACGACAGATTAATAACTGTATTGTCATCAGTGGTATTTTCCTGACTTACGTTCAAATATTCGTGTCAGCAATCAATCCCCAAAATGTCCTTGCAGTTTCTTACCATCCGGTATTATGAAACATCTGTGTTTCATATATAATGTACCAGAGGCAAAATAAAAATCAATAGAATGATTGTTGTTTTCCCTTAAAGTGAAAGGAATATAGATATTCTTCTTATAAGATGGACGAAAGAATTTTTCAGAGAGGAAAAAATCTCCAATCGCGAAATAATATTTTTACTTGCTGGATATAAGGCAAAGATCAGACAATATAAGATTAAGGTTTTAAATTTCAGTATACTGGACTGTTTTCATAATTTAATAGAATTCCTCGGGGGGAGGGGGGAACATGATAGGAGTAATAAATCCTTGTAACCATTCACCTGCGTAACTTCCGTTTTGTTATCTCCTACACTGGGACACACACGGAACTCGAAGTAACCCTTATGGTTAGCTGTTATGTCTACAAGAACGTCGATCTCTTGACCCTGCCTGTAAGTATTGGTGACCAGTCCGAGGAAATAGCGACCTCCAGCTTCATGGTGGCGCTTCCCGTTGTGCGCGTCCCCGCATATGCCACATTTGCCCTCGTTGGCCAGCCATTGGATCTTTTAATATAAAAAAATGGGAAATAAAATATTAAGATGAAGTTTATACAGGAAAAGTCAATTTCGTTCTTTCTTTTAATTGTTCTATTGGTCAGTAACAAAATTTTATGTTACGTGTTTCTTGATTCAGTTCTAATTATAAAGTGCTTTTTTATTTTTAACTTTCAGCTCTCAATTCAAAAGTTTAAAAATAAAATATAAAAAACATATTCACTCATATCACTCATATCATAGTCATAAGATAATATCGATATTCATATGTTGCTTCTTTGATGAAAATGATATCTTCTTGGAGTGATCAAAGTTTTTCAAATAAAATTCGGGGAAACTTCCTTGTGATATGCTTTTATGACTGTTTTCAAAATAATCAATATCATATTTATGTCTTCTATTTTATTACTAAACTTTTGCATTGAGAGGTAAAAGGTTAAAAAAAAATCGTATAATTTATGTACAATAAACCTTCATATTAATATAATTACACTAAATTATATTCTAATATCTAATATTTCACCGATTAAAAAAAAGGATAAAAAATATAAATTAGATTATATTAATTAGAACAAAAATGACTTTTAGGGTAACAAAAAAGGGGAAAAAATCGTGCATCCCTAAATAATAAAAATAAATAAATCAAAGTGATATTTTAATAAAAATAAAAAAGTATACAAGACGACAGCCGTTTAGATTTTACATCATTATCAAGGCTCAAATTAAAACGTATTATAAATTGAAGAAATAAACTAATCTTTGTAAATAAATAAATAAATAAATAAATAAATAAGTAAGTAAAATATGAACTTTTTATACAGGGTGATCCAAAAGTCGTGCACATCCAAAATCGATTGTCTATAAATAGTGTAATGGTTGAAAAGTTTCCCCGGCTACTTTGAAACTTTTACATTGAGAGATAAAAGCATATGTTGCAAAAATAAACATGGAGAGGTTTATTTTGAGCATATTTTGTAAAAATATATATGTGTTGTGTAAATACTATATCAAATAGTATTAAATAGTATTACTTAACGTCGTCTGGTTTTTATTATTATTTCGATGTCGTGACTTTTGGATCACTTTATAATAATAGGTTGATGCATTTATAATCACTTTATATAATAGGTTAATGCGATTTAAATGAAGAATTGGCTCAAACAATGTGTGTGACACAAAAGATAAAGGAATATAAACAAGATTTGAACCTGAAGTTCAATTATCCAGGGCAACCCTGTGTCTCTGCTAGTTGTAAATATAAAAGATAAATAATAAATAGCAGTAACCTGGTCAAATTAAAATAAAAATGTTAATAAATAAGTAAAGGCATATAAGAAAAAAAAATTAAATTTGGCACAAGGGTCCATTTCTCAAGAGGGGTTTGAATATTTAATACTGTAAAGAACTTTTTGATTTGAAAATTTGACTCTATGAGATAGTTTTCAAATTTAGGATTTCCATTGCGTCTTAATAAGTCAGTTTTAAACTGGTAGACATCTGTCTTTAGAATCCAAAGACGAGTTTGGCAAAATTGGACTTGTGTCACTAAAATTTGCATAAGCAAGATGTTCTTTATGTTTGTACTTTGTCTAAGCTATGAAGGTAACCATACTGTCAACACCTTAGAAAGAAAGCCAAACAATTGAAACGTCATATATGGTTAAATCATCATATTTCGACCATTGTTAATCGTATTTTACCAATAACAAGCCCTAAATTTGGTCGACTTATGATGATGTAACAATGTATGACGTTTCAGTTGTTTGGCTTTCTTTCTAGGAGGTGTTGATACTGTGGATACTTACAATTAAGAAGAAACAGCGATAGTTTTTATTCCTTATATGCGCATTTCGATTACTATGCAACAAGGATGGGTTGTATGCCAATTGAAATGTGGTTATATGGAATAAAAAAAATTCTTCGTGGACAAATGGATACATCGCTGTTTCTTCTTAATACAAAATATTTTGGAAGCGAGTGTGCATAATTAAAATTTCCAAATTCAATTGTAGACATTGTTGATTTTCTCTTAACATTAACATCAGAAATTTAATTGGACACACTCAGCTTTTCTTTCGTCGTACAGAGTGTATGTAATATACATATCGATAATGATGGATTTCTTATAAAAAAAAAAATTTATTTTATTATTGTTGTTAGTTTTGAATGAGATCCTGGTATTTTTATTCTGAATAAAGCAGTATGACTGGTCTCGAAGAAAGTGGCTTATCGGTTCTTTTTATTTACTTATCTTTCTGTCTATTATTTATTTGCTCTAATCGTTATGGGCATCTTGTACAAAACTTGAGAAACGCCAAAACTACTTTAAAAATAATAAAATTTAAGCCACTGAATTTAATTCATTATCCCAAATTTTCTTAATTTCTCCGTTTGACTAATGACTTTTTCAGAAACCTTAATACCAGAAGTTTAAAATGTTATTAGAAATGTTAATATGATGCTATAATGAAATCTTTAAATCGCGATACGGACGAACTCATTTATAACTTTAACTTGCTTTAATATGACACTTCACTTTTTCTTACATCATTATTTTCGCAGTCAACATCTTAGAACACTTTCGCATAATAATAACCAAATATCCAAACTTGTGCATATTGCAGTGTAAAACATTTAATGCGGTTTTTAAATCAATCTGATAAACAAAAATTCTGAAGTATCACGTGGAAATGGCAAAACCTGTATGCATAACAAATGTATTTTTAATCATAAATCGCAAGGCATTTGAATTATGAAAATGACCTTTTCAAAATAAACTAAATAAGAAATGAAAACACGGAAATAGGCACCTCGGTTCTATTTTTTCTTTAATATATTCGTAAGATCAAATTTAAAGTGCCATTGAGCACAATGAAAGCCTCTTCCCTTATTCACGTGTTGGCGTCACATTAACGCACTTTTCAATCTCGTATAATGGAAAGAAGGGGCTCACATCTATCACAGCCTTCAATACACACAATGGCGCTGAATTATCTGCGATGCCAAGCGCACAAAAAGTTTGCCAAAGACGAGATTTCTTTTCGCCAAGTTTTCTTTGGTGTTCAACGTGGAATGCTTTAAAGATCCAACGTCAGAAAATGAAGGTTTTTTTTTTTATTTTAAAGCTTCTCCTCCACCACCCCCTATGCTTCAATCTTTTGTTTTCCCTTTCTTTCCAAGAGCATTGACATAAGCAGGCTCTTCATAAAAATAAAAAAAGAGAGAAGGTTCCACGGATTTGTGACGTCAGGGGACGCTGAGCCCTTCGGGAATGGTTCCACCAACGGCACGTACCCTCGCCTCCTGTCACTTGCAGCGACAAAACAGGCAACTCCGCTTCCTTTTTGTCTACGCATAAATTTCAAGGTTATCGTTCCCTTTCCCTTTTTCACTTTTTCTCACTGAGGACGAGAAATCACGAAATACCACACCAAACCTCCCTCTTCCTTCGTTTCCCTTTTCCCTCATTTTATTTATTTTTTTATTTTTTATTTTTTTATTGCGTTCTCAAGATGTTTTTCGGACGAAGCCATCGGTCCTTGACATCATCAGCAACGAAAGAAAATGATAAATAAAAAAATAAGCTAATAAATAAAGGTATTATTATTATTATGTCATAAAACACTTTGAAAAACAGAAATTAGATAATTTGCATCGAATAAGATATATGCAAAATCGGAGCGTTAATGTCAAAATGAAAGAATAATCTAGACGGCACCACATTACAGACATATCATCGTTAAGAAGGCAGACGGGAAGTCGAAATAACGTCAAATCAAAGGCCCCGAAGCCAAAATAAAATTTTAAAAAGTGAAAGTTAGTTACCTCTGTCTTTAATAGTGTTTCTGGGCTGATGTAAAAAGGTTAGACGTATTTCAAAGAACTCCAAAACAAACTGGCATTAAGTTTTTAACAAAGAAATTGACATTGCAAGAAATAATAATTAATATATTTTTAATGTTAAAATAGGCAGGTTTTAATGGTTTAATAGTTTAATGGTCTCCTGTTTATAACTATTAAAAAAATAATTAAGATAACTGGAGATAGCAATGTCATTGCCCCTGACGATTAAATTTTTCCACGTATTTGCAAAAAATTAAATTTTTTTAAAATTAAAAAAATTTTGTTGTTTGTAGATGAAAAATATATTATTATTTACTATTGTTTTTTTAATGTAAATATAGGAATGAGAGATAGAAAAAATAAACTCAAATTTTAATAAATATATTGCAACTTGAAAGCAATTTTCAGGTTTGGAAATTTTATAACTTTGTGAAATGAAATGTCTTTACAAATGCCTATGTAGCTTTTTATTAATACACGCATTTCCTGTTAAATCTAGAAAACGCTTTGTTCAGTTTTTCGCTCAAAAACCTGAGAAAAAGAAGCTTAATAGAACTTCTTTAGATTCCTTAGAAACTTTTAATTGGCGTCCGGTTGGATGTAATTTAAACTTGTTCAATCTAGTAGCTCCATAACAACCTCTGGAAATTTGAGCTTCCTGCTCTCCATGGATCTCGAGATAAATCTTGACCACGGACGGACGAGCCAAACCTAATAAGCCCGTTTCCGAAAGAAATGGCTTATAAACGTCTTTCCGATAGACCTTACCACAATGGCTTTCACGACAAGTGGATAATTGATCACGGATTGAAAATCCGGTCCTAGTAATGGGTGCGTGGGAGGAAGGGTTTCCAAAGAACGAGTAAACAGTGAGGTGCCATAAAGATTTTCTGAAAAGGATCAGAAGAAGGGAAGCGTTTCTTCCGTCTTACCGCATATCCTCCGCAGAAGTTTTCGCTGTCATCATAATTCCGGGCAACATCGTAACCGAACCTCCAAACGGAGCCTCGATTAGGAGGCACCAGCAGAATGCCGTGACACTCGACGAGGGGAAGGACGACGGCGACGACCACCACCACCGACGCCGACAACAGACTCCCAATCACCCGGCGACCTGCAAGAAATGGTAAACACGCCAACCGAGATCAATACACAGGAATCACGACCTTCTTCGCTGGCGCATGGAACACACACACACATACTTCTTTCGAAAGAAAAAGGAAAAATTCATGATTTTGCAATTTTTTTTTTTTTTTTTTTTTTTTTTTACGATTTTCACATTCAAATAATAAAACCATAAAAATATTTATTTATTTTTTCAGTGTTATGTGTTAAGGTTATTTATTATTAAACCTTACTTAAGTATTAAATCATTTAAAATGTATCAATCTTCTTCCTTCAAATAATTACACAGGTCTGCGAATTTTAATTTTTTGAAATAGTTTTAATATAATTCTGGTATGCTGATTTTAAAAAATTAATTCAGATTCCATCCATCATGCAAAAATTTTTTCACAAAATGCAAATAAAATAAGTAATATTTTTAATAAATAAATTATTATAAATAAATTGTAGAACTATTTTTAATTAACGCCACAAGCGCAGAATGTATTGTTGCCTTCTGGAATGGTGTAATTGTGCTCTAAGGAATTCCTATGGTTAGACAACTAAAATACTGTCCATTTTTATAAAATAACGAGTAAAATGAGCATGCCATTTTATAAACAAACCTTACGTAATTGCGCAAAATGTTTTTTAAATTTGAAATCAGCATGTTGAAATCAATACAAATCACTGAAAAGTTTCTTGACAATAAATCATCATCGTAGACCTGTGTAATATTGTCCATTATAATGCCGTGGCCTGGTGGGCTTTCACTGAACACAACTTCTGTGAAGTTAAGCTACATCAGGCACGGCTCGTCACTGGATGGGTGACCATCCGTGATAGCCAATCTTTACCCCCCCCCCCCCCGGCTGCTGTGACCATCATACAGCAGCCCTGAATCCAGGGACCCAACTCGTCGGCCTCAGGCCATACAGGCCCTGGATGGACGTATTGGATCAAATTAATTAATAAAATAAAATAAATAAAATAATAAAAATAAGTGAGCATGTCGTTTAACCAACAAACTTTAAGTAATAGCGCAAAACGGTTTTAAAATTTGAAATCAGATATTCAGATTAGTAAAAAATCACTGAAAATTTTTAAACCCAAACCAGACCCGTAATATATTTTTGTAATTATATTTAATCTTTCCCTCTAGAATCATGCTTTAAATTAAAAGAATATATAAAACAACATGGAAATTGAAGAATTCTGAAATAATTCATACAAGTATAATAATTATACAGTATTAGAGTAAGGAAGAATGCGATTATGCATCTTAAGAAAAATGAAAGATTTTACATTAAAAAGTTTTCGTAAAAAATATGTTTAAATTATAAAATGCAAAGGAGAGCTATTTATATATTTTTTGAAAACATTCCTTCGAAAAGAAGAAATATTAACTCATATAAGATAGAGGGTCAAAAATATAAAAATAAAATTGTCTCATGGAGCAGTCCGTTATTGATATCAGTCCGTGTTTCAAGTTAATAAAAAATCTAAGATATTTTAATCAATGCAACATTTGAACCATTATTAACGAGAAATGAACTTATCTGTGTAAACCAGGCCTAAGAATATAATAGTATTTTAAGGAAATTTTTATAATAGAAGAGTATAATAGTATTTCGGGTTCTTATCCCAATGGGATACAGAATTGCAAAAATAGTTTAATAATAATAAATAATAATAGTAGTGTTTCAGATTTAAGCGCAGCCATCTTCAACTGAAAATCAAAAACATATGAAATATAATAAATAGCAAAAAAGTCATATTCATAGAAAATTATTTTTAAAAATTTCCATCTATCTCACTTTTCTTTTTTTTCGTATTTGGTTGGAACTTCATCTTTATATTAAATGAATTAAACAACAACTCAAACCCTATTTTGAAACTCAGTTACTTTTTTTAAAATGCTTCAACTGGATTCCATAAAACTACAATGGCTTCTTACAGACTTCCGTCGAAATTATTAAAAATAACTCGGCAATTAATATGAGAATATCGAAAGCCAACTTCTTGAATGCAGTTTTCAATTGACAATAGGCCTGCTTCGGAATTCTGAGCAGTAGAGGCAAAAATTAAAAACTGGTTTTCTCTAAACGAGTTGTTAAGCTTTACAACGATTGACGCATCCATAATTATGATGGTTAATAAATTACTCTGCATTGAGTAACTATACAAAGAAGTCAGTCAATATGCTTTGCTAAATATGCCGGATAATGAAATTGCCGCTTATTAGAATCAAAACACTCTAAACAAAAATGATCGTAATAATCGATACTTATATGTGTTTTTGCATCCAATACATATTATTATAAGAATTAAATGATATCCCCATAAATTCAAACTCTTAATCTTAGGCACTGTGAATTTGTATGAATCCTTCATATATAATTTGTAAATAGTAAATGTTTAATAAAAAATAAAATAAAATAAATAAATCCAAAAAAATAGCTTTTTATTTTTGATTTATTTATTTTATTTTATTTTTTATTAAACATTTATTATTTATTGTATTCCGGGGTTCTTGTGTCTCGTCCTTCTCTTCTAATTCGTCAATATATAATTTATAGGAAGATCGTTGCTCAAAACAAATTATTCCGACTCGTAAATAACTTTTTTTGTAACTGGTGTTATATACAACTGAAAGGGTGTTTAAAAAATTCTGCTTTTTCACTCACTTTTCATTCTCTTGGCGAAGATGAGGGATGATGAGCTCTTTTTCGTCGCACCGATTCTGTCTTTGGCCGAGGGAGGACGAGGGGCCCGGGTTCAATGTCAGGGACTTTTAAGGCGCCCCCACCTCGCCGTGGAATGCGAGCAGACCGGCTGGCCCCCCGGGAATTTGTTTCTTTCTTCCCTTCCGGCGATAAAACGTGCCATTAATCTTCACCTTTATCGTCATTATTATCTTCGGTATAAAGAGGGAGGAATTAAAAAAACACACAACAAACTTGTTGACTTTTATTTTTACTAAGTAATTTTTTTCTCTCCTCTCTCTTTCCTTCCTTTCCAAATAGAAAGCAAACAAGGTGGTTTCACCAAAGTCTTTGACTTGAAGACTCACAATTGACACCGGTTGCGTAACCAAGGAAATTCAAGAAGTTGAAAAAGAAATAAAAAAGATCTTGTACATTCAAGAAATTTGCGATCGGTTCATCGGCTTCCTCCCTTTTCACCTTGTTCAACCACGTGTATTTCTCATATGATGCGGCAATTTTTAACCTCGAGTGATGATGACTTCGGGAATATTAGCGAATAGAAGAAAAACACTGCGTTGACTTGGCATTGGGAAAAAAAAAATTGAAATATTACCAAAAATTAGTTCCAATGGGACATTCAAATATCAATGGAAGCATCTTATATAATCATCTTACAAATTAAAAACGTTCCGCACAAATTAAAGATTATGCATTCTGTACCTCATATGTAACATGAGATTCATTAAAACTATCGTTTGATAGCAGAGCGTAAAGTTCGAGCAAAATATTTTCAAAATTTCTGAAAATATTTTCAAGGCAAAAGAAATACTTTTTTTTTTTTATTAGTCTACTTCATACCAAAGAATAGGAGTCAGATAAAGAGATAATCGTTTTTATGGAACAGTGAACACTGGAGGACAGGACTAAAATTACCTTACCAATAAAATTACTTTATTGGTGATAGTAATTGATGACCTCAATAACCTTTAAATGCACTGAATTATGAATTAATGGTGTCCTTTAATAATGATTTTATTGCGCAATTAAAATGGACAGGTTTTTGTTTTTTTAAACCGGATTTTTATTACATAGTTAATAACAGAAAAAATTATTTATTCAGCATTTATTAGTTTCAGTTTCTTAATAGTAATTTATAATAAATAATTCTAAAGTATCCTTCTGGCTGTCTATCACATCTTTTTGGACGGACCCTCCAGTGAACTAATGTCTGAAATACTTCGGAATCAAATAGTACTTGTAAAAATAGAAAATCGGCCTAAATTTTGAGGTGTATTTAGGACCCTCCTCATCTCACTGGAAACAACAGAAATATGCAAAAGTCGCTGCTATTACAAGCACATGACTATTATTTAACGATAACTGTTATTAACTCAAACTGTTATTAACATTCAAAGTTCAATCAGTTTCCCTGATATACGTTTCATAATACTATGGCCAAACGTTACAATGCCAAAAACTATGGACAAACGGTAATAACAAACTAAATAAGAACAGAAACCACAAATCCACTCATTTGTGGAATTGTGGTTGCTGTTCTTATTTAG
The DNA here is from genome assembly GCA_023313115.1 of Rhysida immarginata. Lineage (NCBI taxonomy): Eukaryota > Metazoa > Arthropoda > Chilopoda > Scolopendromorpha > Scolopendridae > Rhysida > Rhysida immarginata. The sequence continues at coordinate 7,444,583 of JAHWFO010015474.1, forward strand.
TTTGTTAATACGTTCACGTGTCAATCTAAGACTGTTCGTGAAAACACAGTTATGTTTCTAAAGACCAGTTTCATTATAACTAGATTTCTCTTATGATAATTAAATTCAATTATCGGAGAGATTGTAAATGTTTCGTTTCACCACAAGCTAACCATGTATAAGTGTGCCTGTCCAAGCTTTATTCCTCTAAATTCCATCAGATACCGTGTTATCGGTTGGATATTACTCATACAAGAGAACGACAGCAAAATGTAGCTGTTGGATAAAATGCGTTTATTGCTGTTTTATCGTCGCAATATTGTGTTTAGTTTAAAATCTGAATAAATTATAGTTTATATATTATTATAACATTTTATAAAATTGCACACGAGCGAAGAAGGATTTTAAGTGTTTACATATATTTTTAAAATTTACTTAATCGTTATCAAAAGCATATACGAGGATGCAACTTCGGCATTACTTCGATTTTTTATTATTGGTAACTCATTCATCTTTAGTTGCAGGTTTGAATGACGAAGAATTAAACTCTAGCATTCCTTAAGTACAATGTTACCACGATATCGCTGTCCGACTGAGTTTCAAACGGCTTGGCAAGGCTTCGCAGAATACCAAGAATCTGGGATGAACATCAGCCATATCGAGATGAGGCCACCAAATTGTCCATCTGTCGGTACAATAGATCTGCACTTTTTTCTAGCAGTAAATGTTATATGAACATGCGGGTGTAAAGATGTCCTATAGTAAATGGCGAGTTCCGACAATTCAAAGAAAGGACTGAAGAAAATTCTGCTCTCTTCAACATCAGATTCGAAACGTTGACTATTCTGCCCCAGTACCAACCAGATATTGCAACTATGACATTTTCTGCTTGTTTTGGTCCCTGGAGCATATCCTGAAAGTTCGTACAGACCATTCAGAAACACCCTGTATAAGTTACACCATTGGAAAGAGTAACTCACAAATTTCAGATTTCTGATATCTGCTGACATACGCTTTGCGAGAACCTTTTAAATATGTCTTTCCGTATTAAAGAATCATGCTTGGCGATCGTGGAGGCGCACATGCTAAATTTCGTGAGTATGACTTTGATAGAATAACATAGAAGAATATCGATACTCTGTTCAGCAAAAGAAAACTGAGCGCGACCAGTTAAATTTTAGATTTCAATTGATGCAAAGTAAAGTTAAGAATGTATAACAATTGAAATTGCAAATTTAAATGAACACGCTAAGTTTTTCTTCATTAGGCCCGCCGCAAATTCATTTTAGCGCTAGCAAAAAATGAATTTGCGGCGGGCCTTATACAAAGTATAGAATTTGATGGGACATAGTTAAAGCATTATAACATTTTAAATAAGAGGTTCATTAGATTTTGATGGGAAAAACGGTCATTTCCTGTGTTTCAAGTAGAATCGTTGCTAATCCAGCTGCATGGAACCGTCTAATTTAGTAAGAGATTACTGCTTCTCATTGAAAAGCATAGTGAGCGCGCTAATTTAGAATAATTAAGTTTAGAATAATCAAATGAAAATTAATCGGTATTCATTCCTGATTGATATATCTCCATTCACCATTGTATGGCATGTCCAAATCTTTTTGGGCCTGTATGTTTAACTGAACGTATCTAGAGTATGTAACAAAACATCGTTTCATTGTAGTGTCATCAAAATTGAATTATTAAACTAAATGCGCAGGATTCTATGAAGAAGGCGTCCGAATTTGAATTTTGAAATTTATTATCATTTTGCTCATTACAGAGTAATAAGTTCAATTTAAGAGAAACCAAAAACTGCATTATTCTTTTATCTATAGCGTTCTTCCTAATTCATAAGAATAATTTATTTGTCCGTCAGCAAGTTCACTTGCTCCGGTCTCATTACTGTAGGGTGTCCATAAATTATCTTTACAACTTTAGACTTTATTAAATACAAAACCATACAAAATATAAGAAACGGTTTTTAACATGTGACAAGTAAACTCAAAGTTTTTTTCCTCATTCATAAACCTCAAAGTATGGACCTCTCGCGGAGTGCAGAAGCATTGAGAACGCGTATCTTCAAATCCATTAGGTCACTAACCTGGTTCGGTACATCTGGTCGTTTTGGAAATCCCCACAGGAAGAAGCCTAGTGGTGTGAGGCCAGGTGATCAAGGCGGCCACCGAATTGGACCTTGGTTCCGTTGCACTTGGGTATCTGACTTAGTCTCTATAAACCAGGCAACGCACTGAGCTTCTTCCTATGGGATCCAAATTTCTCATCAAAACTGCTTCACCTAAAACAAAAAAAAATTATGAGTTTACTTGTCACATGCTGAAAACCGTTTCTTGTTATCTTGTATAGTATTGTAGTTATTAAAGTCTAAAGTTGTAAAGATAATTTATGGACACCCTATATATTCAACTTATCCGGATATAGGGCTAATGTATTTGAACCAACGCGGTGCAAATTTTTATAATTAATTATTTTTTGAAGTATTTACATTTTCTGAAAACGCTACGAAGATTTATATTTTGTGAATCATTTTGTTTCATGCTGAAATGCCTTCGAGTAATTTAGAAATTACCTAAATGTTATAAATTATTTAGTAATCACCTGATGTTGTTCAAACGGCTGAGTTCATTTCTCGGCCGAGGAGATCGAGAGTTCTTCAACAAAGAACTCCCGACCATGCCTTCATTTGTCGGAAGCAAAGACGTTAAATCATCTGAGAGATGCAAAAACTGGTTAAGCGGCTTATTAAATTAAAGCGATGCAATCTACTCCAATTTAAACTAAAAGCAGGTTTGAAATTTAAGGTATTAATACAAAATAATTCTTAATAAATTAGCGAAAATAATTTTTGTTTTAATCTTGCATAATATGCATCACTTTCAATCATTATATCAATCTGTACATTAAGGGGAAAAATAATAAAAATACCTCGAGGAAGTCGTATCCGATGTTAAAATATTGCCTCCACCCCCAAAATAAAACAAGGAAGTAAAAAGATACATGCCGTAAACAATTCTTGTTTTCACTCTGTACTAAATATTCTCTACTGAAGATTATCAGCACATCTGTGGACATGGTACTGTTGCGGCATTATATAGACCTTCCCGTTTATCCGTTACATAAACCTTCAGTTTATCATGTGGATTGATAACTACGTACCAAAAATCATGATAGCATATACTGAATGACAAAGAGCGCCTGGCATTGAAGAGGATGTATTATGACATCTAAGAAGTAGACAATACTGCTACGAAAACTTACTTAGAGCTGACTCTACATATTTGAAAGCCAGTTTACACCAAAACAGTGCGAAGGTATAGAGAATATCGTTGAACTGTAAGCACCAATACACTGAAAAACCTGGTGAATGCAACTCGGAGAAATTAGCATGCAACATTCTTGAATTACGGTTAAGTGAAAACGTGTTATACTGCCGGCCCCTGCAATCGAAAAAAATTGATATCGAGCCGGCTCCTGCAATCGAGCGGGTAGGCTTCCCGTTATACTGCCCTGTAGTTATTTGCAACACCCTGTACATTTTAAAGAAGTTAACTAATAGAAAGAAAATAAACAATAATATAGTCAATTTAACACCTCTAAATAACTTCACATTAACTATATTTCTACAGATTCCTTCCTCTCTACATTTATAAATAACGTTCCGACCAAAAAGGCGTTACGAGTGATGATATAATTTTAATTTTGCATCATACAAAATTATTCGTTTTGTGATTTTAGATACTGCGAAAAGCTTGCATATGTCATGTTTGTGGCCGGACGTTCGATTGTGAGCATAGTTGCGAGTAAAGAGAAGCACCTTACTTCACATAATGACTCGATACCTGTGCTTATTTCTCATATTCCAATTACCATAAGCCATTACTCATGTACATGATTCTGTAGACTCATCCACTGATAAATAAATAAAAGATTTATAGCTTGTATAAAATATTTATTTCTTTGTTGCACCTAAACCACATTATCATGATTCAATGCAGATTCGAAATTCACAAGTTTTACAATGCATGGGTAGTTTTTTAGTGACAATTTTTATAACCACAACATGGGTACGGTCAAAGCATAGCCATCTATATTTACTATCTATGAGGCCTGGTCAAGACCTACTGCTAATATTTCTTGTTGGTATTATGAAGAACGCCAATACTTAAGTTAGAAAAAACTAGAAATGGGTCGATAGAGTTGTTTTGTATCTGGATGCAGTAAGTTCAAGGGTAAAAAATTTATCAGAAAGCAGTGGATTATTAAAATAAAGCGGGATGTAGGCTCTGGGATATTATATTTTGCTAATATAATATCCATATATCTTACCTGCAGAGCATCCCCAATAAACATTAGACGGAGGAAGATGAAAAAAACTATACAAACAAAATAATGACACTGGCTCAGAAGCACATGAGATTTAACTGCAGGAGTTTTCTTGAATCAGATCTTGAATTAATTTTTTTATTTATATAACGGTCTATTAAGTATATGTAAGCTTTATGAAACGTTCTCAGTTTTATTTCCGTAAGCCAATAGATTTTAACTTTAGGTAACGGACACATCAACTCTATCCTCTTTTCGTATTGAAAATATCACATGCAGACCCTCCATCGTGAAAACTTGAGCCGCTTGAGCTGAGTTAGCAAAGAGCCATCCCCAACAGTGCATTACAAATTTTGACACCAGGATACATACGCATATTTCGCATGCGCAGTAAAATAAAGTTATAATAGTCAATTAAGCAATGACGTATATTAAAGATAGACTCCGAATCCTATTGTTAACAGCGGCAAAAAGTGAAGCAAATTGAGCCATGATAGTTCTGGGCAGCTGTCTGGCTGCTTTGTTTTTGAAGATTTTGGGCCCGAGAAATAATTAATTCAAAACCATTCCTCAAAGTTAAATGCGTACAACTGTACAAACAAACAAGAAAAAGAATCAGGAATCATTTTCCACAAAAATAAATCAAAAATACGTAACTAAAATGAAAATACGTAACTGAAAGACAATCGAAACGAAATTGAAATTGAAACCATAATCGAAAAATTATTTATAAAATATAATAAAATACTTCAAATACAAAATAAACGAAAAGATAAACTTATCAGTCCGTGATCGGCGTGTGAAAGAATTATTAATCAGTTACTTTTCTGTTTAGCCATGTCTTTTGCATTATCTTCACTCACTTTCGGCCATGACAGTTATGGGCATGGAGCTTCCCAATTTGCTTCAAGTTACAACAATAGGATTCGGAGTCTATCTTTAATATACGTCATTGCAATTAAGTCACTTTTTGACTGGGTCTATCATTATATTGTTGCAACTGTTCGTGACAAATCTAATAATTGCATGGTGATCAGTATTGTTAAAACAGCGAAATAAAGGCACTGGTTCTAGAATTAACAATATGGTTGGCTTACTTTGCCGACGCGTTTTGGCAACCGCCACATCACGGATTATGGCTGCCGATTTATGAAGTGCATTGCACATACGGCCGAACATCGATGTCAGGTTTCGATGTTTAAAAAAAACTCGATACATGTAGCAAGTTTGAATTTACTTTTCTTTTAGTTCATAATATTTATCATTAATCAAGAATAATCAATGAATTATGTCGATGTATCGAGCTTTTTTAAACATCGAAACTTGACATCGATGTTCGATTGCTTGTGCCCTGCATGCACCTCAGCGGCAGATCTAGAACTTGGTCAAGGGGGGGGGGGGAGCAAATCAGGTGGTTTGGCTAATATGTTTTATTTTTGTTTTTTTTTTTAATTCGTTGTAATCCAATACGTCCATGTATGGCCTGAGGCCGATGAGTTGGGTCTCTAGATGGACCTGGATTAACGACTGCTGTATGATGGTCACAGCAGCCGGGGGGGGGGGGGGGGCGAAGATCCTGAGTCACTGATGAGCCGCCCATCCAGTGACTAGCCGTGCCTGGTGTAGCTTAACTTCACTGAAGTTGTGTTTCAGTGAAAGCCCACCAGGCCACGGCCTCCCCCTTATAAGTTATTTCAAATAACCCACCCCCCTCCCCAGGGAAGTGATGGTCCTGGGGTCTTTCCTATACTGAAGTTTGTAAATGTAAATTTGTAAAATTATTGCAGTATTGCAGTATACCCCTATAGCCCCCCCCCCCTCCAAAATCCGCTACTCACCTCACATCCCCCATCGGCAGCCATATTCCGTGATAACAGAATGGATGAACACACTATTTACATGATAACAGAAGAACGTGTCCTCATATACCTACATTGGACCACAAATATGCAAGATTTTAAACATTTTCCGCAACTACGATATAAGAGTCTCCTTTAGAAGTGCAAAAATGTAAATACGCCCTAAAACCAAGTAGACAACGAACAGAAACTAGTGATATTCTTAATCTCTGGTACTAGGCCGATCTTCGAAAAGGTCTTATAAGGAGAATTTTAGCGAGCACCGAAGGGCTTGGATCAACAAAGATGGAAAATCAGCCTATGCTAGACTTGACCCCTATTGATGAAGTGTTATTCGTCTTAAAATTCGAAACAGATCCAAGAAAAATCCTCACATATGAACTTTAGAAGTGCGTAAATTTTGCAAAAATAATCCTGACAATATTCTAATTAATCAAATTATTTTTGAAAAAACCCAATTCTTGACATAATTAAAGATTCACTTTTTTGGATAATCGATTATTAGGAGCTTTAGCTAAAAGCTACTTTCCGGTATAAGAATGCACGCTTTGTCTGTACGTTTATCCGGCCGTCTGCTGTTTGCACGATGAATTGAAACGGATAACTTTTACAAATTCTGTTTTCAGAAATATGACCATCAAGATCTTATCTCGGCTATATCAACTTTTCAGGCTTTTTCGTGGACTGCATGTAAACGTTGATCGTAAAGAAAACCAAGATAATGGCATGTCATATAACAATCAATTTGTCAAGAATGAATACACTGTTACTTTCTGTTTATTTTTAAGCACTGTTGACATGGGCACGCGCACGTGATGATCGCTTTGTCCCAGCTAAAGTTCCTTCTTGGAATGTTTACAAGATTTTATTTACATATGATTGGTAGACATATCCTTTTATTATCATGTAAATAATGCGTTCATCCAATGGTGTTTGTAGTATTATACCTTGTTGAAGATGTTATATTATCGAAACGCTATTCCAGAACCAGTTTCTTCATTTAGTTCTTGGCACGTTTGGAAATAGTTAGTGGTTGATATACAGCTGAAACGCCGATTGTCAGAATCGACTTTCGGTCACTTTTCCTCCTCTGTTTCCAAACTATTTCCACTGTAGATGAATACTACTTACACCACAACACACTTCTTCCAAGATATAATCATGCTGTCGACTAGAAACATGGCTCCTTTTTTTCTATTCAGTGAGATCTTTACGACCCATGATTCAAACCGAAAACAAAGATAATTTAAATACCTCTGAAAGGAAAGTACACCACGGATATTTGCATGGCTCAGCAAGCAGTTATACCAAGCCCGTAGTCAGGGGGGGAGGGGTCGAGGAGGGGGGTCGACGACCAACCCATTATGGAAAAAGGTCCGTCCCAAATATGGAAAAAGGTCCGATTCATTGGAATTTTTGAAAAAAGGTCCGGAATTTTTGAATCGACCCCCCCAAAGATAACGTCCTGGCTACGGCCCTGTATACTATCATGATTTGAGCTTGGTATTTAGAACATTTTTTTTCCAGCATTCTGTATTTTTTTTAACCTAGTGTGTTCAATTGCAGTAATGAAATTTTTAAGAATAAATCCATTTGAATTCATAAAGTTTCAAACAATAATTAATTTAAAGATTTCCATTATTTTTTTTTTCCAAATAACTTTAATAATGTCGGTTTCTTCAACGAAATTCATTTATCGGTATCGAGGTAGATATCGGATTCTTTAATAGAACTTGCCAGATTGAATATAATTTCCCATTTCAGAAGTTCGCGGCGCCTTTTGACAACTCTGCTTCCCACATTTCGAATTCCAGTGCAATCAAGCTAATCAGACTCGCAGTATCGACCGAAAATTTTGTAAGAGCAAATTCAATTTTCAATTTTCTACTTCGTTTGGCTTTAAGCGAGACAAAATCCGCACGTACACTTGCTTATTATTGAAATAGCTAACTTGAAAGGAAATTCTAATTATAATTATGTTGATGAGATAACTTTTATTTAATGGAAATTGTTTGTGCGACTTTCGTGATTGCGACCGATTTCATTAAGAGCTGTGTGTGTAAAAAGTTGGAAAGGGAGGGAAAACTTTATCCTCATTCTTAGCTTCTCTGTACAATTTGTCGAGTTTAGTATCGCCATCTAGTGTCATTTCTCGATACTAAAATAGAATTGCCGTATCTCCACCTGTCGGGAGCCTGCACAAACACCTCATCTACTCAATATTTGATGAAAGCTTGATAATAAAATAGCATTGGAAGTGAGACAAGAAAAGTTTTCCGAACACTTAAAAAGACGGAGAAACTTTTTTATCCTTTGGAGTAGAGTGAAGTGGAGAGAGAGAAGAGTTGAGAGGAGAGAGAGAGGGGGGGGGGGGGAGAAAGAGAGAGGCTGAAAAGTCGCGTTCAGTGTCAAGGGGATGGCGAGAAGTTGAAGGAAAAGGGGGAGACGTGGAGCTAAGCGACGTCGCTGAGGCGTAACATTGGAGGAGGGTCTGTGACTGGAGTAATGTCACGTGGCTCTGTCAGGACACTCCTCCTGTCTTTCCATTATGAATGCGTATCCGAGGTTTCCCTCCTCGTGCATAATGATCGTCTAATTGGCGAGGGTCTCCTGTTGCGCGGCGGTAAACGGGAAGCTCTTCTGTTGTCGGAAACCACGCGTGTTACTCACGTGTGGGGGGGAAGAGGGTGGTGAGGTAAGTGTCAGTGGACAGGCGGACGGGACAATTTTCGTCATGCGGTCATGGTAAGCGAGATGAGAAGCAGCTGTCGGTTCCAACTGACCTCGTGTGATGGAGGAGCCTGCAAGGAGAATCAGCAGCAACAGCAGCAGCATCAACCGCGGTGCCATCACTCGATGCACGTGTTGGGCTCCACTGGCGGTTGTCTCGTGGCACGTCCGTTCCACGACATTCACGTCGACGACGAAGACGACGACGATGCCAGTGACGAGGACAGCGGCGAGGGAGGAGGTGGAGGTGGCCACGTGCCCCACGTGCTATCTCCGCCACGATGTCTCCTGTGGGCGTGCAAGGCATGCAAGCGCAAATCCGGGACGCTCGACCGACGTAAGGCAGCCACCCTTCGGGAACGGCGCCGTCTTCGCAAGGTGAACGAGGCCTTCGAGATCCTCAAGAGGAGAACGTGCGCTAACCCTAATCAACGTCTCCCCAAAGTGGAAATTCTGCGCAGTGCTATCGATTACATCGAAAGTTTGGAGGAACTGTTGCATGGCTCCAGGAGTTCTGATCCCAACGTCCGGGATGCCTACGCTGTAAGTTTTTCCCACTCTGCTCCAACCAATCTAACTGTACTTCTCTTTCTCACTTCAAAAGCTCACGATGTCAGAATACAAAGGAAAAGGTGGCTTAAAACAAATATACAGAATAAATCTTATACAAAATATTTCATTACTGGCTATTACAGTCTTAATATTAGTCGAGTGAACCCTTTAAGAATCCATAAATCTTAAATATTATTGAAAACGAGCTAGACAACTACCAAACAGTCCCCCATCAACTTTTTTAAGTTACTAGAAAACGAGCAACTTTTCTACGATGGCTTGTAAGATTGATAATTTAAAAATTAATAAGAGAACATCGAGTAAGGTGTTTAACTATCCATATTCAAGGATCCATTCACAAACAAAAAAATGAAATTTTAAGAAGCAAGTTTAAGACGATGATGCATGTTACAAATAAATTCCACGTATCAATACTGATCTAACTTTTCAACAGATTTTTTAACATTTTTCTCAATAAAACAGTTGCACCTTAACGTGAGCAAGAATTTAAAGTTCAAATATAAATTTGGAGGAAGTTCTTGAGCCTCTTAACAATTTAAAAAGTTTATTGATAAGATATAAGATGATTCCTATAATTATAAAGAGTATTTGTAATAGTACTCTTTGAATCAGGCTCAAGAATATTCTCGCTTATTCTAGAACTATATATTCTAGAAGTGTTGTTCCTTAGGGTTCCCCGTTATTTTTTGCTTCATTTTTATTGGGCCGCGAGGCCTTTCTTAAGATTCGTTTGTCTGAAGTGTTTCTTCATGCGGACGATATGAAATTATTTAAAGGAATTTTTTTCATTCATCCGATGTTATCATTTTACAAGAGTAGATCGATAATTATTGGTCTCAAATGAATGGCATGACAATGCACAAAAAGCTTTTTCTATGTCCTATACTCTTTTTCATCTTTACTTTAAACTTCATTCGTTCACAAATTGTCAAATTACTCAAGCTAAAGATATCAATGCATTTTATTCCAATCAACTCTCATTTAACCTATCAGACATGGAAAAATACTTCACAATCCCACAAAGTAACTTTTAATCTACGCTACGCAGTGCTATCGATTTCATCGAAAGTTTGGATTCAATTTTAAATGAAATTGAAATTTTTGTGGAATTGTTTTTTCTTTTGTCTGGTGGTTAAACATTGCTCGCAGTTTTCTTGCACACTTCTCTAACCTTGTCTCATTGTATCCTTATAAATTAAACTTCTTTATTTCCGTTTAGCCTTTTAAATGTTAAAGCAGGACTATTCCCTCGCCGACTTTATTATATAATACTTTTAATATCTTTATTTTAAATAAATGTTTATATGTTATCGACTTTTGGTTTTCTGGTTGTTTAATTTTATTTCTTGTAAGCTTCAGCATACTTGTAATTGGACTTTTATAAATTCTTTATTGTCATCTTTTGTCATTTTCCTTTTTATTTCATGACAATTCTCCTTCTTGTATTTTTTTAAAATATTCTTTCTGATAAAACTTCTTTCCTTTTATACTTCTTGGTTTTAATTTTACTATTCTCCTTTTTTAACGCCTTTGCGAGTTTCCTTGCATACCCCGGACTAATGACATTCAATATAAGTTGGCCATCGTTTTAATTAATTCAACTTTTTTAATCATTATTTTATTCCATTCAATAACCCCATTTTTCGACTATATCTGTAGGGGAACAATCTTGGGTGATTTTTTTCCGTCCCCAATGGTACGAATTATTAATTAATTTAAATGTTATATTTTTCTTATTTATAGCTGATAACCCTTTGATATTGTGGTCTAAAAACAAATCGAATCGAATGAAACAGTAAAAAATAGATAGAGAATTTAATTACTGCGTGAACTCTTTGGAATCATTTCTGAGTTAGATGGAAAATTTTCGTAACATTGTAAAAATTAATTTGAGTAAACTATTCAACACTCTCTTTGTTTCTGTTCGGAAATGATAATTTAATTTATTTAAAACCTTTGAGGTATAGCGCGTAATAAATCCTCATGGAACATTCTTGAGATATTTTAATTGTTGAACAAAAAGTTAATTGTATATCTACATTGGTAACGCTGAGAAATATTAAAAATTAACACTTTTGACAAAAGGATACTCTCTTCTTAATCTGTATATATATTGGCATTCTCTCTCTTTTCATGCCATTATGTTAATATGAAATTTATTGAATGACTTATTCTGTCAAACTGGATTGAAGAACAATAACTGAAGTTAAAGAATTAACATCAAGTTTAATCCTATCACCAGACAATCTCATCGACAGTTTCAAAGAGCTAACATTTCGAGAAATTTTGTGCAAGAAATGAACGCGAAACGTCTTCCAGTCATGCAAACTATTAATTTTAAGATTATTAAAAAAAATCATCATTTTGGCGGATGTTTGTATCAAAATTTTTTGAATGAAATTATTTTCTTACATGGTTTTAGGTTTTCAAATATGCTATTGCGCGTATATTAAGAATATCCGCGTTACTTTCTATCTGAGCAAATACGTGTCCATTACTCTGTCGTGTAATCCATTCCTATCATTATATCTTAGCAAATTTGAAGGAACAATTTGAAGGAGCTTTATAGAGCCTTAATAATCAATTCTCACCCGGAATACTTTATGTTTCATGGTTATTTTCTTCAATTGATTACAGGATTATAATTATTTATATATCTAACTCAATATTTACACTTGGAAATACCGTTTTTAGCGACCAGTGAATGTTTCTACTCTTTACAAAAAGATGTTTCCTTAATAGAAGTACTTTGGAAGTTTGGAATGGCATTTCTTTTGAAATAATGAATGTGATAAACTGTAATTCACTTTTGCGTTTTTATCACTATCGTGTCAATAATATTAATTACACGATAAGATTGTTAATGAAGTTTTACGTTTTCTTTTATTCTAATGTCCCTGATGGATGCATTTGCAATAATAATAATAATAATAATAATAATAATAATAATAATAATAATAAAGTCTGATAAAAACTGAATATAAAGCCATACGTTTACTAAACCTTAGAGAAAGCCAAATTGCTACACACAGACACCATTATATGTAACTTTCCCTCTCTGGGATTTTCTTTAATTATTTCTGGAATTTTCTTTCCTAATTTTCACTAATAATAATAAAAATGTTTATTATTTTCCCTTTTCAAGTGATTATTTATGTTTTCCTCTTTGCCTAGACTTACACCTACTGTAATTTTTTTTTCGTTTTTTTACACGGTGTGCCGGGAGGAATGGTCAATATATCATGTGGGTTTGGAATAAGTTATTGTAAGTCAAAATGTAGCCTTTTAGTAATGGTTTCTGAGATACAGCTAGTTGAAATTAAAATTATGAAGTTTCTAATATGCTTTTCATTTAACTGCATTAACATTCTAATAACTTTATCATATTCCAAATTTTCGAATATTCCACCACGTACTTGGATGCATTTTTCAATTCTTATGAGAACGTGGAGAGTTGCGCGCCTGGAAGCATCTTCGCGTCTCTTATTTGGTCCACAGCATCTGTTATACGTGCAATAAGCTCGTCTCGTGTATTGACTGTAGTTTTACAAACCTCACATTTTAAGTAAACCCATCAGCAGGAATCCAAGGGAGATAGGTCGGATGATCTTGATGCCAGCAAACTGTTCCACCGTGACCAATCCAGCGATTAGGAAAAACTGCATTTAAGTGTTCTCGTACACGTATCATGCTATGAGGAGGTGCTCCATCATGCTGAAAATACTTTGTCAATTGTGTAGCCAGAGGAATCTCTTCCAGGTTTTCCGGAAGCGTATTTCGTAAAAATTCGATATAACTCCCCTGAGTTATATAAAAATACTTTGCCCTGTTATACGATTTTCTAAGATAACGGGATCTATCGCATTCCATCAATACTTAATCCAATAGGTGTATATCAGAAACTTTAATAAAAGGCTACATATTGGTATAAACTTTTTGACTTAAAATAACTCATTCTATACCCACACGAAATATTGACCTTTCCTCTCGGGACACCCTGTATAAAAATGAAAAATAATTATAATTTGAAGGGAAGCAATGACACTTAAATGCTTATGTCTAAAAAATCTTCATTCTGACGCAAAGGTTTGAAATGTAATTAACACGGAAAATCATTGAGAATAATTTGACTTTTACATTCTCGTGACTATAATGTCAGTGAGAATGGAGTGTTTACTTTAGTTGATCATATTTAGAAACTTTATTACATTATTTTGTTAATCATGAAGGATGGCTTATATTTTCTTAATGTACACGAGTTAGAAAAATAAGTTAAAAGTTCTATTTTTGAAGGAAAAAGTTATTATCTGTTCAAAAGAAAGTTAACGAATGAAAAAGAAGTGGATCCTTTTTTTGTAAAAAATTTATCCGTTGAATTTCCAAAGGGTGTCTAAAAATTTAAGACTTCACATCGTTATCCGAACGTTTTCAACATTTATTTTATTTTTACGAAACAAAAATCGATCTCACTCGTTCACTTTAAAAATGAAGAAAGGGCTAGAGGGGGAGGGGGGGGGGGGGAGGAAAAAATTTCTTTTGGCGCGAATAAAAATTTAGATCAGACATCCTTTAGTCTTCATTTTCACATTCCCTCCGTTGACGTTCTCTCATTAAAGAGTGAGTGGTTGGATCCTTTGAAATTTTAAAGTCCGTCGGCTTTCTTCGAACGATATTTTTCAGGGAGTTTAACAATTGATGAGAAGCCGTTTCTCTCTCTCTTTCTCTCTCGTTTTTTAATCGCCAGGTCAACGGTGTTTTGCTACTCCTGTCAAGTACATGTTGGCCAGAGCCCCGTTCCGTCCGTCGCTCGCTGCCCGACTTCCCCCCCCCCGCCCTCCCTCCCCCATTTTCGCTGCCGCCTCCTTAAGCATTCCTACGGCGGTGCATCTCATTGTATGCACAGCACAATCGATGGCGGCAATTGGCGTTGTCATGGCGACGGGAGAGACCAGCATCGTCGAACCCGGCAACCTTCGCCAAAGCCTTCGGCCTTGTTCGGATGATTGAGTCAATAAAGGAATTGTTTCGTTCCTCCGAGGGGTCTTGTGGCCGTGCAAGTAAGTGATCGCCAAAAGATGAAAAAGGAAAAAAAAGAAAAAGAATCTGATGGAAGAGAAATCAGGTGAATGGAAAATGGAACCGCCTACGATAACTCCTTCCATCGAAGAAAGCATTAAACATTAAAACACACCCACTTCTTTTCTTATTTTTATTCTTCATCCATTTTCATTTCTGCTTATGTCTCTTCTTCTTCTTCCATTCTCCTCCTTATGACTTTGTCAAAACACGTCTCTTACTCGATGCACATAACAGATATAAATAATTCATTTCACATTTGTTAAAGATTATCACTGAAGTATAGATTCGCCCATTGGAGGCAGTCAATGCAACGATTCCTTCGATCACTGTTTTAATCCTGATTGTTTTCCTCTCTTTTCTCTTGAATGTAGATCGAGGGCCCCTTTCACCAACACCAGCGCTCGCTGTCAGCCGTCGACTCCGCCAGGTTCTCCCCATTAGGAAACCAAGGTACGACAACTACTCTCCTGACAAAAGCGTATTCCTGCAGGACAACAACATCGCTTTAATACTTTAGCACATAAACGTTAAAATGTTTGTAGAGAATTTTACCTTCATATTGAGCGTTTTGTTCTCCTAATTTAGAAAATGACGACACGAAACGAATGCAAAAGGCTTACATTATTCCACACTCATTTAGATTAAATCAGGGGAGAAAATGAATCACAAAACAAAATGGACCATTTCTATTTATTTCAAACAGTGGTTGCCCTTGAATAATAATAATTATTAACTGGAGATACGTCTCCAAGCATAGGTAATGA
>JAHWFO010015474.1:7460304-7489028 GCA_023313115.1 Rhysida immarginata
GGCCAGGTTGCCGTCTCCCATTGGGCTTTCAACCGTGACAACTTGGTTGTCTTTAAGATACCTTGAGACAGCTTGGCTGTTCGTGGTGTCTGCGATAGCCCAATTGGTAGAGGCATCGGCCATGATAGTCGAGGTTCCTGGTTCGAATCCGGGTCGCAGAAGTTTTCCTTCCATTTTTCAATTGAAAAATCAGTGGTTGCCCTGTTCAGTGTTTCTGTGGCATTTTTTGCCATCAGAACATCTCATTATCCAGAAAGATTTGAATTTGTATTATGTATGATAAACCGTTTATAGTTTGGTATGGTGCTGTTGTAGGGTTGGGTTTTTTTTTTCCCTGTATTTTTTTTCTTATATTTAACGGTAAATTTTGAGGTAATTGTTTGTTACCAATCCTACTTTACATGAATACTTTTTGTGATCTTCTTCAGCCATGATTAGCCGTCCTAGTATAGCTGTAAATCACTAAAGCAGTTTTTATATTCAATTTATAAGTGAAGTCAGGTATTGACGGTATGGCAGGCAGACATGTCTTCTTATTTTTTATGTTTTTAAGAAGCAATGAAGTCAATAATTACATATAAGAACAAAAGCTCTTAATTTTGTATAATGCCATTTAGACGCATATAAATCGAATCAGCCGGAAAGGAGATCTTACCAGATTTTTTTATTTGAAATCGTTTGAAAAATTTAAGTGAATCTTTTTTGAAGCTGCTGCTTTACTAAATGTATAGAAAAGACTGAGGGGCAAATGACGAGTAACTTCCTTTAACAATAGTAAACTGATTTTTTTGTAACCAATATGATCATGCACTATACCCTTCTTTCCAATGTAAGAAATGACGGGTGTGTCCAATTTAAAAATTTAGTTCCAATTGTTATGAATTTTTAAGTTATTGTGCAACGATGTCCAACCACTGACCCGCCTATTACTTTTTATACCTTGTTTGTTATGCCAATAATGCAGGCCAACAAAAATAACTTTTTTAAACTTAAGGGCTGATTCTTATGCTTTTTTGTGATGAAGTCGTATCTAACCTCAGTTTTTTTTCTATCACCTACAGATTTCAATGAAACATTTTAAATTACTCAATATTTGGGGCCTGATAAATTTCCTTGTGGTCCAAAAATATGGATACTTTAACACTGCAGCCGCTTCTCTTCACACCTATTACTGTGAACATTGCAATCTCTATGTGCATAACTTGGAAACGTGACATGATAGAAAAAATCTAAAAACAGATTCGGAATCAGCACACAATATACCACAAGGGCAAATTTATTCAAAACGTATTTTCATCATTGTCCTTTGTAATTGCTACTAGGGAGTTGTGTTTTGGTAGCAAGCATGCGAAATGGAAGTATTTTTAAATAGCAAGCAGAAATCAGGCTATTGATTAATTTCATTGAAGGAATGTGAAACTTAATATATATCTCCAAAGCGATAGAATAAACAGAAAACATAATGGTAGCTATTTTTTTTTTATTATAAAACTATTACAGCCAATTATCCGCGAAGGAAATACCACAACATCTTGTACATCTAATTTTTGCTGAGATTGGCATTATTTTCCGCATAAGGATGAATATCTTTTACCAGAATATACTTAGAATAAACCAAAACCACAAGAATTCAGCCATATACTCCCGACCGTCGAAAGCACACACCTTTTTTATACGTAGTTAATATGCTTAGCAAGGATTTGATATTTTTTCTTTTTTTTTTTCACTAATCTACATATATTTTAACAATCTATTTTACAATTTCTTTGCATATCTTGATTTTTGTACCTTACTGCATATATAAAATTTTTTTATCTGTATCACTCTAAATAACCAACAACGATTTAAAATTTTAATTTAACAATGACTTTTCGATGAAATTGGAAGCTACCTGACATAATTGTTAACACGAGATACATTATTGTATTCTGAGAGTACTGCCAATTATTAAGTAGCAAACGAATGCACAGGTTCGGTGGCCGAAAGCGCTAAGTCGTAGGTCTTTATCGCTCTCGAGACCCGCGAGTCGCGGGTTCATATTCCGCTGAAGGCATGGTTAATTGTGTTTATCCCTTTGCTAACAAGTTTAGAAGACCAAGCAAAGCCTCAGTTGAACTTCAAATAGATCCAATGGTTATTTAACATTCTTGAATTCCAAAACGTAAAAGAGAAATATAAAAGATGAGAGAAGAATAGAGCTACTTATTGGTTCTGCCCTCTTCAAATTTTCTACATTTTTTGATGTAAAAGGTTGAAATTCGAAATGTAGTTTACCATGGGGATATCCTACTTCGCTATTTAGTTTGGTTTCGATTGGCCCACTGGGGTCGGAGTTATGGAGGTAGAAGTTAGATGGGTCCATTTGTCTTTATGGTATACACGTATGTAAAGGAGTGAAATTCTGTATGTCGTTTCCTCTAGGCAAAATCTACATTACTAAGAAGTTTGGACAAAATTTTCCAAGTGTAAACGGAGTTCTGGGGGTAATGGACATGAGGTCTATAGAACCATTAACATTTCAAACGGCATCTTATGGCATATGATATGTCTTTCGATCAGAATTGATGAGAAACGAAAGAAAATAGTTATTTTCCATTTTCTAAATAATTTATTCGGGAAAATGAATTTTTGATTAAAAGAAATGGGGGTTAAAAAGTGCCTATAAATGGAAAAAAAAATAGATGAACTCAAGGCTTCAGCTACTTTTCTGTGCCCTGCTCGGGGGGATTGATTTTTCGTTAAGATTTGAATTCATTGTTGTTGTTGTTGTTGTGGTTGTTGTTGTTGTTGTTGTTTTTAATCAATTTTGATCATGAAGCAACAAAGATTTTTCCGATAGGTTGGCATATACAAATAACTAAAAATCATGAAGAGATTTTAGTAATGACCGTTAAAATCGTCATCCCAGTTACGAACTTATCTTATGTAGTCTTCTCTCGCGTTTGGATCCTTCGTGCTTTTCCAGAAATTGAGACACCCATACCCTCATTGTCGTCCATAGTAATAAGAATTACTCATAAGAAATATGAAATTAGTCATAAAAAGCGTAAAAAAAAATTTGGGAGGATTGCTAAGGGCCCACAACCAGAGAATCAAAGGAAAACGCTATGTAATTAAGAACCTGATAGATAAGTTGAAATCTATAATCTATAAGAATGATAAGATTATAGCACTGATCGTTTATTCTTAGCGGATAGGATAATTAATTGATTGGCAATAATGAACAATAAGATTCTATAAAGGTAGTAAAAGCAGAATAGATGTTCAAAAAGATAGATAAATTGGAGCTTGTAAAAGCGTTATGGTTAAATTCTGTTGATAAAATATAACCACTGAGACTGAAAATGATTTTTAATTTGATATATGAACAACAATTTCACACTTACATTCGGATTTTTATCCGCGACTTTGTTTTTTAAAAACGAGATTCAAGAGAATAAGTAGTTAACAGAGATTTTTACTATTCACGGCGCTCTTCAGAAAAAATAATCTCCTCGGAAGACTGAATTTATTTTCTTTTCATTTCTTTTAATCTGAAGCACTCATTCGAATATTTAAAACTGAAGAGATTACAATTTCACCTTGGGTTATTCTGAAAGAACGGATGTACTTAACACTCCGAGAAAGATTAAACTTTTAAAAACATCAAAGGATAAATTTAGATCATCAGAAAAAAGAATAAGCATTTACAAATCGATTTTAAAAATAGTTTATATTCTCCCTCCCTTTGGGATTTCTAGGAGGCAATAGCTTAATTACGGAGTAATTCGAAGAATGGATTTTTTCTTACTTTTTTTTTTTTAAACCCGGGGAGCTCTATTGCAGTAATTTTTCGTCACCCGAACGGTTTCCACCTCAGCAACAGCGACGAATTTCCTTCCTTCCTTCTTTCCTTCTTTCGCCAAAAGGTCAAAAGTCGTCAGCTTTTGTCTTCGGAGAGATCAACGGGGAAAAGCAAGATTTCGACGCTTGAAATCTTTCATTAAAAAGCCTTTAGCAAAAGAAAGAAAAAAAAAGCGGTGTTGTTGTCATTTCCTTTTGTGCATACACTAAAAATAAGAAAATGTTTTCCTTTTTCTTCGACGAAACCAAATAATTCCGTTTTCAAAGAAAACGTACAATGTTTTATTAAGTGAATTAAATTTTGAAGGGCTTTGAAATTTCCGGAAAACAAATCGAAAACTGAGAGCTGCAAAATAAAGCCATAAAAGATCGGAATATTATTAATTTTTCCGTTATATAATAAAAAGGATTGGAGAAAAGGATATACGAGCAACGGGAAACCCATTTTGATGACTTCATTTAAGTGATCGCAAAAGCATGAAAGAAGTAATTTGCAAGATGACGCCTTCTTGCCAATATACTCGTATGTTAGCAAAAAAAAATCTTAAAAATAAAAACATTTATATTTGTTTCCTCCTACACAGAGATGAATATCATAAACTTATCACAGGACTGTAAGTAATGGTGTTTTCTAAATACGAATAAAAATTTCCATATTAAGATTATAATTAATGTTTTTCTATCAGCAGAATTGGATTTGGTTTCTTCACGAAGTTATTGGCTGGCAGGAGTATTTAGAGCGCTGAAAAAAATTAATTTATAAAAGCCTTTATCCTTTAACTGAACATTTTGTATATTACCTTATTTTTATGTAAATAGTAATCGATGGAATTTTAATGAAATGGATAATGAAATTTGCTAAAAACAATCACATGAACTCCAAAATATGGTTTCCCCGAAAGGAAAACATTAAAAAAAAAACAAACCGCGATAACATATATACCATGTTTTTTGTAGTCATTTATCTTTCATATGTTAATGAGTAGCCCCCAAATTCTTACTCTGAAGCTTTTTTTGAATATTTAATTTTTTATTGCTTTATTTTTTTCCTTCTTTTTGAAGATGAGAGTCACATCTTCAAAAAACGGAATAGTTTAAACAAATATTGCTTAATTCTGTGAAAACGGAATTATTTTAAATTTTAAAAATCACCCGTATTTAATTATACTAATTATTCAGTTCGTTAGGATATTTATATAATTCATTCAAATATATTCATAATTCAAGTTATATTCATTTTCTGTTCTAAATCAGGATGTTCTCTATAGAGAAGACTTATTATACAAAGATCTATTCGGCTTTTGAGCATTCTGTTCTAACAATTAAGATGAACCAGCGACAGATTTACTTGTCCACAAAGTACAGTATCTCCACAAAAACACTCCTCGATTTTATTTGGTTATAAAATGAAAACCTTGGGGAATGTTGTGTCCATTTTTTGGGTAAACGTGTAACAACTTATAAAGTTTCGTGAGATTATATGCTCATTATAGGCATCAATGTGTGCCCCATCTGTCACACGGCAAACATCTAGGCGATAATCGAGCTCATTCCATACTCTGGAAAGCATATCCGGCGTGATTGTGTTTACAGCCTCTGTGATTCTGTCCTGCAGAATTCCCATGGATGCAAGTAGGGGAGGTACGTACACTATGTCTTTGATATAACCCCACAAGGAAAAATCACAAACAGTAAGCTTCGGTGGCCTATAGGAGGCCGGTGAAGAAACACCTGGTCATTGAGTCCAGCACGACCAATCCATCTGTTTGGCAGGACCTCATTGAGAAATTTACGGACATTACGATGCCAGTGCGGCGGTGCTCCATCTTGTTGAAGAAGGTAGTCACCTACCTCAGTAAGTGTTTTTTTATATTACAATCAGTTCAAATCAGGGAGTGTTTTTGTGGACACAATGTAGTTCTTTATTTCATATATGAGCATTTCTCATACAGAATGTTGGTTGCATGGCAATCGAAATGAACAAGTGAATATATCGCTGAACAAGCATGTAATTTTAAGTTTGGTTACCTTCTTAGCAGTTTGATCACTTTAGCTCCTTACCTATTATAGTAATTTTCACAATTATTATTGCTAGATCTTAAGATGTTTAACTAATGTTCAGATGTTAGCAAGGTTGCATTTTTAATGTTATAAAAATATGCTAATAAGCTTTAAGCGTTTTGCCATATGCATGTAGAGTATATTTAGAATCTCATTTAGAGTAATATATTTTCTAATATCTATCGGCAAAGCAGACCAGTTGATTTCGCAAATATTAAAAATAGAAAATTATGTGAACATACCAGGATCAGGCCAGCCGCCAGAAATGTTTGGGCCCCTGACAACTGGGTACGTGTGGGCCCCTCTGGGCTCTGCCTCGTGCCTGATGCCTTTTCCCAAGCGTGGCTGACGAGGCCCCCCTTCCGTTGGGGCCCCGGACTAGAGTCCCGTTTGTCCCCCCCTGGCGGCGGCCCTGCCAGGATGCCTCTATCAGGGACTTCAAAGGTTTATAAAAGAATCACGATGAAAATTTCTCGAAATGGAGTCTTAAAAGAATTTACCGTAAAATCTTGAATACAGGCCGGGTGTTCAAATACACGCCGGTCTCGAATAAAAGCCGGGTGGAGTATTAAAAATATATTAAACGCCGGGTCTCGAATAAACGCTGGGCCTTTTTCGGGGAATTTTTTGTAACCGGGAAAAGTCAGGGAATTTTACAAAATCAGCAAAAATTGCGACAGTGGTACGAAAAATTTGAAAAATGTCAATAATATTCTATCTAAATAGTTTTTTTTTATGGTGCTGGTGATCAGGGGAAATTACGTGATAAACCGAGAAAAGTCAGGGAATTTTACGAAATCGTTTTGCTAGACACGGGAAGTCCCATTTTGTTATTGGGAATAGCCAGGGGGGGGGGGTCCAGACCATAGAGAAATAGATGCCCGGGCCTGTATTCAAGATTTTACGGTATAATAAATAAATGAATGTGCAAGATCTAATTAAAAATTAAATGTTTCAAAAATTGTGAAATTTGGCTAATGCGGCTGCAAAATTATATTTTGCTGCACACATCGCGGTTTCCAATTGTTTCAGGTTTGTGCATAACTTTTAGTCAAATTAATAAAAAACATCTTTACAGTAGTCGAGTTCGGTAGCTTAGTCTTCCATTCCATCTCAAAACAAAAAAATTCTTTCTGAATGGACGGAAAAACTACTTTCAGAAATTCCTAAATTAGATACGTGAGAACTGTATCAAGAAAAAAAAATAGAAAATGCTTCTTCCATCACTGAAACTAGAACAAGCTTTCTCAAAAGTTGATGCTTGTTTGAAACACTATAGCAGGCATGGTCAAATTGCAGTCCCCGATTTTTTTTTATAATTTTTGAATTATACACACTACCAGAAGACCTAATACTTAACAACGGCCAAAAAATTATCCATGCTTGCACTACAGATAGATATACAAAAAATGACGCTTTCCTAACGCAAGAACATCTTCAACTATTTCTATTTATAAAAATATGTAAAATTTGAATTGCTTATGTTGCTTTTATCAAATAATTTAATATAGATTTAAACGATATTTCTATTTTCGTTAAAAGCCTGAATGGCTGTAAGTAGACGAAGTTAATCTTTCACCCGCATTTCAGCCAATGTCATAATTGGACGACTCGTGTTTCATCTCAACTTTTTTGTTGCCTTCACAATTATCGATTAAATTCCACGCTCCAGAACATAATCAGCAATTAGATTAAAAGCAATCAACAAAATCAATTCGAAATGCATCTCGAGTGTTGAGCGGGAGGATTTAGATTTGTCAACAACATCAAGAGAACAAACACAAAAGCTCTCCGCCAGTAAACACAATTTATTTTGTCGATGTAACGATTTAAATTGATTATTTAAGCCATGTGGCGTGGAAGAGATTTACCTGTAAAACTTCGACGTTTAATGTATTATGACAGAGAGTGTTTTAAAAAGTGAGAAAACTTTCGATTGGACTACTCAATAAAAATTGAAAAGCTATTATCGTGTACGTGGATCTCGACATGGTAAACCAACGAATGCGCTTATCAGCGATTGTAGAGTGATAATAGTCATCGAAACCGTTAAGCTAATCAATAATCCAATTATTATTATTCGTTGCTTTGGCGTTTCTTCGGGAAAACACTGCGACCGCTTCCATAGCTAATTTAGGTTCGCAGACTAATTTATTGCGTTCGCTTTAGGTTTCATTTTTATTTAGTTCCTTTTGTTTTCTTTTTTTTCTTCTCTGGTGTAGGTTTCGACTGCGTTGTCGACGGGGCTTCTAGTCTCAATTGTCTTTCGCTCATTGTGGAGAGCATTGCCCCCGGCGGCGGTGTCGGCGGCAGTCGCAGCGGGGGAACGACGAGTTCGATTCCCGATCGAACAGCGTGATGACATTCACCGATGAATTTTCATCGAGTGGTTCCCAACGACGACGACGAGAACGAAACACTCATCCGGATTTCACGACAAAACAGCGTCGCCCGGCCAAAAACCACTCACTCACTCACTTTAAAAAAAAAAAAAAAAAAAAATAGCACAATTGCGTTTTCCTTCATTCATATTTAATTTTTTTCTATTATTTTTTTCACTCTTATGTGTCGAAACAGAGACGAACGACGAATAAACAAAGGAAAACAAAAATTGTATAATAAATTGTAAATTTCACTCATCTCCTGCTCCTCCTCTATTTAAGATAACAGTAGTGACATTTCAAGTGACTTTATATAATTTATACGTATTATTTTTAAATATTATTATTGTTATTATTATTATTATTATTATTATTACTACTCTCATAATGAGTGCTGAAAGAAATTCAGTAACTAATAAAAATTTAACAGAACTTCTTTGTGTCATGTGGCTTCAGACTATAAGATTTCATTGCGAGTAACTGATCCCCCGTCCATTGCTTCCTCCCCCGCAGCTTTTCGGCAATAAACGCAGCGGTCGAGTACACCCTCTTTATAACAACACCGTTCATTACGTTTGCGTGATGATTGTCAACCGAGGAAAACGCTTGATGAGTTTAAAATATGATTGCGCTGGATCTCCGTCGTATCGTTAACAGGAACAACTCCTTTCGCAAAAAATAAAAGAAACTAATAAACACATCTTTAAAAAATAAAAAAATATCAATCCATTATGTTTTTTTCTATGATCATTTCTTCATTAAAGGATAGAGTTATTACAGATGGGGGAGGGAGAGAGAGACGGGAACTCCTCTGTGCACAGCGTTTTCCAGCCCAGGGTCATGGCGCATGAACTTCCTGTCATGCGTGCTACAGAAACTTACAGAAGCAAAAGTGTTATTCTCACAAGGGAGAAAGAGTACTAAAGCTGTCAGCAAATGTAACTGGATCGACCCCCATGTCAGGACTACCTCCGTCGGCGAAGCTCCAAGACAAAGCGTAAAGGTGATGGAAAAGAGGAAACAGGTCGACGGAGGAGATAAACCCGAGAGAGAGAGCTCGAAGGGAGAAGAGGGGAAAAATGAAACACTCGAAAAATAAATAAAAGATAAAATTTTTGTTATTATTTGGAACCCAAAATGTATATGTCAAAACAGATCGATCAAAAGAGCTCCAGAAAAATAATACTTTACAACACCCTTTCAACTGGCGTTCCTTACACAAAAAAGCTTTCTTCGTCATAAAGCTTTTTATATAACATAACTTCAATACGATAATTTAAAGAGTTGTGCAATTCATTTAAGAAGTAGGGCGGGTTCTTAAGGATTTTTCTTATCGTCGTCTATTTTTAGATAAGCGTTTAAGCAGTCGCGAGCGTTGTTAAATTTCAGCATTACATTCTAACGCTCTTGTAATAATTAAAAATTAAAAAAATGTGTTTTATAACAGTCTTTTTTTTTTTATGTGTACGCTATCTCTCAAGCTGAAAACGTTTTATTTCGGTGTCAGCAGCCTCTGCGAAATTTAGATACCAACACCCGAGGAAGTGAAGTTGAGCGTTTTCCTCACTTAACATGAACCAAAATGACTCGTGATAATTAAGACAAGCCACGATATCGTAATAGATACACCCTGCCTTAATTAGCGTCATTTTCAGTGAATTATTAGGCTTTCTTTAATTTTCCTCATTGAAAGTGCCGTCGCAGTGGATGCGAGTGAGTTTCAAACAGAAATATGGAATTTTGTATTAAACAAATGAAAGGAGAAATAAATTTTAAAAATCAGAAATCGGGTGGGGAAATAAGAGCATAACATTTTAAGTTATATCTTCTTGAAATTTTGTTTATCTACATCACTGCAGGGAGCCTCGCGAAATATTTCTTCGCTATTCAAGAATTCTTGAACTTTAATTCAGAAATATGGTTGAAGCAAATCTTCTGAAACTCGAAACGTACTTTGTGACAATGAAATGTACATCGACTTTAAATAACAACAAAAATGAAAGAAAAAAATTAAGCCTTGACATAAAAAAGGCCCTTTATGTGGCAAAAAGAGAAACGTTCTTACCACTGACATTCCAAATACAAGAAATAAATAACTCCTTCGAGAAAAATTGTACGCTGCATAAAGCATTAAAGAAAAACAATCTAAAAATAAACGCACAAATTTTATAGTACAATTATATATATTATGTGTAAACATGAGGTTACAAGTACTTCACAAAACACACAAATTAAATTCAAAAAATATTTGAGAATTTTTTTCAGAATTCTTAGATATCTATTAAATGGGCGGGGAAAAGAATTTGTGGAAAATTTGAAAATTTTAATTTTATTTATAAAATCAAACATTTCATTGACTTCGATAATACAACAAATCCGTATTTCAAATTTGAAGAATCTTTAAAATAATTTTTAGTCGTTTGGTGAGCTACCCTTAAAATTGAGCCTTAAAACTTTCAAATAACTTTCTTTTGATTCCTTCAGATTACAATAATTCTGCTTGACAAATACTAGGAAAATCACACAAAAATTTTGACGGAGAGAATTAACTTATGCAGCTTAATTCATTAAAGTTAACTTACAGTTGACTTCTTTAATTTCACAGCTGTCAAAGAGAAAGCCAGTATTTTTTCTAGAATTAAAATTATTGAAACCCTCTAAATTCCAAAAGAAACACTAAAATGAAAATGAGACTGATGACTGTTGCAGCATCCTATTGAGGCTTTACGATACTAAAGCATCTTCAATGCGGGACGTAGTGGATTTTTCGAAGTTTTAAATTTTTCTAACAATCCTGAAACTATCAAAAGGCAAATCTAAATATAATTAACCACGTTTTGAAGTATCTGTGGAATTTTTACAGGGTGATTCAGTCAATTTCTGACCATTTCAGTACTATGATTTATTGACCCATTAATGTTTACAAACTTAGCATTTCAGTATGATATTTTAGGCAGTTCGGAGTTTTTATTCCCGTGAAAAAGTCTTGATGATAAGCTCAATGTGGCCACCAAGAACTCTTTGAACTGCTCGCAGCCGAATGGTGAAGTTGTTCATAACTCTATCCAGGATTTCTGCATCCACAAGGGTGCAGCAGTCGACGATGCTTTGTCGCAGCTGGTCTAGGGTTCTTGGTGCTGTAGTGAACACACTGTCTTTAAGGAACCCCCAGAGATAAAAATCACATGGATTTAGGTCAGGACTCGTAGGGGGCCAAAGAAAGCCACCCCCGAATCGATCTGGAAACCTGTTTGAAATGACACGATTTCCGAATTTCTGATTGAGAAAGTTTAGCACTTCATTAGTGGTGTGAGGCCTAGCCCCATCCTGTTGAAACCATTGATGTCGAAGCGGTATACGCCTCCTTCGCAGCTCGGGGATGAAGAAGGTTTCCATCATGTTAAGGTAAGCCCGTGACGTTACGGTGCCCCCAAAAAAGAACGGACCAATGATGCCTTTTTGGAAATCGCGCACCAAGCCATAACCTTTCGTGGATGAAGAGGTGACTTATAGATCTCATGAGGGTGCTGGGAGCCCCAAAAACGAACGTTGTATTTATTAACGTCACCTGACAGATGGAAGAAGGCCTCATCTGACACCCACAGGTTGTTCACAATGTTCTGATTGGCTTCCATTTCTGCTCCAAACTCCATCGCAAATTGTTGTCGCTTCTGTCTTCCAGTGTCTGTTAACTCCTCATAAACATGGATCTAATACGGGAACAGGTGTAAATCCTTTTTCAAAATTCGCCATGTCGTGGTATACGACAGCCCTTCTTCAATGGATAGGCGGCGAACAGATTTTTTGGTAGGGGAATCGACCAACCTTGTGCGAACATTTTCGACAACTTCGGCCGTTCGAACACGAGCTTCGTTCTCGCCTTTTTTCTTGCCTTTAACACATCCAGTGGCACGAAATTGCTTGACAAAATCCATCATTGCTTGCCTGCCTGGTGCGTCTCGACACTTATACTCCTTCCGGAACTTTCTTTGCACGGTTACAGGTGATTTTGTCTCAAAATACCATTCGACAACCTTGCATTTCTGCTCTGTTGATAAAGCGGGCGCCATTTTTCAACAATACGATTTTCATGCAGCGCCGTTGCAACAATACAAACTCCAACTATTTAGAAATTCGATATGGCGCTCATATTCTTTCAATTGTCTATCCCTAATGCACGTCATTCGAGTGAAATGGTCAGAAATTGACTGAATCACCCTGTACATGCTCGAAAACCTCTGAAAATTGCTATCGGATAAACCATAGATGCACCTTGATTGACTGACCTTGTTGATCTGCGGATACTTGTACACAGAGAGAAGTCGGATACCACTTTTCCATAAAATGCGTTTTTAGTCACAATATATGTACATTTCCGCTTCTAAGTAGCCATATTCAGTATGAATCGAGTAAGATATTTATAAGGAAGTTCAGCCAATCAGAAGAAAGTACAAAATTCTTAGAAAAAGGAAAGCAAGGATAGGATAATGTTCTCCTTCTTTAACTCATGTCCAGTCTTTAGAATGTGAGGATTTTTCCGGTCTGCCATTCTTCACATGGTCAAAGTGCTCCTTGGTTCTGGTTTCTATTTTCCTGGCCAATATATTTCTTGTCCCGGTCCCGCATTGTATTTCATAGATCCCGGATCTTTCGGGTGTCAATATATGGTCTTTTGTGCTTCCTAGGAGTCTCCTGGATGAGTAGTCGCTTCTATATGCAATATGTAAATTGAACATCTTGCATGTTTTCTCGATGCCTCTGTTTAGGCTTCTATTGTAAGTAGGCTGAAATATCTTACATTTTTCTTTTGTCCGGGTCATTGAGGATAGTACATTGAAATTATGCTTTTTGATGAGTTTGTCAACAATTTCACTTTTGAAGCCATTGTAAACTGCCGCTTCCTTGACCCTTTGAAATTCTTCCTTCCTCTTGTCTTGGGCCAACGGGATGTTCAAGGCTCTATTGATCATATGATTATATGCCGCTAATTTGTGGCTGAAGCAGTGGGCCGCAAAAAAAAGGCCTATAGCTTTATTTATTTATTTATTTTATGTATTTATTTTTTTTGCTTTTTTTTATTATCTGAGGCGTGTTTTTTTTAAGTAAGTACCGTTTAGATATAAAAAACGACAATTTTTAACACCTTAAATTTTTATATGAAAGCCTGGACCTTAATCTACTTTTCAAAATAATTTCTCCTTATATTAAGGCAGTTATCGTATCGTATGACCAGCTTCTGAATTCCATCCTCATAGAAATCGGCCGCCTGATTTGTTAAATGTGTTTTGGGATAGACAAGGTGTTTTGCTTGTGTATTTTTTGTCTTGGGGTAACACAGTCAATGCTGACACGTTTGGTGAGATTTTATCTAAACTGCGTCGTGCAATCAAAAACAACAACAACAAAAAGGGACAGTTCCGGGACAGTTATTGACAAAGCCGGGAATAAATGGGAACAAAAAGGGACAGTTATTGACAAAGCCGGGAATAAATGGCGAAACTAGCTGGAACTCCTGATGTCCCTCTGTTATACTGTAAGGCCACCACCTGTTTAAACAACAAAAAGGGACAGTTCTGCTTCACGGCAATGCTCGTCCACACGGGAATCATCGAACCCAAGATCTCATCGCGTCATAGCCCAAAGTTTGGCTAGGAATAACTTGATGACCTCCCTTATAGCCCTGATCTAGCGCCCAGTGATTATCATTTGTTCTTGCATTTAAAGAAGCGCCTTGGCGGCCGATTTCTATGAGAATGGAATTCAGAAGCTGATCGTATCGATAAATGCCTCAATGTAGATGGAAATTATGTTGAAAAATAGATTAAAATCCAAGCTTTCATATAAAAATTAAGATGGTAAAAATTGTCTTTTTTAATATCAAAACGGCACTTATTTAAAAAACACGCCTCGTACATAGATTAAAAAAGCGTTTCCAGTAAAGTTTGAATACACTCACACTCATTCTTTGTGTTAATATAACCAAAAAGTTGAATATTTAATTTAAAACTTGACATAGTTTAATTATTCGATTAAACCTCAACGAGAATCCATTTTACGATAACTGCATACTCAGCATACAACGAAGTTGGAGATGAATAAGACAAGCGCTCAAGAGAAACACGATACGCAATGTGATATGCGAAAATCAATGTTGTTAATAACCATAATCATTTTCCCCCCTGATGAAATCTAGCGAAAACAAGTAACGCGATCGGAAAAGCAATCGTCTCCTTCAATATTAAATCTATATGGGAATTTTCGCGGTCGGTGCTTTTAAATCCCAGGAAAATAAATTGATTTTCAAAGTGAAACGCCATCTCGGTGCAGCTTTTCGTTTATGTATTTATGGCTAGCGTGACTTTTGTTAATATCCAAACAATTTACAACGGAGGCGAATTTAAAAGCAAAGAAAACACGCCCGTCTTTTCAGGAAAGTGTCTTTTTTTTCTTAGTGGAAGTTGTTACGTGAAGTCAGGAAATTAAAGCAAATCACGCGACAAGAATAAGGAAAATGTTTCCACTTTTCGATTCTTCTTCAAATGTAAATTGTACGGATGTGGAGAAAGATTCCGTCCAACTGAGCGTCGTCGGGAGTGCGAATTCAATTTTTGATGAGACGGTGAGCCGCCTCCTCCTCCGCCGCTCCTGTCTGTTTGTCTGGCTCCGATGATGATGATGATGCTTGTTTCGCCAGCAAACCAAACGATCTCATCGATTCCTCTCAAACTTCGGATAAAATGCTCTATTCGATGGCTACGAAGTCAAAATGGCCACGAAAGCAGTGTTCATTTAACAGCAGGCAGTCCTAATGAGAAATCAATCAATTGGCGAGCACTTTTACGGCCATGCCAAACCAATAAGCAGTAAAGGGTCGTTTCGCGAATTCAATCCCCCCTTGGGGAAACGTTCCTGATACAATAATAAACGGCCTATTTTTACAAGCGTTTTCAAATACCAAAAGCGTTAAAACGACCTGAAACAGTAAAGAGCAGGTTTTCGATCTTCTTGAAGAACGGAGTTTTCGATGTTTTCCTGTGGACGTGAATCATTTCGCGTGAAACTTTGAATAAACATTGGGCTTTACATCATTGCAAGAACAAATATCCTACTTAAAAGGATAGGGGAGGATTTGAAGAGAATCACTTTCATAGCGAAGGATCGACGTTAGATAAAGTGGTCGACCACGAATCATTAAATACAATTTTGAGTGATGATCGTCTGATTCAACTTTTCATGGCAATTGATGATAAACGAATAACAATTTCTAATCGATTACCTATTCAGTGATTATCAATTAGCTACTAATTAGCGATATAGACAAAATCAATTGGAGCTTATTTTTTAAAAATTCTTCTTTATTCCGATTGGGTGATTTTGACTATGTTGTAAGTCACTTGAAGATTCCGCAAACATGGAGAGACAGAGTGAAGGAAAGAGGGCGCAAGAGAGAACATTTTTCCTTTTCCTCCGAACAAAAAAAAAAAGAATTATTCTTTCATTCAGGTTACAAAAGCGAGTTGTCAAAAATGTCTTTTTGATTAAATTTCCTGTCAGAAAAAAAAATGGATCCCGTCTTTATTAGAATTCGTTGGAAGCAGAAGTTTCCTCTTTTCTTTTTTCTTCTTTAATTCTCCGCTTTCACTTTCCATTGATTCCGTGCGAAGAAGTGAAGCTGCAAAAGGAGCGCGACTTCCGGTGACAGCTGAGTCCTCCGATCTCGCGCCATTTGATCACGGGATGGCCATTTTTAGTCACCATGGCAACATGAAATGATTTCATTTAGATAGTTATTTTCACATACATAAAAAATAAAGAAGAAGTTTTTTTAAAAAAAAAAAGAACAGATGGATTTCCAGTTTCGTTCAAAATAATGAAACATTCATCATACCGATGAAGAGGAAGAGAATAAAGAGAGTCGCATGGATGGATACGAAAAGCACACGCGTAAGTCATATGCAGATAGGAAGGAATAACGAGAGAATTCTTAGGGAGAGAGGTCCTCATCTGCTTTTCCTATTCCATTCAAAAACCGCGTCGGCGGAGAAGGGGCGCTGCTCTCGCGAGAGCCTCCGATGATGCGTCGCTATCTTCACAGGCCAATGGCAAATGATGTCACGAAGAGGTTCATGACGTCACGAAACAATTGTCGAGGTCATTGGCTTCAGGAATTGGTCGGTCTTTATCGCCGTCACAAGAAATATTTTGACGATTTCATTCTTTTTTTGCTTGAGCCTTTCGGTTATGCTCAATGCCAACTCTGTTACCATTTTTGGCTGCACGTTTTCTCTTTGGAGCTCCACTGAAGAATTTCCTTGACTCTTTCAGCATCTTAAGAGTTGTTAAGGTAGTGTTAATGAACACACTATACTTAGTAAAGCGAGAAAATATTCTGATAATGTATTTTCATTCAGCAATAGGTACCTTTAAAAACCTCCTTGGTGGCTATAATTAAATCAAAATGTATCAGTAAAACCAGATAAAGGGTTTCTTCGAATTATTGAGTATTTCCTCTTAATGATTTGTTGTTTTTTAAAACTATACCAATCGCGCCGGCTGGGCTGTAATAAGCTAATTTTGAATTGCATAAGCTACAATCTTTATATATCACTAAAATCCACGACTTTTACGAATAGGGTTGCCATGCGTCCTTAAAAAGTGGGATTATCCTGAATTTCAGCATCAATAAAGGAGTCCTGACCGATTTAAAAAAAATATGAGAATGTCCTCAATTTTAAAATTATTGTAAATTTCATTATTGTCATCACCCCACTAAATCATAATAGTTGCTAATATTCATCATGTAGCAGATAACATCAATCAAAGCAACCCTCTTAGTTCAGTTGTCATAAAAATACGCATGCTTGAAATTCCATGATGTGAAATAACGAATATGCTGCAAAGGGTTTGAGTTCTGAAAAATATGGATAGTTTCAGGGTATATCTTCATATCATTTATTTGCATTTATAATTGATTTATAATTTATCATGTGAATGTTTTGTATTTTGGCCCAATAGATTCTTAGCAACCATAAAAATTTCCAAGACATTGCAAAAGAACTAACACGTTAAGCTAAATTCGCAGGTTACCACAAATGATGATGATTGGCTATGCAAAGGAAAAATTAATGTGCAAACCATAAGGAGAAACCAAATTAAGTGAGCAGAAGTGACAATTTAAAAATTCCAAATGAAAAGATCAAATTTAACTTGATTGTTGTTTTTTTTGTTTTTTTTTTAAATTAGTGTCTTTAGGTGTTTAGAGAGTGGTAGCCTTTTTTTTTAGCATAGTATTAATGAAGAATCTATTCCTTTTTTTTTCTTAATGATGTTGTTCATATCTAGTGAGATATAAAGCAGAGACGAATGATGATGATGATGGGGGCAATGAAACGTTGACGTCATAGAAAGATGGCCTGAATGTTATCGATCGGTTACGTTAAGGGGAATCGGTGGTGGTGTCGTCGAGGAGGCATAGGCATAGAAGGGGCGTTCGCTCGTTGCTCCCTCTGACGCGCTCTCTCTCTCTGTTTCTCTCTCTTTCTCTTTTCTGTCTTTCTTTCTCTGGTGTTGGACCGACCAACCATTGGTTGTCCGTGGCGTCGTCGTCGTCGCCGTCGTCGTTACCGTCGTCAGTGTGGCGCGGGGGCGAAAGAGATCCAGCGGCCGGTAGGGGCGGCCGAGCATGCCCTCGCGGGGGGCGGGCACGGGACCCGCCATGGGCCAACGGCTCGCTCGACACCATCTGCAGCATGGAGTGCGCCTCTACCAAGAACAGCGGCCCGAACAGGCGGCACGCTATTGGCGGCGGGCCGTCCGCTTCCTCAACGATACGGCCGAGCGTTTCGACGCCCTCGGGTACCTGTGCGAGGCGCACGCCGACTGTGGCCGATACGGCGAGCTCATGACGTGCGCTCTCACCCAGCTCGACCTGGCCACGCACCTCGATTCGCCCAGCATGCGGGCGCAGGCCTACCTGAACCTGGCTCGCGGCGCCGAACGCCAAGGCAACTTCAAGCGCACATTGGAATACTGCCAGCAAGCGCTGCGCGACCAGCCTCACGACCCCCGGCTCGCCGGCCACGCACACCTCGTGTTCGGCGCCGCGTACCTCGGCTTGGCCAACTTCGCGAAGGCCGTGGAACACTACGATGAGGCCCTTCGTCTCGCCCGCCAGCTCACCGACACGACGCTCGAAATGCTCTCGCACTCGGGCCTCGGTCAAGTCTTCGCTTTCCTCAAGGATTATGAGAAAAGTTTGCGCTTCCATTCGAGCGCCCACGAGCTGAGCAAGAATCTGGCGTGCAAGTACCAACGCCTTGCACTGGCCAACCTCGTTACACCGCTGAGGAAGTTGGGTCGACTGGTCGAAGCATCGGATTGTTGTCAGGTAAGAAATTAAACTAAATCAAAAAAGAAAAAAAATCTCAACTTTTTTATTCTCTTATTTTTCCAAAAAAAAAAAAAAATAAATTGTCTTATTTTTCTATTTAATGTTACGTGCCATCTGCATACATCCAAGCAAACATACCATATGGTTGGGTTTTAAAAAAAATCTCTCGTACCAAGTAACCTGTCTCTAATGCCCGGGAAATAATTCGTTTATTAAAGTCTCGAGCGAATAAAACCGAAGAGCAAGATTAAAAAAATAACCAGCACAGCAATGAGATGAGACTCGTACCTACATAGCACAACCAGCAATGCAAGTATGCAGCTAATGCAGAAATTGATTTTACGTACACTAAATATTCGAATACTTCATAAGAATCCATCAAAATGATGTTTAATTCAAATAGCTTTACCGCCCTATGCCAAGGATGATTATTATGCAGTGCTTCCGCACGTTTGAAGAGAAAATTGCAATTGAAGGTTTCGCAAGTCGCTTCTTTAAAAGATCTAATACAAATCACACCATCTTAAAAAGCAAGGCGTTCGAAGTAATCCAATTTATCGTATCATCTTCCTATCGCCCTCTTTAATTCCTTTATTCCGATCCCACATCTTCATCTTTTCGCTTGAGTGGTAGAAGGAAACTTCCTCGAGCGTTTTCTGATGTGTCTATTATTAATCGCGATGAAACTAAGCGGTTGTCATGCCGACCGTGAAGCAGCAACAGGGACCTCTCGACTAATTTGCATACCAAACAACAAACACTTTTTGAAAGAGGGAGGCGAAGATATGAATTTAAGCAAATTGATAGTGAAATTAGATTTAATCACTCTCTAAATGGAGCGAGAGGAGCTCTATAATTGTAAATATTCTTTTTCGCTTAATCTTTTTTCCCAATCATTTCTTTCGTGGGAGAGATGGAAGAAAGCTAGTATTTTCTGGTATTTCACGAGCTTCGACTCCCATTTTTCAGGGCTTATTTACAACGCCAACAGCGGAGCTCGCGATTAAAGTGGAACTCCAACTGGCTTCTCCTTTAAAATCCGGAGAAATGGTTTAGAGCGCTGAATTTTGTTGGGAGGAGCGCCTCACTCGAAGTACGTTTCTGTTGTTTCGATCGTGCTTATCACACGGAAAATGCTGATGAATAATTTTCTTCGATGCGATATTAATCATCGGAGACGTGCGAATACTTGACTCCGCCAAAGAAGAAGGGGAAAAAATTAAACGAAAACTGGGCGATCAATATCCGCGGAACACGGAGTCCGGGTGCGAGAGTGTGTGGGTGGTCGAGGCTAGAGCAATGCAAGGGTTGGGGGGGAGTCGGGTACAGAGAAAGGGGGGAATGGATTACAGGGATTCTGAACGCAAAGCTCGCACTCTTCTTGTTGCTAGGCAACCCCTCCATCTGTATCGTTTTCGCCTCAGCCATCGGCAGCAGATTCAACCTCGTTTTGTCCGTGCAGCCAATCAACAGCAAGACCGGCGATTCCGCCGTTTTCTTGTCTTAACTTTGACGAAAAGTTCACCTCAAGAAAATAAAAGCGAAAGGGACTCGGTCACTCACTGTCAAGGTTACAATGAACTCGAATCTCGGGTCTCCATCTTTCTCCCTTTGCTTTGCTTCTCAAGATAGAATTCCAAACGGCTTTTCGCAGCTCTACCTTAAGTTCAAATGGGAAGACGTACACCATAACGAAAGCATAATACCAAATTCCATTTATTTTTTTTTCACTTTTTATTACATTAATTGAGGCTCGTGGACAAAAAAAATTTCTGAACTATAATTTAAAATGGCTTAGTCTTATCTGCTTACATATTCATTATCGATCTAGAAAAACGAAAAAAAGGCGCAATAATTTATAGCTATCCGATTATAGAGGATCTGCAGGAAAGAAGCTTTGCAAAGCTCTTTAAAGGGAAGATCAGCACGCACCATCTTACAACATAAATTTAAAAAAAATAATAAACAAACTTTAATAAACGAATTCAAAGTACCGTATTTGATATATGATACACCTCTTTGCTCAAAAATGGCTCAAAAAATTGCACATGAGACTTAAATGTGAAATCTGTAAACTACCATGATACTTTTTACCTAGAGTATTTTTACCTAGAGCAACTCCATAATACTGTACTATTATTTACTCAAATGTTCTTATTATTAATTATACAAGCCAACGATGAAAAATTTTTTTATATTTGTCTTATTCTTGTGGTTTTTAGTGTGCTGAATCCGTATCTGCTTTTAGATTTTTTCTATCATGTCATGTTTCCAAGTTATGCACATACGTAGAGACTGCAATGTTAAGACAATAGGTAAGAATAGAAGCGGATGCAATGTTAAAGTATCCATATTTTTTGGGCCACAAGGAAATCTATCAGACCCCAAACTCTGAATAATTTGATTTTCCATTGAAAAACAAGAAATCTGTGGATGATAGAAAAAAAACTGAGATCAGATACGGATTCTGCACACAAAAAAAAGAATAAGAATCAGCTCTTAACGTTAAAAAGTTTTTTTCCAGAAAGTTATTTTTTAGATTCACAGTCGTAAAACTGTTAAAAGCTTAATTCAAATCCTAATCAGGGACCTAAGAACTATTAGGTACCAACTGAGAATATAAGCAGTTCCGAACTAAGTGGGGCTTTTGCTTTTCAAGATTAGGGTTTTTAAATCCAGTAAGTTCAAAATTTCTATATATCTAGATAGTTCCTTCGGTATTGCCCGAAGGGCTCCTATAACAATCGGAATGACCACAGACTGCTTTTTTTTTGACAAGCGTTCGACTTCTATTTGTTAAGTTCCAATATTTCGTGATCTTCTCCCGCTGCCTGCGCATCACCCGGTATATCAATGAACCATGCCTTCTTATTCTCAATATTGGTTATGTCAGGGGTGCGTTGTGGTTAGATGTTTGGATTTGGAAGTCCCACAAAATCTTAACTTGCTCATTTTACCAGAACTTTCTTAAATTCCCAGTAGCTTTTGCTGCATTCGAATTCAAACTTCGAGCAAGGATTCCCGAATTGATAATTTTCCCAACTCTGTTTGGTGTTGCAAATAATCGGTCTCTGAAATTTTGCTATATCCATTGATTAAGTGGTCGACTGTTTTATTCTTCTCATTGCAAAGTCTGCATTTGCTGTTATTGGTTAAATACAATAATTATTATTATATTTGACTATAGGATAAACGGGAACTGTTAGAGTCGGAAGAAAGGATCTCGGAGTGGTGTTTGCAGAGAACTGCTCTTTTTTTAAAAATTATATTGTTCAACTCAATTCGGATATATCACACCGACTGAGACTAATGAAAAGGTCTATACACTTTTTCTCTGATCTTAAGACCTTCATTCGTTTGTTTAAAGCTTTTGTCATTCCCAGGTACACGTATTACGCTTGGATTTAGTATGACGGCAATTTAGAAGTCATTTCCATAATCTAGCGAAAATTTTATAGTTTTAATGCATTTTTGTGCAAGAGTATCGACGATAATAACACTGTTCAGATCAAGGACATCTTCAATGGTAGCCGTATAATTAGTAGACAATTGTGCAATATTTTATTTAGAATTATTGTGCCTGCCTTACTAAATGATTTTAATTTCCAAAAGGTCGCGCAGAGGTTTTGTCTTAAAATCTTCTTTCAAGTGGAGGTCCAATATTTCAGTTATCAATCCTATAATGAAGATTATAAATAATTTTACTGAACATTTTAATTATATCGATTTAGCCGAATCAAAAGATTTGCATCTTCCTTTGTTTGATTAACTATCACACTTAATTTTTCTTATTTCTCTTTTTATTTTTTTTACATCCTTTTTCTATAATTATTTTTCTCTTTTTTTTTTCTTTGCTGACTAATCCATTTTGTGGTATCTATTTGTCTTCTTTTTACGCGTGTCTTCTTTATTATTATTATTATTATTATTATTATTATTATTATTATTATTATAAAAAGGAAAAATCATAAAAAAATAAATATTTCTGGAGACGAATATTTCGTTCAACGCCCGATTCTATACTTGGATTCACTAAGAGTTTGCAATGGAGAAAATGTTATGTATATACTGCGCATGCGCGAAATCAAAATATCGCCAGTGTTTATAAAGATTCATTTTCGTTTCTGTAATAAAGAAATCGCTAAAATAGAAACTTTTTACGT
The DNA here is from genome assembly GCA_023313115.1 of Rhysida immarginata. Lineage (NCBI taxonomy): Eukaryota > Metazoa > Arthropoda > Chilopoda > Scolopendromorpha > Scolopendridae > Rhysida > Rhysida immarginata. Next base: position 7,483,143 of record JAHWFO010015474.1, read on the forward strand.
TTATACAGATAAACATCACATTTATAAGGATTAATATCCTTTTAACGTATGGGCTTTTTTATTTTTGGGTAGGAAGTATCCCTCCAAACGACTACGCAGAAGGGCACGTACCTGCAAACTCTTAGTGAATCCAGGTATAGATGTTAAGCATTTGCCGTTTCCGAGATCGTATGCCTGTGACTGTCTAAATACGTTTATGTGTCACATATATCTTAATATTTTTACGTGTAAAATGTTCAACAATGTTAGAAACGTAATTACTGTATTTGCCGAGGCCAGCCAACACCACCTAGACAGAATTGCCTGTCTAGGTGGTGTTGGGCCAGCGCGAGACAGGCCAGGACAATCAAAAGTCACCTGACCATCGGGGCCCGGGCAACAATCCATCCTTCCTTGTTTCCAACAAACGAAAAAATACTGATTGTTAAAATCCAAGATGGAGGCAATGAAGGATGAATTGTTGCCCGGACCCCGATGGTCATGTGACTTTTGTGTGTCCTGTCCTGTCTCTTGTTGGCCTCGTGTATTTGCGAAGTCGGTAGTTCCGTCGCCAATTTTTTTTCGAATATTTTGATTTTGAATTCAGATTCGGATAGAGCATCAAAAAGTAAAAATTATAATCGGCACGCATGTCCTATCTATTAGAGAACATGGACAAAACGGCGGTCAAAATTTGGTCAAAATTGAAAGGGGATAGGGCGATCTCGAAACTATAGTTTAAAAGTATATTATTTTCTTTCTATACTGGTTTATGCTATAGCTAAGCTAATATTTTCATTCAAAGATTACAACACTGTTATTGTTAAAGAGGTTTTTTTTTGCTATGGTTCGAGTTACATGTTTTGTACAAGGTTTTTTCCTCCTATGATCTAACTACATATTGCAGTAAATATTAGATGCATTGAACTTTTTTCTCAATATTTCCTGCCGAAAGAGAGGTGTTAAGCTGAAATGCCTAGGGGCCTTATATGCTATCAAATATGGTAGAATAAAATAACATGTAAACAAAATAATTCACTGAACAATTTTATATTTTAATTTTAATATTTCTTCAATTATCTTAATGACTCCCAGAAATATTTTTCAATTATTTCACATTCTTCAGTTTTTAAAATATTTTTATGATTTTCCTAACAATGTACATAATTGTATCATTTTAACTATATCAAATATTACCCCCAGAACATCTGATTTAAATTTTTGCCATATTTTCAATATATTTAGCATTCAGAATTTGAAGGAAAAGAAGATACTTTTTCAAAACATGAGAATCACTTCAAAATTAAAAATAAATGCAGCATATTTTTAACATAATTTTTAATTGGAACTTTGTTTCATAAATAATATGTCTTCCCCTGTCTCTTTTCTCCTCCTTTTCTCACGAGAGGTGCATCAATTGAAAATGGTTGCTCCACTTGACGTCCGATCTGTAATGGAACTCCTTGCGTGCGAGAATAGTGAAAACCTTTGATAATTTTTTTGAGAGCTTTTTCCGACAAGAATTCTATTGTGTTTTTTTTAATTTATTTTCTAGAATATTATTCTCTTCAGTTCTTTGTATGTCACCTCTGATTAGCTCCTTCTGTTAAGCTCAATTCTTCTAAACAAGGCTTATGAATAGTACAAATTGTATAATGCCAGAAACTGTACACAAACGATAGTGACAAATAAAATAAGAAGAGAAACCACAATTCCAAAAATGAGATTTTTAATATGGAGATATTTAAGGCTTATGAAGTTTGGGCTAAATCGGCGCTCTGAGTCGGAGTTATCAGGTCGAACCGGCCTATTTCTTGTATAGTCTGTGAATGGAGAAATTTTCAGTTCAGTGTTGTTATATTTTGAATTTCAATTTATTTTAATGAAATAAAATCGTTACGCGGATTTATGGTTTTTAAAATGTAAAATTTGCTTGATCTGTGTTAAAACTTCAAATATGTTTAAGTTATCTGAACTGTGAGTTGAAGAATATGTACCCAAAGTAGCAGCAACTGCAAATAGAACTGCTGTCATGCTTGCGCTACTTTTCTATACCTTCTTTGCAACAGGAGTTTACTGTAACGAATCTTGCTATTGCACTAATCTCTTTAGTCTAGTAATTCATACTAGTAATTCTTAAAATAAAGACATTTCATTTGTATATCAAATACGAGTAGTCAGGGCGCTCATATGATTAAAAATTTACAAATGCGTTTACCGAAAGAAATGGGATGTTGAAACTACTGTGGCGCTATTATATTGGGTAAATATTTATATTCACGTAAATTAAAAGTTTAAACAAAAGTTACTTTCAGAAATGAAATACGAATCAATTTAAACGTGAAACTGCTTTCTTGGTACTTATTTATTGAGCTAATCGATATTGCAATTTCACTGGGTCTCCGAATGAATCGAAACCACTTCGAACGCTCTATTTTGAAAAAGTCAGATTTCCTCATTTGTTGGGAGATATGTAGTGTAAGTCAATGCAATCACGAACTCGTTAGAGGAACTAATAAGCCTAATGGAAGGATTCGAATCATTGACTCATATGACTTCGCTGGCATCGATTGAAAACAATACATTTGTAACTATCGGAGCGAACTTTACCGATTTATTTGGTCCGTCAATCCTAATTAAATCCGTTTGATTTTCCCAATAGTGGAATTCCATTAGGACGGCGTGACAAAACGAGTCCGAGTCACAGATGTCACCGAAGGCATAACCACGCTTTTCAAAGAAACTTAAATCCCATTCAAATCTAATTTAATAGTGGGTGCTAATCGCTTTCACACCGGGCACCCGATTGCCGAAGAGAATGCAGCTCTTCAAAACAGGATGGAAGTTGTCACGAAAAGGCAGACTAAACTCTAACCAATTTCCTCCTTCCCCAAAAGTTCCGTCGGGTTTAATTGAATTAACAGGAAAGAATTTCTGATGAAATCTTTCAGGGGTAAGCCGTTATGTTTAGAACTATCAGCACTTCTGGCGACATACGAATTCCCTTTGGAATTCGGAATTGGCATTCTTGCTTGAAACTTTGTTCAATTTTAGCATTCACGATAAACACAGCATCTCCTTGTTTCCTGGAATAGATTCAAACTGAAAATAAAATATGAAAATTACTTTTTATTAGAATTCTTTTACTCCACGTAACTTTTAAATAATAAGCAAATCCGAAAGGGTTCCAACATCGCATAGATTAGATCTTGTATTTATAAGAACCGCTTTTCTGTATGATTTTTCAATTTTTTTCTGTGACTTTTCACTACCTATCAACCAACTGACTGTATTTTTTCTTGGTAAATAGAAAGTCCCAACGACTATCAGCATTGCATATTGCCGATAATTTCCCATTGGAGTTCTTGTATCTCTGTCCTTCTGTGGCTAGACATTACATTTCAAAGCTGACCTATAAAATATATGAACAAACCCAACTTTTTGACGAAATATTTTACTTTATTACTTCCATTGCAATTACAAAGGTATTCAGTCCAAATAGAGAGGCTTGGACCTACCATGAAGCAAATTTTCTATCAATGATTGAAAATTTCTTTCAATATACGTAGAGTGGTTAACAATTTCATGGACTGCAGCTATTATTCACGCAGTAGTCTATATACCATCTTAAGCACACCCATTTCAAGGTAATATGCAGTTTTACCAGCGTTAGTGAATTTGCTGGAAACATTCTTGAAAGGCTTGTTTTAGAATCGACCGAAGAGGGTGCGTCCTTATGACAGCATTTAATCTGAAACTCTTTATGGTATTTTTTGTCAGTATGGATGATGAATACAATAGATACAATGATCATCATGATGTTCTGCTTTTAGTATGAGACGAACCAAGTGCTCGAATCTAGTACAAAACAGAGAACTGTATCACAAGTGCCATAGCTGATCCCCGGCATAGCAACAATATTATCGTATGAGCACAGCTCGAACCTCATTAATCTGGACCCTCGTTCTTGCTGGTCGTCAGTGACATGCGCATCATCCTCGACACTTTCATGTCTTCCGCGAAACGTTTGTGGCACTTAAACACTGCGCTGCGACCCTTTGGAATCTTTCTATAGCCTTTGTGTCTAACCTTTGAGAAAATGTACTTGTTCAAATTCGGACAATATTTGATTCGCAACAAACGATGTAGTCTAGAATCCTACAGTATGTCGTTCACCAAAACGCATGTAGAACAATAGTTTGCAGTCGATATGTAGCGGATAGGTTATAGAATCTGTGCTTGAACTGCTTTTTGTACGGCTGCGGCGCACGGCAGCTCAAAGTTATAAACTCAACAAATGAGAACTCTTAAAGGCAGTGTAGCAGGTATATCACTTTTTGTAAGGTACGGAACACTAAATCATCGACCACTACGGTTTGTTACAACTATTCATATAATCCATATCTGATTCTCATTTTGTAATAAATTGATGCATTTCTTTTCCCATTAGAATTATTAATTAGAAAAATTACTTCGCGATTTTAAAAACATTGATAAGCGAAAAGCTCCGGCTGAAAACACAAAAGTTAGCTTCTCCGCAGAGCATCATCGGTGGAATTTCTTAATAGTCACGTTTAAAATTTCTTAAATATTGTAATACACAGACAAATAATTTATTATTCACATAATAATTTATAAACAGAGAAAAATGGAAATTCTGAAAAAAATGACATTTAATGTAATACAACAAGTATGTTCAGGTGGTCTATCACGTCACGAAGAACACATGTTTATTAACATAAATTTACAAAAATCACCATACTTTCTGGAATAAAAACAAAATAAGATTGGGTTCATATAAAACTATTACTTAGCAATTAAATAGAGTTCAATAACTACTAATGATTAGACAGAAATTTTCTTCTTTTTTTTTTTTTAATAATTTTCTTGAGTAGCTGCGATGAGAACAGTCACGCTGCAAGCGCCAACAGTAATCGGCCATCATGTTTGTGCTCACCTGCCTTAATATCTGTGCTTCATGATCTTAATATCCTGGTGGAAGCGCTCATCTTGCTCCTCACTTATGGCTCTAAGATTTGAGGGGAAGAAATTTAGATGGCTCTGCAGCGCCACTCATATTTGATCACAACAAAGTTGCAACGAAATGCTCGTAAAGTTTCTAACCTGAACTTGCCAAGAAAGTTTATAACCACGTCAGAGAACGCACACCAAGCATTCTTTTCCACGCTGTTCATGGTGTAATGGAGTTCTCTATCCTTGAGGAAATTCTTCTCATGTATCAGGAAATTTGAAACATCCATCTCTATCCAAAGCTTAGACATAAGGTTATATTTACGGTGGAGGAGCAACATGTTTTCGTATATTTTGAACATAGTATAACTAGATAATTTGAATTGTTGTAAATTTAAACATATTAAAAGATTAAATTGAAACGTGAACTGTTTGTCTAATATTTTTCAGATGAAATTGTTCGCTGAAACGTTCTATAGACTATTCTTGAACCTTCAGTGATAGTGAGTTTCAGAGATTGCATAATGCATGCCAAATGGCAATTGCAGTTTTGTTACTGACTAAGAGCTGTAGGCCAATTATCGACTTGTGATGCACCAATCATTACGAATAATGGAATCATCGCGGTTCGACATATTTGGGCTTGTGGCTGTGGCAGGATGCCCAAAAGCATGGGTGATCAGGCAGCCGATTAATTAGTTCCTTATGTTGGCCTCTGGCCGAAATACGTCGAAGAATAAATTATATTCAATAAGTATACCAATAAGTCCATCAATGAAAAAATGTTGAACACCTATTGATGTAATATTTTTTATTCAAATGCAGGTCGTAGAAACTATAGTTGCCCTTATAGTTTCTATTTATGTTAATCATTTTTTACATTCTTCATTATTATTATTATTATTATTATTATTATTATTATTATTATTATTATTA
>JAHWFO010015474.1:7489428-7503268 GCA_023313115.1 Rhysida immarginata
CTTCCCGTTATACTGCCCTGTAGTTATCTGCAACACCCTGTACATTGCTGGAGCACTCGCCCAAAAGACAAGGTTGTAGGTCATATAGGGAAGTATTTTCATTTCAATAACAATTTTTATTTCCTTATAAGTTAGATCGGCCTCGGTGGCTCATTTCAATAACAATTTTTTTAAAGAACCCTTGCGAGGCAAAATTTGCGGCCCCTATAACGCCGTCCTGAAATGACCATGGCAGTTGAAAAGGACGTTAATACCAAACAAACCAAACCAAACCTTATAAGTTAGTATTGATCGAAGCCTCTTCAAAAGATATCTTCTACTTTTTAATCCTGATATTATTATCTCATTTTGGCTTCTAAACTGAAGGGTATTATCATAGATAAAACCCAAAAACGTCAAATAGTCAGCTGTATCAGTCTTTCGTGCTATAGTTAAAATTTTTGTTTTATTAACATTCAGCTGCATACCTCGGTGACAATACCATTCTTCCATAATCTCTAAGTCATGTTTTATGTTTGTTGCCATTTCTTCTTCTTTATTTTCTTTGTATGGCATATATAAAATATTGTCATTAACATAACTAAGTATCTTCAGCTTAAATTCCAAATGATATACGGTAGATGTGGCCACTAGGACCCAAACCTTGTATCACCCCTCTTGTAGATTCATGATACGCTGGTGGTATGCCATCAATAACATTCAATCTAGCCTTGAAATAATCCTTAATAAGATTCAAATATTTGCCCTCAACTCCAAAATTCAACTCTTCATGTAATTGGTGGCGTGATATTGTATCGAAGGCTTTTGATACTTCTGTTTGAACTATTTTAAAATTTTTTCCTTCATCCAACGCTTTGATGGCTGACATGTATATTTGTAATGGTATCCAATTTACTTGCGCCGAGTGTTGGCTCCCTTGTTGTTGTTTCGGGATTTTGGGCCACTAATAAGCTGTTAATTCATCAAATATACAGTGCTCTATATATATATATTTAGACAGAGGGGGGAAGCATGGCTATCGGTGTATAGTTACTTATAATTTTCGAATCACCTTTCTTATATATTGGTACTATGTTAGCTATTTTCATCTCTATTGGAAACTTTTCAGTTCGTACTTCCACGTAATTCCTGTAACCTAATTGTGCTCGTATGAATATAGTCCCCAGAATTGTCCATGAGGTGTTTTCATCGTCATGGTAGCTTCATAATTCCGTCAGCAGCCCCAGATCTGTTGGTGTCACTGATTGTTTGGTGGACTGCACGCATAACGACTAGAGCCTTGTGGAAATGTATGCCGCGTAGGGGTTCGTTAAGTTTTGGGAATAAATTAAAGTCACAAGGGCTAAGACCTACTGAGTATGGAGGGTTGTACAGCACTTCCCAATCCCATGTTGCGGGCAAGCCACAGATAACACCAGCCACATGACAACAGGCATTATCATGGAGGATAATGGATGGAGTGGTGAGAAAGTGACGCAGTGAATAGTATGCAGCAGTTACAGTTTGCCCGTTGGGTACTTAGTGAGTAAAAATCACACCATTGCAATCGCATGTAACAATAAGCATGATTTTAATGGTTTGTAGGGTTTACACGCACTTTCTGGATTGGAGACCAGTAATGGCACCACTTGTTAAGTCGAGGAAGAATGAAATTACTTATTGGTTTTTCCGTCTGCCTGTCCATCGGTCTGTCTGTCTCCTTCATATTTTCTACATTTTTTGACATACAAGTTTGAAATTAGGAATGTAGCTTACCATATATACGACCTACTTCACTACTTAGTTTAGTTTTGATTTGCCCACTGGGGTCGGAGTTACGGGGTTGGGAGTTAGAGGGGACCCTCTGATCTAAATAGTATATAGGGATGTAAAGGAGTGAAAATTGGGTTTTAACTACATGACTATGAAGTTTGGGCTCAATTGTCACAGTGGGTTTGGAGTTGGGAGGGTAACAGTGGTCTTTAGAACTATACGGCACGTGATATGTCATTCGACTGGAAATAACAAGAAACATTCAAAGATAGAGTGTAGAAAATGAGAAAAGAGCTCTATCTTCGAGAAAATCAATTAAAATTTCCGAATAAATGAGATTAAAAAATAGATGAACTCTTCCTTTCTTCCGCTACTTATTGGTTTTACGATATCCGTCTGTCTGTCTGTCTGTTCTGTCCCCTTCATATTTTCTTCATATTAGTAACCTATATGATTGAAATTTGGATTGTAGCTTACCATTGGCATGTCCTACTTCACTATTTAGTTTCGTTTTGATTAGTGTACTAGAATGGGAGTTACGGGGGTGGGAGTTAGAGGGGACCATCTGATCTATATGGTATATAAGTATGTAAAGGAGTGAAATTCGGTATGCGGATTTCTCTACGCAATATTTACTTTACAATGAAGTTTGGGTCAATTTTCCCACTGGGATCGGAGTAGTGGGAGTAGCAGTTACGTGATCCATAAAACTATTAACGTTTTCTAATAACAATTTATTGTATGTGATATTTCAATCGATCGGAAATGACAAGAAACGAAAGAAGGTAGAGTTCTTTTCCATTTTCTAAATATTACGTTGAAGAAAATCAGTTTTTTGAAAAAAAAAATGGGGGCTAAAGTTATGAGATAAAGTGGATGACCTTAGAGCGTCCGCTACTTTCTTATAACTTCCTCGGGGGATTAATTTCTTGTTATCAGGTTGACGTTTCAGTTTGACGTTGCACGAGTGTGCCTATGTTTTATTCAAGGTAATATTTTTTCGTAGGAATTTGTCCCCTTCACGATCGTACCAGAAGGATCCTAGCAGTCTCATAAGTGGTAAGGAATTCAGCGAGCCGAAATTTTTTGCATTTGTAGCAGCTTCTTGAGGATTTTTAAGGATGGTCGTATGACTGAGACCAGTTTCACCGCCGATCATTTGTGTCGGAAACGGTCGTCACTTGTGCATCCGTAACGGCCGCTCGCTCAGGCCTAGGCTCGCCGCTCACATTCTCACGCCATGCTTGAAAGCGTTCAGACACTCTCTTATCGTACTGTACGGTGATGGCGAACTCCGCACGTCTCTAGAAGTTCCTGATCGTACTCTTTGTAGTAGAGCCCGTTGTATTTTCAGTTTTAGCCAGGAAAGGATATTTCTACACCGACTTTCTCTTTCTGAACAGAATGTGTAACGTTAGTATGCAGTATGCATGCGTAGCGCGTGTAAAGACAATGGGTATTACGTAGTGGGGAGGGGAAGTATAGCTTTGTATGTGCCAGTATAGTTAGAATCACACGTATCACCATTCCCCAGAATAAAAGCTGTGTGGACAACTTTTTGAATTTCATTGTCCGATGTCGATCTTCTGATTCGTCATTTTTCATAGCCATTTATTCACAATTAAATAATTTGTTTCTTTATTCATCCTTGGTTTTTATATTCGTCCTCTTGTCTGCTTCTCTTTTACCTAATTTCCTGTCGCATTCTTTAAAAAAAAAATCCTTCCATTTTTTATATCATTGTTCATACACGAAAGCCTAACAGCACAAAGGGAATTTTCAATTCAAATATGAACTTGACGTTAGGTAAATAAATCCATTTCGAATAGGTTCCTAAAAAAAAGTTGAGTGTGAGATTACGAGCAAAGCTAGTTGATTATCTATTTATTAAGTGCACATGTGGGTGAATTCCTCGCAACAAATTACTATTAATATAAGGCTTTCAAAACTTTTACTTCTTGTATTTCATACTGGATCCGATTAAACGACGGATATCTGATCTACTATTTATGTTAACATCTATTCAAATCACGTTTATGTTTACACTGTATAATCGCACTGTTATTACAATTGATTTACTCTAGGCTGTTGTTTAAAATTATTGACTAGTATGCTATTTTAAACCCTTTTACATTATACTATAGTTCCGTGCCCATGCGTATTCAAACTCCGACTCGACAGAATCGAGAACGGGAAAGAATATACCCTAGCGCTTTCGGGTATCTGTCTAGTCTCATAAAACTTCGTGCTTGAGCAAATGGACTCCGCGCCAGTTACGAATCGCAATCGCTTCCTCAGCTTCGGTAAACATGGTTATAGGAGTAAACACTTTGTCTTTCATTTAACCCCACACAAGAAGATTCACATAAGACTAAGATTTAAGAGATCTCAGGGGACCATCCACATGCATACCCGATGTCAGTATCTCCAGGGAGGTGTGTGAGTTTGTTTGTGCGTGTGTGTGTGTTGGTTCCGAATACAAATGAGGTCCGATCTGAAAAATGGAGATACCATTAGAACCATCTTTCAACTGATGGTGGAATCTATAATCAGAGATTGCTTCTAGCATTTTCGACGACTATCAGAAGAAATAATCTACAATATCACTGATTTCGGTGAAAAACTACTATGATTCCTTAATTTTATTTTTTCTTTTATAAAACATTAAGCTATTTACGTGCTGAACTATATAAGTTATTCATATGATCAATTTTCTTACTTGTTTTTATGAAAAACAAATTTAATGTCTGACTGATTGAAATAGATTCAAGATATTGTACAGAAGGATCTTCTAATGAAATATTCAATTCTGACAACAAAGCAATATGGATCAATAGCTTGTTTAATAGCGTAAAGGCAATCAGTGTATGAAGATTCTAGTCGATTTAAAGCCGAATTTGGGTAATATGAATGCTTTTATACAGTTTATATATTTTTGTTGAGGTATATAAAAAACACACCAAATATTTTTTCCTTTCACAAATGGCCAACACATTTAAGCAATTATCGACACGAGTTTGTTGCGAGATGTATAGGAAGGCCCCCTTCATAATTGATAATCAACCGTCAATAATACGATGTAAACGGCACCAGGTTTCAAAAGTTAAGCCTGAAAGGGTCAAGTGGAGTTAATTGGTCCGTTTTGAGAGTTTTCCAAAGGTCCAACCGGACGGACGTGGTTCCCATCGCCCGACTTTTCAAACAAACGATTTCAATAGGAAACCCCCCTCGCCGTCGTCGTTGTCAAGATGGCCGACGCCTCGTTCGTCAGAAGGCTTCGGGTCTTTATTTCATCTAAATAATGTACGTGAGCTAAATATTACGCTATCCAAAAAAAAGCCCCATTTAATGCTATTTTCATGAAAGGTTTAAGAGCAGCGTCATCGTTAACCTTTCTCTTTTAAGCGATCTATTAGTTGTAAATTCTCTTCTAATGTTCGTGTAACTAGACTATATTAGAAACCATTAACGAATACAAATGAAATTAATATGCGATAAACATAATTAAAAGTCAATATTTAATGTTTCTGGCCCCATATTGTAGAAGACCATTTAACGGAAAGACTTCCTTTCAGAGGAGAATGCGCTTGTGTTTAATATGCTCGGGCCATTAGTAAATTAAAAACAATGCAACATATTGTATAAGGAAAATCAAACAAAACGTGAATTAAATTTCTTATGTTCAGTTTAAGTCAAGTGGTTCACATAGAAGGGTGGCGGAAAGGAATTAATGTGTAACAGGAAACGAATTTACATTTAAAATGTAATTGAAGAATGCATTTGTTTTAATAAAGAATCCTAGTATAAAAGGAAATTTAATGGCAATAGAATTGTTTTATTATAATAGGTTTAAATTGTAATTTAGAAATTATAGCTTATCAAAATTATGCGATATCCAATTATATTAAGTTACACCAAATATTACTAAGCAATAATCTTGCATGTTGTAAATTTGAAGTTTCCCGCGTTTGTATGCGGAATTGTGCTGCAGTCCAACTGATAGCTCAGTTATAGTAATCTGTTACATTGGTATTTTGAACATCTCGTTTTACAAACTGTAATTGAATTCTTGGTAGCGGAGACAGAAGATGTGGTAAACATTCACAACCTTTATGTTCTGTGTAACAAACAAGGCGTTCTGGTTCGCGCTGGTGTTAGCTTTAAAAGTTGATGGGATTATGTGGAAAATTAGTATTTTTTAAGGTAATTTTCATGCGTTTTGTGTAATTTTCGAGAAAGCAGTGCCTTTTGAAGAAAATACAGAAGTTGAATATTTAAATACTGAGAACAGTGAGCGACTTGACAGAGACCAGTGTCCAGTTCTTACAGGATGTCCCAAAAATGACTGATGGATTTTGAAAATCAATAAAAAAAAACGGAACGCGATAGATATGTATCGTTTGCAGCCTTATGCTTAGGAAATCAGGGAATTTTATCCCACCAAATTTCAAATTTAGTTAACATTTTCACCCACAGGTGGCGCTGAAAGCTATGAAAAAATAAAAACCGGTATGAAAATGTTGCCTGCACGAACGCCAAGATAGTGAAACGTCTCATCTCGGAGAAAATCCGAAAACGCTAAAGTGGGTTGCCTTGATAAGAGTCTTCCAGTCAACAGTACCGCAACATAATCGCTAAAAATCTCCAAATCTCCAAATTCTCGCCCTTATGGTGACCATATACGCTTGACAGTTTCGACAATTCGAAAATCGGCAGTTGTAACGTATTCAAACCTTTGTAGAGGCACAGTTGACTGCTGAGTTTAAAAGTTAAAGCTTTAGGAAATAGAGAGATGCATTAATTAAGAACAAGAGCTATTGCATATAAAACGTGAATTAGGAATTAATAAACGAAAACTGGTGTTAAATTGGTAGAGGCAACGAGCATGATTCTCGTGGATCTAGGTTCGGTTCCAGGTCGCGGAATTTTTCCTTCCACTTTTTCCAATAATATCAAGTCATGCATTTTTGGCGCCTCTATAAGGCTGTACAAGTTTAATTGGGAAGGGAGCATGTAGAAAAATACCATGTGTAAAGGAAATATGCATATAAATGCAAGTGTTTCAGAAAGAACTCCCTGCTCTCGTGATTTTATTATATGGAACCTATGGAATATATCACTATAAGGGTCTGAAGCCTACAAGATTTTATTCGAATAGTATCGAATTGTACGTTCATATTGAATTTGTTTTGAAGAAAGCAATGCGGGGAATATTTTTTCATCAACTTTCGTACTTCATTATTTTTTTTTAAATTACAGACTTCGCAATACTTTGTATGCACGTAAAGAAAATTAATTAAGAAATGAATTTCACCCTTAATTAAGAAAAAAAAATTCAGTGGAGGTTGTTAAATTTAATGGAAAGTCTATTTTAAGCTATTGGGATGGGTGGTTTCTCTGTAAAAAATAAAGATAGGGGAACAATAATATTTTTAAATGCTCTAATATTTGCAACAGGAAAAATGAAAAATTAAAGCTGAGGTAAAAAAATCTAAAAAAATTTTCTTACTAAATTTTATTTTTTCTGGATTAGACACTTAATTCTTCATGTGTCGATTAGGCTTCTTGAAGGGGCTAGGAAGTAAATGGACCGGCCGAGTTGAACATTTTCTCTCCATTGATTATTGGTTTTCACATAAAATATCTTACATCGGACTTTCATGGAATACTCGGTTGGAATCCTTCAAAATGCGATGTTTTATTTTATTTTGTAAAGGAAAAAAAGTTTTCTTCTTTTAGAATCCTATTCGTTTTTTCCCTTCGGATAAAAAAAAAAAAAAAGTTGATGGAAGTTCAGGTTTTTCTTTGTATCGGTTTTTCTTCTATGTAAAAGGTTCCACTCCTTCTTTAACAGAATGTCTTCCATTCTCCCTTATTTCAATTAGACCAAGTGCGTCATTGTATATTTTAAGAATAGAAAATTCCTTGATAAAAAATGAAATTCGATTTTACATTTCTGGGGGTCGGGGGGTAAGATGAACGTTTGATTATATAGATATTGTTCATACTATTTTTTATTTAGTTCCATTTTGTAAAATTCATGTTAGCCGATTGTTATTTGAATGACCTCTCTCTATAGAGGGAAAAAACTCATCCGTTCTTTAAACAACCAAAGAAAAATGCAATAAATTTACCTTTACCTTTATTATATTACATAGAACCTTAAAAAAAACCAAAGATGTATTTCATAGATTTAACATTGGGAATGAAACTCGTGACATTAACATTAGCCATTAGGCCTTTGCAAACTTATTCCTATTTTTTTTTCAGTTACTCAAATCTGAATTGCCTAAATAACATTTTGAAATTTTTTGTGGCGACGACCTAAAATCTCTCACTCTCTGCAAACATTAAATGAGCTTTCATTCCAGGGTAAACTTCTTTTTAAAGTCCAGTTGAGGAGCGGCTGTTGGGAGAGAAGCTATTAGCACCGGAGGTTAAATGACCCATGTTTAAAGTGAACCAGACTAAAATGCACTCTCAAATTACAGCATGATGCTTTTAAAAATAAAGTATTAAACAATATTTTGTGAAATTACTTTTTTTTAAGTTCTGTGTTAAAATATCCATTATAAACAGGAAGATACAAGATTATTCAAAAAGATGGAGCAGATTTCATATTTTAATTTCAAACAAAGCGTAAAAAGCAAACATTATTCCGTGCGTCATTGGATAGAGGAAGAAGGTTCAAAGTTTTAAAAATTCGCTTAGAAGTTCCATTTAATACCACATATCGGCGCTGTTTCTTGTTTATATGAAAACGGCGGCGCCACAGGAGAAGTCAATTTGTGTGCATTACAGAAGGCTGATTACGATCTTTGGTAACGATTTATATTACGTGAATGCTGCGGGTCACGTGAACGAACGTGAAATGATGCTATTACATCCCCATTGTTGTGTTACTTTCGAAAGCAGTAAATGTCTCCGAAAATCGGAGCTTAATGGGGAGGGTACATTATTGCCCTTTCTGACGCTAATTACAGCTATTCTGCTACAATTAGCGGATGTAAAATACAAAATTTCTCTGTTTCGAAGAAAGGCATATACTAAATGGAAAAGGAAAATCCGGGAAGGATTAATTCCAACTGGTCAGAAACAGCAAAATCCTCGAGTTCCCACAAGCCTAAGACCACAGGTCATCCGAAAGGTCAAGCAGCTTGTCCTCTGTGAAAATCAACTCAAAGGGAGATCTCAAACACTGTAGAAACTTCACAGGCTACCGTAAATAAAATAATAAACAAAGCTCACTGGAGTCGTGTTCATAAGCTCTGCCACGAAACGTCGGAGAAAGGAAGAGGAACTGTCGGAGGCTAATTGAGGGTTACCTCGCAGCAAGAGTTATTGTCACTTTGGATGAAGCCTACATCTGTCTCAACGATTGCAACAAACGCCGCGTGATTTTCTATCGATAAGGAAAGTTTTTCAAAAGGATTTATGGTGATTTCGAGACATCGTACAACGGCAAGCTCACAATCAGAAGAGTGGACAGGAAGACAAAGGTTAACTCCCTTTACTATCAGTAGTATGTTCGCAGTCCAATTTTCCACGAGGAAATCCCCACATTGTATGGAAATGACAAAAGCAAAGTTTGGCTGCATCAATTCAGATTTGGAAGATGAAACTGAAATTCACGTTATACCCTTTTATGATATCCCTGTCAAATGCATCCCCGATGGATTTCTGCGTGTTTGGGTTATTGAAATGAGCCCTTGTTCAACGCTGTCCAATAACCATTGAGAGTCTCTGGAAAGTCTGCAAACAGGAAAGGGACAACATCAGCCTCACCGTTCTGCGGACATCTCTTCTACGGTGGGAGATATGGTGCAGGGCAATACTCCAAATCCTGCAGAAGACGATCCTTGATGGAGAAAGGGGTTTTCTTCGTAAACTTTCTCCTCTAATCGTTACCATAGATCGTAATCAACCTTCTGTGTAGCGATTAATCTACCAAAGAGAAGATTTATAAAAAAAAATTAATCGTTTGAAAAAATTGTCCTCTTTCAGATCCTGCAGAATTGCAGTACAAAATTCTAACTTCTGTTAAGGTCGCCAGGATGCAACGCCTGTCACATGTGCAGACAATTGTTGAACAGACCAGCTTTTTGTTCGAGAAGTTGCATGCTTGCCCGGGGTGTGGATTTTCTAGTCCCCTACTTTTATATGAATTGCCAGGGCACAAGTTCTTTTTGGTTTGCATATGCAACAATCTTCTACGAATTTTTTTATCCCACTCGTAAATTTCCTTATGGCGAGATGGTTTTTGTTGATCTGAAGGCGGAATTCATGTTGCATTTGAACAATTGTATCACAAACACGACTTCTCTTGTGCCTTCGCCATTTTCCTATAAAAATGAAACAGCGCCGCTATGTTGCATTACATGGAATTTGTAGGCAGATTGTTAAAACTTTGAACCTTCCTCTAAGCAGTGATGTGCAGAATGTGTTTCTGTCTTTTACAGTTTGTTTTGAATAAATATTTAACCTCTCAATTTTTTTTGAATAGCCTTGCACTAACAGTAACGTTAGCATAGTATTCACAGTCGCTATTTACAATGTTATTTATGGAGTGTTTATCTTAAAAAGGTTTAATTTAAAAATGAAATTTTAAAATGGGTCTTTATTTCAATGCACTAATATTACCATATAATATTTCTCCAGTTTAGCTAATCCTTTTGCATGGCTGTTTTTCATCAATAATTTACTTTTGAAAAACAACTTTTACTATGGCCTCTTCATTTTTTTTTTAGTGTTTTTAATATGAATACTTGCCGAGTAAAGAATTCTATATCACGGGCAGAAGAGGACGGTAAATATCGAATAAAATTCTCATTCAATAAATCGTGCCGCCAACTGGACAGAATCGAGACAACAACCAAAACACAAATGAAATTTATGGAGTGGGCAACGAAATGGGGGAAAGAAAGCCGAGAGAGAGAGGGCGAGAGAAGGGTGGGCTATTTGCAAAGCAAAAATCAATGGTGGCCTTCGACTGCAATTTGCGTACGAAGCCTTACTTCTTCAAGTCCCTTGTGATGTTTCGAAACCAGAGCAAAGGACAAACGATACATAAACGATTTGAGATTTCGAGAGCCTCAAGGCAAACAAAATAACGGCCTACCACTTCACTTAGCCTCTTGTAAAGCATCCGTGCATATTGTTTTCTTAGGAAAATTTAATATATGATGTTAAAATTTTATTTACAAATTTTTACCTAGAATAACATCTTTTCATTTCGCTGTTCTCATATTAATTCAGAGCTGTGAAAAGCTTTTCTTGATACTTCGCTTTGAATTTGATGAACAAACATGACAGATAAATCGGAGAGAAACAAAGAGTAATGTACTTTGAAATAATGATATAAACACATCAGTAAGCCATTTTATTTCGTAATTTTTAATGAAAAAATTATAAGGCAAAATTATTAACCCGTTCGGCAATCAAACCCGTTAATGAATATAATTCCCTCTCCAATAATGTTAAAATGAAGGAAAAGATGTTATTTACTTCAAGCAATTTTTCAATCCATCGATTTAAAGCCTATCTTGAGTTCCAACTAGTTTCGCCATTTATTTCCTTGACAAAGCCGGGAATAAATGGCGAAACTAGTTGGAACTCCTGATGTCCCTCTGTTATACTGTAAGGCCACCACCTGTTCAATCAATAGGAACAGTATTATGATCCACCCTTCTACCTATCTTGAGTGTTTACCGTAAACTGTTTGCGTTTTTTCTAATGTTTTATGGTTTAGTAAAGAAAAACGATTATTAAGCATATTCTATATATTTCAAAGGAGATGTTAAATACCATTGCACCGTAAAACCAAACCACCTAGGGTTATTGATTTTATTCTAGATTTGTACGCAGCTGCTTTTCAAAGCAATCAACGCAGCCATTTATTCTTCATGCAAAGATTTCTCTGCCACCGATTCCAATTTTAGGAAATTACTGCAAAGTGATTGCTCATCTTGCTAAAAGGACCACAACTTAACCATGTCTTCTTCGTCTCATACGGAGTATTGTTTTATCAAGTGCTGCTTCACTTTTAGAAAGAAATGCTTTTTCGATTGATGAAAGCCGTGGAACGAAGGCAGCAAATTTCTTGTAAGAGATAGATGAACTATTGAAAATTGACGCCTATATTAGCTTTAATATTTATCTCTTTGGCATTCAGCATATTTTGAGAATAACTTGGATTCATCTACTCTTGAACTGTACTCTGAAAACGTGTTAGGCATCTATGGTATATCACATGGAGCTCAAGATGTTCATGCAGAAAATCTAGAAGAACGTGCGGTGTTCTGCATAAGCTATTTTGTCTCCGTTGGTAGTCTTTGTTTCAGAGATATTCAATATTGCCTCCACACCCAGCCCGATATTAATCCTCTTGAATTCTTCTTGTGAGGACATCTGAAGGAGAAAATCAACTGCAATACAGCAGAAAATTTAATGCAACTGCGAGCGGACATCGTGACCTTTTTATTCCCAAAGATTAACAAAGGAATCGTAAAGTAGTCACCAATATGAGGTTTCGTCTTAAACATGTTATCACTGACAAGGTGGATGTAATAAACACGTCCTTCGTATCGACAAATCATACGTATCGTAATGCCCAATGTTATGGACTATTTGGTATATTTAAATATCTATAAGTCACCTTCAGTTTAGAGAGCCACAGGGTGAGTCAAACGTCTGTTAAGCTCCTCTTATCTTCTTTACAAACATGGAAGTGTACACTAAAGGCAATGAATAGGAAGTTGAGGGTGACCTTTCTGATGGTACCCTCAGTTTGATTTTCAACTGCTCAAATGAGAACAAATGCAAATCGTATCTTCTAAACCTTAAGAAGCTGACGTTTTGGATAGAGACTATCTTTTGTTTTTGTTTTATTTTTTAGTTTTGACAAAGGATAGTCTCTATCCGAGTTTTTCAGGGTTACCATTCCATCTCCATTTTTCGGTTGCATCGTCCTTCTTGCTTCTATATCTGTCATCCATACTTTAAGAGTTAGACCAAAATTTCCAATTACAAACTTGTTCCAAACACAATAAAAAAACCGTATAGTAATCGGATGAAACGGAAACATTTTTATATGCAAATCATGTCACATGCCCGTCCAGTTTTGCATATTTCACACAAGTCCATTCATTGTAAATTACGATGGCTGAGTTAAGGAAATTACTGCTATGATCATGTGTTGCGGTGCTGCTTCAGCAGCTCGGTTTTATCGGGACAGATATCCATCTATATATAAATAGCCATTGCAATTGACGCACCATGAATGTAACACTATATTTCATTCCATAA
Organism: Rhysida immarginata; assembly: GCA_023313115.1. NCBI lineage: Eukaryota > Metazoa > Arthropoda > Chilopoda > Scolopendromorpha > Scolopendridae > Rhysida > Rhysida immarginata. The sequence goes on from JAHWFO010015474.1 coordinate 7,502,485, forward strand.
AAAATATCAAGTTGACACCCGTATGTTTGTTCCTGTTGCGGTGAGGATTGTACGTTAATCTAAGAGTAAGATCTGATTTTTTTTTAAAAAAAGAATACGATTTTAGAAGATTTTAATAAAACTTTTTCAAATCATTTGTCAGGGAGCAAAGATTGCTAAATGAAACATTTAAAATGCATATTATTGGCAATTTTAATTGCTCTGCCTTTAGCAAATATTGAAAATGCTAAATCAAGATTAATGACTGAAGGATATTATTAACTTTTCGTTCAAATATTATTTTTAAAAATTAAGTTTTTTCTGGAGACATTGAAATTACACGTTGTCAGGAAATTATATCGGTATAACCAATTCTTCATTTATAGTCATGCTCGGAAAATGCAAATCTTTTCCTAAATGTTTACTAAAATTTCAAGCAAATACATTGCTGACTATGTCTTAGCATTGCCATGCGCACGATATTTTACGTTACACTAAGGAAATAAAATACTACTGAAGTGGTAAAAAATCTTCAATTCCACGATAAAATGTCACCCTGACTGCACTCTCTGTTCTTCACCAGCCATCGATGGTTGATGGTCGCTGTTGCCTCCGCCGTGCGCTGTTGTTGTCGTTATGGGGTAAGGCGACATGAAGTGAGGTTGTTCTCAAAGAACAAGAAATCTTGCCTCCCCGTGTTCCGGATGAAGTCCATTCAATGGCACATTGGATCAGTTTACATTCCTTGAGAAGGGCAGAGAGAGAGAGAGAGAGAGAGAGAGAGAGAGAGAGAGAGAGAGAGAGA
>JAHWFO010015474.1:7503278-7525262 GCA_023313115.1 Rhysida immarginata
AGAGAGAGAGAGAGAGAGAGAGAGAGAGAGAGAGAGAGAGAGAGAGACTGCTGTCTGCTTTCTAGCCGTGGCTGTTTCAAGACGACGTATTGAAATTGAAGCTGTCTTCGAGAAAAGCGCTTAATCATTTTAGAAGCGTTCCAGAGGATCGTTGACGCTTTGCTATCTCGAGCATCTCGTCTCTCTTCGTTCTCTCCCTCCAATCGTTATTGGATGAATGAGGGGCTTCGACGCGCTTCGATTGTCAGACCGTCTAAAGAAAGAGTGCGAAGGATCGGTAATTCCCCGTGACGAATGCATGCTACAATTCCTTTAATGTAAAGAAGAAAAAGGAGGAGGCGGAGAAGGGGGGAAGAGGCGAGTGGAGGAGGAGGCAATGTCTTCTGCGATGACGGCCGTTAGTCAAGCGCCTCCGCCGAATACACCCGACGCCTTTTCGCTTGCCCATTGGCTTTGCTTTGCCAATTGAAGCATCAAAAACGATGTCAGAAATATTATGAACATTTCGACAATGGAAGAGGAAAAGCGAATGAATACGTCCCACGCAATGAAATCGCTTCACGTGATCTGTAAACGATACGGGGTAAGAAAGATTTAAAGCTGGAGTGTTACATTTTATTTTTATTCCACATTAATTGCCGTTTTCTTAAAGAACAGGCACTTTTTTCCTCAAAGTAACCTTTATAACATATAAATTGAAACATTTAAAAAATTTACTGAATTATATTTAAAGCTATTAATGAAAACTGGTGAAACAATTGGAAACAATCAAGGAATTCTGATAGAATTTTGTCAAATTGCTTTGAAGCCATAAAAATCTAACCTAAGGGGATTAGAAATTCGGTATTGACGAACGACTCTTATGTTTATTGTCACGTTAATGATGTTGATACCAATCCTCAGTTCAATTCACTCTTCGTCGTATAATTTTAGATGAAAAATTGCTTGTCAAAGTGAATGGAATAAATTTATTCTAAAGAAGGTATTCACTTTTTGGATCTAAAACGTGGAATTCGACGAGTGTGTTACTTCCATGATCTAAATACCTAGTAGAAGGAATTTTTAGTTCTACTCCCTTGCATTTTCAATTTAAAATTTTTTTTAATTTAATTAACCTGTAGTTGAATGGATTTTTGCCAGCGTAAAGCAAAGTATTTCTTCATATAGCTTTATTTTCTGCTTAGCGTAAAGCAAGTTTTACATCATTGTTTGCTTCGCTGTCGGTTAAGTCTAACTTGTAAGTTACTTTTTCTGTGAAGCAACAGCAAGAATAACTGCAAACAAAGTTGTCTCAAAAACAGAGACAAACATATTTGCACTGCAACCATGATTTCACAAATATTAATATGGTGTTAAATCTCTTTTTTTGCTTTATTATGTCTTCTAATCTTCGAGGAAGATTTTCCACCAAATTTTTGTAGATAGCTCTCTACCATTCTTCCCGAAGAGCGTTGATGAGGTTAGTCAAGATATTGGACAATGTAGACCAGTCTGTAATCATTCTCCTATGTATTAATATCTCGTAGGCGTTCAGTGAAGATTATACCGGGACTCTATGCAGTCTAGTCCATTTCACGGCGTTTCTTCAATCATTATCTGGTCCATTTCTTCAATCACTATCTGGTCCATTGCTGCACACAGTCTTGCATTATGACAAGGAGCATTGTCATGTTGGTTCAGAAATATCCCAATCCCAAATTGTTGTTACAATATTGATAGTGCATAATTGTTCAAATGTAAACGTAATTGCAGACTTCATAGTTCCTGCTACTGACGTCATATGCATATAAATTAAAAACATGTAACTTTTTTTTGAACAGGTATTGACAACTTCTGATAATATATTGTAACACTGAATCTGTATATGTGTGTCTGAGAGGAGACAGTTATCTGAGATAAAGAATTTGCTTTTATTATATGATTATTATTTAAGTTAAATATCTTTTGCTTAAAAGAATATTTACTTCACTTTTAAAGTTTTATTGATGTGATAAAAATAAATTCAAGATTTTCAGCTGAAGGTGAAGATTTGCACTGCAAGTCTTAATCTCAAATTATATTTTACAGAGACTTTTTATTGTGGACTTTTTCAAAGAGATATGTTATTAAGAATTTATATAAATATATTTTGAATTAGATATATGGTAAAGAAATAAAATTTTAATGTAGAATTTTTCAAAGAAATTTATTTCTGATAAAGACTTTTAAAGGATATATTTCCGATACATTTTTATAGTATTTTGTATATATTTTGATGGGATAAGTAACTAATACGTTGAGGGTATATTGGATTTTAGAAGAATGCTCTATCCAGGATTGGGTGACTTTTTTTTTTGGTATTTTTTTTTTAAATTGATAATCATACATGCTATTTTATTAAATTTTTTTTTGTATAAAAATCTATAATTATTTTATACTAACTTCTTTTATATTAAAATTCTTTTATATAAATTTGTTTATAATATATAAATTTATTAATTATAACTTTTATTTATTTTATAATTCAACAAAACCCAGTTTATTAAATAAAAAACTTAAGCCTTTGTTAGCATTTTAGAAACTGGTTGAATCCCTTAAAATGCAAGACGAAAATGTTGTAATTTGAAAAAAGAAAAAAAAAACGTTTTTGACATAGAGAAGGATATATTGAAGAAAAAAAAGTTTTTTGGTAATTTTCTATAGAATTCATTTGGAACAATTTCGAAGGATGAAGTTTTATTGCCACTACCAGATGAAAAAAAAAATCTTATTCGATAAATCGAAAGTTACTTCTCTAAAAATCAATAGTCTTCTAGCTCTTCCACTTCGAGATGTAAAATGTCAACTTTCATCACGATGCGATGGAATTATGCGTGACACATGTATAGAAACACACGCACTTACACAATATCACGGCAAAAGGGCTGAAATCACATTTAAAGTTGTCCAAATCGCGGAAACTACGTTGAAAATTCAAAATTGAAATTTTGAAGCAACCACTACAATATTTACCTTTTTTTTTTCTACGTATCTTCCAAGTATGCAGTTTAAGAACAAACATATCGTTCCTATTTAAAATAATTATTACAAAATAATAAACGGATGCCAATAACACATTAACCTGGCACAAAGCATCATATTCCATAGCTCCAATAATAGTGTTCATTTTACCACCTTTTCAAAACAGTAAACATAAACTGAAAATGAAAGTAAAAATATTAAATATGATTTTTCGATTGAAAAATGGAAGGACACTTCACAAAAAAATCATTACCTATGCTTGGAGAGCATCTCCAGTATATAATTATTATTATTTATTAAATATGATCTTTACATATTTAATGACTACTGCATGAAAACGCACTCCATGATTGTAAAACTGATCGAGATTCGATTCTACGCGACTGAGCGCGTTATTCGATTGATAGATGTATATTACGTGTACTAGAGCAATCCATAAACATTCGATTTACAAATAAATTTTGAAAGTCGACATTATAGTGCAAGTTCATAAAGTTGGCGTTCGGAAATATAAACACAAATCTTTGATATTGATATCTTTTTAAAATGGTCATCTTTTTCCTTTATACGAAATGTAAATATTAATAGCGTAATCATAATGCACGTGATTCCAGATAGTATTTACCTTAACAAAAATAAAATTATTTTATTATGGACACAATGAAAGAGAAAACAGAGATAGCTGGAATGGTATATGCACTGTATGATTTTTGTTGTAAATGTAACCTACGAGTTAATGCAAATGAAATCTTAAAGTTTTAATCTCGTAATCTACTGATCAAACAAGGTTTACAATGAAATTTTTGCGACATACTCCCCGCTGCGCTGCAACGCTTTCGGTGTCGAGAAATACCTTTAAAGAAAAACTCTTTTTGGCTGAGATAATAACCACTCACTCACCTTCTGCTACACCTCTTCGTCGGACCTGAAAGTCTTGCCTCTCATTGTCGTTTCGAGATTTAAAGATTTGATAATCGCCCTATTGTTTCAAAGTGCTGCATAAGTTCTTGACAAACGCCAACTAATCGTGTTTTCAATTCTTTTGATATCCATGTTTGTGACAACATGATTTGATGTTCCCATGACTTGTTTAGTTCATCTACTTTTTTAATTCCATGGTGTCATCAGCTGCAGTAGTATACTTTGGTGTCGTTGCTCTGAGTATCTGAAAAGATTCGTCGAGTTTGCTACTGAATTCATGCCATTTCGGACCTTCTTAATCCATTGGTATGCGTGTCGTAATAACAGACATGCAACATCATACTGAGCCTTCATTCTTCGGTGAATTTCGATAGGTTTTATCCCTTCACTATTTAAAAATTAAATGGCAGATAGCTGTTCCTCTTTGGTGCATACGGTTGTGCTGTAATATGATGTATTTACATCGTCGGTAGATCTTCAAACAGAATAACACTTTGCCAACTTATAGACTCAATAGAGCGACATTACGCATTTTTATCACACTTTTAAGGTTTTCATTTGACTTACCTTCATTTAACATTTTCCTTCATTTTTCTGCTCGCTCAAGTACACCTATACTCTTGTTTGCTTATTGAAATACCGGTTTTTCGAGTATATCAACATATTCTTCATAATTGCCCTAGAGTCATGACCGAGTCAATATAAAGAATAAATTTTAAAGTATGGATATTAAAATTCTTAGAATCTTTCATAAGTTTTTGCAATGATTACCGAAAGACAGTCTGAAGATTCATACTCATTATTGTTGGCGCATGCACATCCAATAACCAAAGACAAAATAAGAGCTTCAGTTTCGAGCTTACTGTATTCGCCAACAAAATCTCTGTATTCTCCCGGCAAACAAAAATCTCTCAGAATTTTCCCAATAATCCTATTTCTCCGTCGACGGTTAGTAACACTGGTCAACACACATTTTGCATCCAAGATCACAGATAGTGCTCTTAGGTACATAGAATGCGAATCTGCTTTTCGATTTTTCTCTATCACATCACGTTTCCAAGTTATGCACATAGAGGCTACACTGTTAAAAATTGTACAAAAACAAAACAACAAAAAAAAAAAAACAGAATCTAAATTCAGAATATAAATCAAATTACACTAGTCAACATTTTACAACTTTTTTTTGTATCTTTAAAACCGATTTATTTATTTTCATTTATTCTATTATTATTTCATTTATTTCATTAGTATAGTATTTTAATACATTATTTTCAAATATGCCATAAAAATGTTTCTAACACGTACAGATTTCTTGCTTTTCAATGAAACATTTAAAAATTATTCTGTGTTTAGGACCTCATAAATTTCCTTGCCGCCCAAAACTATGGATATTTTAATTCTTTTGCGTCTACTTTCGCTTTAGAAATTGCAATAAAATACAGCCTATGTCCCAAATGTGATCACAAGAAAGATACTTGTAAAAAAACCATTTTTGGAGCTATGAGATCACGTAGCTGTAGTTGTAGACGTCTACGATAATGTAAACGTCTACATTATTTTATATTTTTATATTACTGGTGCGTCGGCAGTAATTTAATAGAGATATTTATTGCTAGAAAATAAATTTCCGGATTTCTTTATACATTAACCTAATCAGTACCTTCTTGTTTTATAAAATTGCTTTTCATCGATAGGACTTATTGGATTCAAAATTACATCCAAGTTTGCCCTACTTTTTGCGATACCCACTCTCCAATGCCAAAAAATGTTGGCGCTTCATTCTGTCACGTCGATAATAATGTTGAGCTTTTCCCCCCTTTATTAATCTAGTTATTTATTTTTTGTGCTGCAAATAGTAAGATACGGCCAAATCTCATCGATCTTTCTCGAGTTCTTCTTCTTTTTTTTCCCCTGCCTATATCTTTTCCTTTTCTTTTTGCTCGTTTGCTTCTCTGCTAGAGGACTCTTTCCAGTTGTAGTTTGTTTTCTTTTCAGATGTCTCCAGGAAAAGCTTGGAAAACTTTTGAATTATAGGATCACTGGGTTTTCAAGAGTTTATTGATTATCTTATTATGATCAAGAAAACGACATTTCTCAATTTCAGTACACGAACTTTTGGGTGTTTTTCTTTTTAATAGGATTATATACGTTGAACTTTTTTATTTCTTCTTTTAATAAGATGCCGTTTATTTTTTTTCTGTCAGAATGTCCAAGGAAAATGGCAAATGGTCTTCGTGTCAACTCTACTTATTCAAGCTTGTCATGTTCGTTGAAAAATAAAACAGGAGAGGGGGGGGGGGGAAATTCTTTTTTTTTTTAGAAATGCTCAACTTTAAATCAAGAAATGCCGTTCTTTATGTATTTATTAATATTTTTTAAAAATATTTGCCTGGTGCTTTTATGAATATTTTTTTAATAAATGCTATCGTTTTAAATTAACTAAAATGCTAATTCTTCATCTACGATTGTTTTCATTCGAAAGTCTGGTATGAAAAGGCTCTCCAAGTTTTCCCACAACAAAATGCGCGCAGCATGGATTTGCTTTCCAGTCAATCGACCTTCACTAATTTGGCGGAAATGAATTTTGGTCATTGCCAAAACGCCGGATGCCACACATCAACCTTCGATGTTTGTAGGCCGACAATTTCAAGAGTTTTCGATTCGATTAATCTTCATCTCCGTTCGCTGACGAGGAAATTAATCGAGAGTGATGGAAATAATTTCAATGGAATTGAAACGCTGTTACCTCTAATAAGACAAAAGAACACTGAAGTATGGAATCGTTGCGACTTTTCTCCGGTTTTGATGTTTGAAATAAAACGATTTCCTGAACGGAATCCTCGTCAGGATTTAATTTATTTCGATGTTTATTATTATAAATGAAATTTGTTATTCGATTTCACGCTGAAAGTTTATGTAGCCAATTAAAAACTTAAAATGATTTTATGAAAAACTTTGAAGAATGTTTCAAGCAATGTGGTCTATTCAAAGAACAGTAGATTAAAATTTGCAGTGTACAGGACGACTATATCTCTCTCACAGAAGATGAAAAATGCAGCTGATCTTGCACCTTTTAAAATATTCAATATGGAGTAATGGAACTTATGATTCGAAGAGCTATCTCTGGTTCTGAAAGAGGATAATGAAGAAAGCTATCGACAACGATGCGCCTACTTCGCTCTCAAAAGAAGTCTACCTTTTGGAAGAGAATTGGTCGTCATAAATGGATTTTCGCTCACGAGCTCATCAAGTCCTTCCATAAAAGATCGACATATTCTATCCACAATAGGCTTAGTTAGTCCTCAACAAAAAGCAGTGATGACATTTTTTCAAGGGATCGACGTCGTCAAATAAGTGGAATATTTGGTACAAGATAACCGGATGCACGCAGAAACGTGCTAGTTATAGCAGGTCAAGGAAACAGTTTAATGGTCACGTAATAGGCTACAGAAAGCATATGATGTCAGCCAATTCATTTGAATTTCCGCGAGCAAGGGGCATAACGGGACTCTCTCTTTTCTTCTTAATCCACTGTTGGCTTTTTGACGATTTCTAGTAGCTAAAGTGATTTCTTGAAACTTGTACGAAGGAACTGTTTCTCAAGTGCAAGTGCTTCCCATTGACTTAATCAGCTGACAGTAGATCTTATGACATTATTATAAACCAACATGGTATTTGGAGGAAAAAATAAGTTAATTTCGTGAAACTTAACTTACATACAGTCCATTAGCTGTTTAAGATCCGTTGCATAGTTTTTTCATGATTTCTATGCAATATGTAATCAACAATAAACATATGACTGCCATGGATTGTTTATTACAGATTCTGCAATATAACAACTTTTATTTGAAAAATAAAATTAATAACTCACGTTTTATAATTTTGCCTTCTAGTAGCCTACCAAACGACCAGCATTATCATTTTGAAAATTCGATCAGGCATTGATTTTATTAAGTTCTCATGACAGAAATTTCAAACTTTCCCCAGCTGGTTACAATTGCTTGCTTCAAATCATTGAGTGTCATACAGTTTCCTCCCTCATTATAAGGGGCTAACAACCCCTACAGATTCTCCACTGGATTCGAATCAGTTGAATAAGGAGGCTAGTCCATTGCTCTAACACCTTTATCATAAACCACTAAAATGCAGTGCGAGCATTGTGAGCAAGGCCATTGTCCTGTTGAAATTCCATGAAGGACCACCAACATCTCCAAATGCCAAAAGATGTGTTTCCAATAAAATTGCTTTATTGTTGCTCACTTCCAGAATAACAGTTCGTTTCTGACGAGGAGTTAATTTCGGAGGTCTCCCACTTAATATTTAGGTACCGTACTTGGAGTCCAAGTTTAATGTAAGATTTAGCTATAGGTCTCCCACTTTAGCTATAGCTCGTACTGATTTACCAGAAGCCTTAAGGCTTTATCTCAGCCATCTCAAAATCACTCAAAGATTTACTCTTCCCATCATGTACAGATGATCAGATTAGCAAAGTTATCAGATTTAATTCCTTATAAATGATTACTCTTCAAGCGCAATGAACATATGGGACAGTCCAAAACATTAAGGTCAGCAAAGTATCATAACACACATTTTGTAATTTTTGCAACAGTAGAAATCATAAAACGTGAATTATTTATTTTATTTTTCAAATAATCATTTTTATATTGCAGGAATAGTGTAATAAACAATCCATGGTAATCATGTGTTCATTTGCCTTATTGTTCGATTACATATTGCATGAAAAAAACTAGGTGGCTTTATATTTATGCAATGCAGATCTGCCTCCATCAACTATGACTGTGCGATGGAAATGATAGAAATTCAAGATACTGGTGTTTCTAAGTGTCTTGCTTTCTGGCGCTACAGCTTCTGATACTTATCATTTGATCTAATGATATTGAGAGACTAAAGGATAAGATTTTGATACTTTCATTGTTAACTTCTATGTCAAACCTTATTCATTTTCCCCCGATAAATTAGGCTCCCATTCATACTCAAAATTTAAAAATTCATAGCTTAATTAAAAGCAAATTTTCGAGATCATCTGGTGAATAGCAGATAACAAAAAGTGATTCAAGTGACAACTTAAGGGAATTCATAAACATAGCGTGATAATTAAAGCTTGCTTCAAAATAATTTATGCACAGCATTATTACAGCACAACAAAAGATTTATTCTCTTAAGGGAAATTAAACTTAACTCCATTGGAATGCGAAACAAATTAAAATTAAATAAGGAAAACGTAATCAACGAATTCAGCTTAAGGAAACTTGAGCTCAGAAATTTTCATCTTACACCTTGGTCTCGTAGGGACCAAGACAAAGCTAATGAAAACCAGGTAAACTCATTGCAATGCAGGACAAAATTAACAGCGTGATTGCAAATTAATAAAGCCATTATCATTTCTTAAAAAAAATAGAATTCACAAAAACTTCAGGTAGATGGAAGATGACAGCTGAAGTTCAGAGCCATTGATTTATAAATGGGTTTCAAGAATTTCGTTTAAGAAGAAGTTGCATAAGAGATTTACGAACGACAAATCTGGTATATATTAAATAACTCTCCGATTTAAAAACAGAATTAATATTATTTTAGCAGCAAGTCAAAATCTACAAATGTTGGACAAGCTTCCAAACTGAATGAAAGAAGTGGCAATCTGTTTTGCTTAAATGTTCTGACGTTTAAAACTCTGTCTTCTTGAGAACTTGCTCTAACTTACAAAGTTAGCTTGGCCATTCTTATCGCAAAAGGAGATGCTTCCTGACGAGTGCTATAGAAATCACCGGGCAATGATCCAATAAGAGGTGATTTCTATAGAAAGACTTAACTTTCTTGTGCAGTTATGAATGTCGTAAGGTTGTATCTAATTACAGGAATTTGAGAATTCCTTTGCCCTGCTTTTTTATGTTTTAGCTCAATTTGATCTTCTTTCAGTTTCTCTTATCGGGTTCCTTCCATTATTGAATTGTGCATTCGCCACGAAAGCTCTGGCGGAAGCGTGCTTTTCTCGTTTCTTCCGCTCGCGAAGGACGTTTAACGTTACACTGTTAATGGGCACGTGATGAAAATGCGCCATCACATTGAAGTGGACGATTTTAGATTGTTCTTACGAATCTTGTCTTAGATACCTTATACATGTAGCAATGAAAGCGATTATTGCAAAAAACTGAGCTAGTAAATGAACAAGAAAGCCTTGTTGGTGCTTCTTTTGTAAGCGGTAGTTTTGTAAGCGGTATTTATTGTAGTTTTTTTTTTGTTTAATGTAGAATTTTAATGAAAAAATAATTACCCATGTAACATAACATAATTCAAGAAGTCCAGATACAGAAATTAGAAACATGCTTTGTTTAACTATTTTAGGTCTCTTCTTCAAAATTATATCTTCGTTTTCGACACGTAATATCAGTTCTTCAATAACTAGCTATTGATTTCTCAACTGAAGAGCCTGAGAACAGTACAGCTAGCACTTGAAAAGCCTTGCGAAATGGTTCTGCTTTTGTAATTTTTCCTTCAAGCATTTTGGAATTTTTCCACAATGAGAAAATGGTTAACAGCGACGTCCTCTTGGAATAACAGAAAAACTGGTGGTTCCGATTTTTCTGAATGACGTTGTCTGTTTATAATTTATAATTTAATACTATAATTCAAAGTTAGATCTCCAGAATTTCAAAAAAGTCTGCAGTCATCCATTCTTTTTTATTCGCCGTGTTAATTTGACCAGTCATCTTAGCGCATACGAAAATCGTCAGTTCTGGGTTGTAAATGTCTCTAATTCTGTTGGACTCATTAAAAAAGACCGTACTTCGTTTCCAGAGAATATGTTGGATTTTGAAAGCTTTCTCTAACTTTACGCCATTCTTCCTTGAGCCACTAGTCCGTGGTGGTGATTTTAAAGGGGTGAAACCATTCACAAGAACACTCAAGAGTTCTTCATGGCCAAGTTTTTGGCTAATTTGTCTGCTTTCACTTTGAGGATAGAAGTACTAATTGGTGTGTTCAAACCACTTTGCTACCTCTAAGTGCCGGGCACGAAAGAAAAAGGAAATGGCGCATGCGTAATAGAAAAACACTCGTTCGACCAATCAGATACAGGCAGAAAATGGAGCATTGCTTATCCCTGACATTTCCTTAAGTGAAATCACAGGTGAAACGAAACCGAAACAAATCTGACACTAGACTAATCGACAGGTTGAATACGATAATCAGGTTTTCTTGCTGTTCTCTTTTATTATTGTATCATTACTATAACCTTTAAATAGTCTAAAACTATTGATTTCTCAACTGAAGAGCCTTTGCTGTTCTCTTTTATTATTGTATCATTACTATAACCTTTAAATAGTCTAAAACTATTGATTTCTCAAATTCTAGTTCTAGTTTGATTTTTTTTATAGTTTTCTTTGAACAAACAGATTTATAGACGAGGAGGCGGTCACCATGTTTCAGGAACTCTGAATAAACCAGACATCTACAATCGATAAACACTTATATTACGCATGCGCCGGATTCCTTTTTCTTTCGTAAACCATATACGTTATGATGTATCTATAAATATTTTTTAACAAATACAACCGGTTACAAATAGTAATTTTCTCTGTTTTGTGTTAACAATTGAAGCCACCAGTTCGAACTTTTTACACGCAACACTCTGTTTATCCGCTTTTCAATAAATTCATCACATTAACTTCAATTTGAAAAGAAATGGCTTTACGCATTACTGAAATGTTTTAACTTCATCAGTGTTTTTTCTGTGATAGTACAGGTGGCTCCTGCTCACTTACCATTACGCAATATCTGACTTTAAACTAACAATTATAAGTTAGTTTGCTAATCCAGGTTGTATGTCATGACCTGAAATACGCTACAAGCAAGTTCGCTATTACCAAAAGTGGATTGTTTTACAGATTTTATTAAAAATAATAAATATTTAATGTCAACATGACTAGTTTGTTGGGAACAGACTGTTTCGTGTAGAGACGGATGGAAGCGCGGATCAGAAAGCTTTGTACATAGAAAAGGCAATGTAACTTCATAGCACATTTTCAGCATCTTTCAGTTTAATATTTTCTTAAACGTATGGGTGTGTGATCAATGTTCGCCCTGTGTTGTTTATCGAAGGCATATGTGCTTCAGTGGCGTTCGACAGAAGGAGCTAATCTGAATTCTGTTAGGAAAGCATAAAAAAAATCTCCAAGTTTCTCTTTAAGTGGAAGAAAGGAAAGAAGGAAGGAAGGAAGAGGAAGGGGAGAATATAGAGCATCAGGCTAATAAATAAGCAGACGTTGACCGAATTGCATGCAAGGCACGTCGGAATTAGTTATTGATGCGCGGCAAAGGATGGCGCGACTCCCCGAATGAAATAAGGAAAACGGTGGGTGCATGGTAACGGAGAAAAGTTTCTTCTTTTAAGTGGATTAGGTTTCGACGCAAACACCTCATGTTTAATTAAGAAAACTCATCAAATGAGTTTATTTCTTAAAGTAATGGAGATATTGGTTGTTATGGAAAGGCACAGCTGTTTATTCTGGGGACCATGGAGTCCCAACATGCACTGCGAAAGCAATTTAGCCAAAGAAAATCCGATTTAACCGCCACAAAGCAACAACATTATCCGTTCCTATTCACCCAACCGGGCTTCGTCGAACAAAATCGTTCTCTGACGTCAATATAATCAAGAATAAAACGGGCTCCATTCGCGCGTACTGTTCTTTTCAAGTAAATCGACCAGTTTCAAGTTTGCTCCAAAGTTCACCGCGATTTTCGTTTTCTCATGCGGTCTGAGAGTTGATGAATGGAAGAAAAAAAATTCGTTAAAAATTTTTTGATAAATGAAACGAAAAAAAAACTTTTTTGAAAGGAATTCGACTGAAATTGTTGGAATCTAATTACAAAGAAAAGACATTCTCTAAACGTGAAGTGCCATTCATTTAACCGGCAATTCCTTGAAATGAATCAAGCCCAATCAATTACACATAAATCCAATTTGAGAAATGAAAAAAGAAAAGAGAAATTTTTTCGTGGCTGAATATCTAACTGAAAATCGATAAGGAAGCAGCACAAATAGTAAATCCAAGAAACAAACACAAACCTAATGGAATAAATTTTCTAAAGTTCTTATCGAAAAGTCGTTTAATTCATTCTATAGTATCTGCAATTTATACAATTCTGCATGCATTCACATTCTATAAAATTTTGAGGTAATCGAGAATGATTGAAGAAGTAGGGGTTTTAAGACAGGTTTTATGTAATTCAAAATTGCCCTGCAACTGGGTTCCACGCTTTTCCCCGAAACGATTCCTCGAAAAACAAATGACTGGTTCTCGGTAGAAGCTTTCCAGGAAATTTGATCCTTGTAAATATCTTCTTCCGGAGAAAATTTTGACTTTCTTTTCTAACTCGCGTAAACGACAGGAGCAATGGCTTCAGACTATTACGTTGCCATGCACTGAGGGCGAACCATTTCCTCAAGAGAAAGAAAACAGCTTTACTTCAATAAATGAACTCGCTATCGTTGTTTGAAGAAATCGTACAGTCCCTAATGAAAAACTGAGCAGTAAGAAACCGTGTTAAGGATACTATAGAATAGGATTGCAATGAAAGAGAAAAAAGGAGAAGAAAGAATTAATTATTCAACATTCGTAGGAAATCGATAAAAAACGTCTTTAATGTTATTGCACGATAACCATTCGCCTTATGCCGCAAAATAGAAGCCTTTGTAGTAAAAAAAACTAGTGATTCAGATTGTTGGTTGGTTTGTTAGTTTTTGGACATTTTGCGCCCTTTCACATGATAACATTTTTAATACAGTCCTGAGACAGGACTATTATATTTACGCATTCTTGGAACAGGACTCGTACACATGGCGGGATATGAGTCCGCGACACGACAGATTCGAGAACAGAAATGTTGACTTTGAATTCATTTCCCAGCTATTGATTCCAACAACGATTTCTTCTTAATATCTTGAAAGATGAATTTATTTTGAACACTTTATCATTTAATGCAAAATAACTATGATGCTACGCTGTCTATAGATTATCATACATGCATAAAAGACAAACGCAAACATCCGAACCCACGATCCACATGTATGTCCCAGCTTACTCGCCCATCGAGCCAATTATGTATGATCTTGGCAATATCCATATAAAAAGGTATTGCTGAATGCTTGCAGAGAATGTAGCTACTAGATTCTAGAGTTTAGCGGAAAATTGCCAGACTTGTTCAATCCAACAGAAGGACAACGTAATCAATTTACAGCTGACCTTAATCTCACGTCAGACCTACTCCAGTGGCTTTTCTTTTCAGTTCGTAAGCCTTTGCTGTCTCCAAAAAATATTTCTAGTCTGGACATAAGCATAAGAACTGGAACAGTAAATGAAGAGAAAAAGATTATGTGGTCCACATGAAGCACGTTTTCAACTATACTATGCGGATATGTTTGAAAGAGTCCACCTTAAAGTCATTGCCAGAACAATATTTTGGGACTTGTTTTGGATCCTGTGATTCATTTGGAGCACCCTCTAACTAGCCAAAGCTATTTAAATATCGTCGCAGACCAAGTCCATCCAGTTATATGGCTAGTTTATCTAGTGTTCCTATAGGACAATGCTCCATGCCATAACGCTGGAATTGGGTGTATCATGATACGATATTATCTTACCCCATGATGTGATATGATATTGCGCAAGTCACTTGCCGAATTTCATAGACCTGTGTCAAAATGTATTAATATTTTTTTCTAAATGTGGAATCCATTGGAGATCATCAACTTCCAACGAGGGTTCAGAAAGGAAGCCGTGAACGAAGGAAACAGCAAATGAGGGATCGCAGGAGAAATAAAAGTGAAACGGAAACGAATAAACGAGGCGAAACAGAGAAGGAAAGAAGTAAACAAAGACGTTTAAACAAGCCTTTGGATGAAAGACAACACCACCAAGGTCATGTTAGGCAACGACGTATGAACCGTTACCGACAATTTCGCTGATTTTATAAAACAATCGGAGGATCAGAAAGACCTTTGGAATGTGGATATAGTGTCTCCATGCTGTAAAAATCTGCTATGGATTGTGTCCATACTGTATTCCCAACACAATCCGATTGTAACGCGTGCGATTAAAAATATTTTTGCTTCCACAAGAAGAAGAGCCCAAACAGTTAACGGTTTTGTTAACAACAGCACAATTTCGCTCAGTATTTAAAATACTCATCATTCTATAATTATTTAATTTGCACCGCCTAGCAAAGATACAAATACGAGGGTTGACCAGAAAGTACTGCCTCATTTTTTTCCAGCTAATAATGAAGAGGGAAAAACGAAATTTTGCACGCTGTAATTTTAATGTTCCCGCATTTATGTGTGGAATTGTTCGGCATTGCAATAAATTTGTATTGCTAGAAGATTCATTCTGCAAATAAAGAGTGGCATTAGAATTTTTAAATGCGAAGGAAGAAACTGTGGTAAACATTCACAAACGTTTGTGCGATATATAGAAGTTATGCAATCGATAGGAGCATCATTATTATCTGGACTCAGAGTGTTAAAGCCTCAGACAGTAGAGAGATGGACAAAAGCTGGTGCTGGTGAGGCGTGCTTGTAAAAATATTCATTTATATAAATTATCATACATTTTGAATAAATATTTTTCAAGGAAAAAAATGTGGAATATTACTCTCTAAGCAATTCTCATATTTAAATGTCGATTTTGACTACATTCAGATTTGGTACACAGTACTCTCCCAAAATTTGCCGACTCGGTCTTTAAAGGATCCAGTAACTCATGCCAATTAGTGGCTGGTGGTTTATCCACATGCGGCACTCCAAATCAGTTCAATTCCGACTTTCGGTGGGCCATAGCAGGAACTTGAAGTCAGCATGAGTGAACATGCCTTTGTTGAACATGGAGCATTCTCTTGCAGGAAGAGGCAGTCTTGCCAAAATTATACCACCACTTCAGGCAGTCTTCTGCGTTGACAAAAAATTATACCACCACTCCAGGAAGGTGATTTTCCACCTTTTCTTGCGTCTTGGGGCATTAAGTCGCATATAACACCAGTTATGGGTCCCATGCCTGCTGCAAGATTGTGGCCCTAACAAGGACCTCACCCCCAGAGTCTTTCATTGTGGGTACAAGACACTTTTTATCGTATTTCTCTTTTTGTCGTTCCAGATCTACACATGACCGTAAGATTGCTGGAGAGCGAAGCGCCTTGCATCGCTCCACATAATATTTGCCTAATAATCACTAGTCCAATGGCGACCCTCCTTACACCATCGCTAATATCCGAAGAAGCCTATCTCATAAAAAAATCGATTCTGGCGTTTACGTCCACTGCAAAAACAGCACTGATTCCCTGAAGTGTGCTGCTGCGATTCTTCAATACGACCGCGAAAAAGTACCTTAGTCTCTCTTCGACATGATTCTAGGTCGCTCGGAAAGTTTGGCGCCATGTTGTTATTGCGCTTTTCTGTTCGTACTTTTGCACAACATCACAGTGGATCGAGGATGTACGGTGAAAATACTGATTTTGTGAATTGACTGTCCACTTGTGTCGTTAATACGGCGCAAATAACTTTTTTTTGGAACTCTGACAACTCACGGCCTTTCGGCACGTTGGCTAACCGAGCCAATGCCGTATTAGCTGCTGTTACATTTGTTTTATACCAAAAGTGAAAAGTGCATCTTAGGATATGTAATCTCAGTACATGCTAATTTTAATTGCTGACGCGTTTCAACATCTCATCATCAACAGAACATAAGAAATAATGATGAAGTGACCAACAACATATAAGAAAAACGTGTGTTAAAAGGGCCATAAAATGTATATTTATTTATGTAGTGGTTCATGTTTATTTATTTCTAGCAATGCTCTTCGTAATGTAGGTGTCACTCTGATGCGATGTTTTTCTGGGTTTTTTTTCATATCAGTACCTACATAGAGGGATTAAAATGTAGAATTTTCTAAGAAAAGCCATAAATGTTGAAACAATGTTAAACATGTTTGTAAATGATAAATCTTGTGTTTGGCATTTATTTTGAGCGAGAAGAAAAACTGCTGAATTAGTATTCAGAAGCCACACTGTGGACGCCATCTTGGTCCATATTGCTGCATGATCATTTATTAAGCGGAATGCTCAGTAAAATTTTCGCAATCCATGAATTTAATAATATTACTCAGACGCACACAAAAAAATTAAATAATGCAATAAAAAGCTTACATAACTGTTCTTTATAAGTTTATAAAATGGCAAAAAATTTTCTCACCAATACTGTTTTCTACAATCGATCTTGTGAAGATGCCAAAATCTTTTTCATTAAGCTTCGGGATTTTCGCGAGAAGATTTTTTAAAGAAAATATAAAAACATTTAAGCTGTAGACATTTTGAATGTCTAAAAATGTTTTTCCGTCTGTAACAACGTTAATTCCTCGGATTAGTTCGGTTTATGGGGTAAACGAAAGCAAAATGAACGAAAAAATTGTTTATTTAAAATTCGTAGGAAATCGTTACAATCCCTAAGTTTGAAATGAATGCTGTTGATTTGTCTCCTACAAAAAGAGACTTTAAAAAAAGAGAAAGAGAGAAGACTAGACTTCACTTTTTTCCCTTTAACTTGGCAAACAAGCTTGAAAACAATTTCGTAATAAAATGGATGAGCAAATAAAAGTTTTCAAATAATCAAGAATGATGTGGCACTTTTTCACACGCACTAAGTCTTTAACAAGGTTCTCTTCTTCTCTCTTTCTCCAATCTAAAAGATTGTCCTTTTAAATTAAAAATAGATGACAATAAATTTAACTTTAAAACCGGTTAAGCCAGCATTCAAGCTTCATCGAAAATGTTTTTTAAGCTATCGAAAAGTAATTTAAATTTTGGCTAAAAAGTTTCTTACAAAAAAAAGCAGTTTTTTCCAAGAAAGTAATTCAAATTGTTCGATTATACGATTACAAATTAAGTAGCTCGTGTATTGATCACTTCATCTTCGTGTAGGGAATTGCCAGCCATAAAATTGAATCCTGAGACTCATAAAGAAAAATTACATTTGAGCTCTGATTAAATAAATAATTTAACAGATCTTTAAGCTAGTTGGAGGTCAAACGAAATTTATTTTTAATGAACTTTTTGAATAATCAATCGATTTTTTTTCTTTTAGAAAAATCAAATCAACTCTGCCATTGTTCTAACAAATAAATTAGTTTGCAAGTTAACATCTTTTCAATGGAAAAAAAACCTAAATGATAAAGGCACAGAATTATGGCACAGAATGTTAATTATTTCTTATAATGAACTGGCGTCGGTTCTTTTTTTTCTCTTCATAGTTTGTAATTACGCTAAACCCAATCTCTGAATGTTATAAGTAGTATTTGCATAACTGCTTCTGAGTACCTATGCTCATAGAACACGTAATCTTAT
Organism: Rhysida immarginata; assembly: GCA_023313115.1. Lineage (NCBI taxonomy): Eukaryota > Metazoa > Arthropoda > Chilopoda > Scolopendromorpha > Scolopendridae > Rhysida > Rhysida immarginata. The sequence goes on from JAHWFO010015474.1 coordinate 7,521,610, forward strand.
AAAGGTAAAATTACAAACTTCGGAGATGAATTAAATATGAAGTAAAGTTTTAACAGAGAAAGCAGCTTAGAATTTTTGGATATTATGACATCTTTAAAATCCCTATATCTCAGATGAAAGTCATTATCTTAGACGTTCTTCCCTGTAATCATTCTCGAGCGTCGTCATTCGATGATTGAAATCGGTAATCTTGGGAATTAAATGCAACACGCTAACCACTAATTCCAATTAGTAGAATTAACCTAATTATGAAGACGAAGATGATGAGGCTAAAACACGGATATCCTTATCCTTAATGGGAATCGAATCCGCGAACATTACCACCTGTGACGAGAACTGTCCATTCTTTAAGCCTTTCAGGTAACAAACGACTTAGAACAACAACTCGATCTTTAAAATCAATTTAGAACTACAGATAGTCTTTTTACGTATTCATAATTAATTCTATTTTATTTATCCCAAAAAGGTAAAATTTCTCTGGTCTCTTTACAAATAAAAAAGAATTTTCGTTCTGAATTTGAAAAGTTTAAAAAAAAAAAGAGATTTGCTTGTTCTTTACAAAATTAAATTCCAGCACAATAAAACTTTGGGTCGTGTATATAAAAGGAATTATTCATATGAGCCCCAGATGAGATTTGAAGTGCGAAACGAACAACAGTGTCGAAGAAAATTGCCGCTAGAAAAGCGGCCCCTACCTCCATCTTTCCCTGAAGGCTTCAGTGTGATGCAGAAAAGCCCCAAAAGGTTCTCAAAAAACTTATGTTTTTCATGGCTTGCACTTTTGCCCATTTGCATTTTTATTGAAACGAAAGCGATTTCGACGTGATCGAAAAAAAATCGAAAAAAAAATTATGTGAGCCTTGATTAAAAATTCATGGCTGGGAACATTCCTGTTTCCTCAATGCATTTTTACGATGTCATATTTCTTCAAAGAAGCTAAAAACTTGAATCAATCGTGCTCCTACATATAAGCCGTAATAACAAGATACGAGAATCCTTAAGTATATTTTATTCTATTCCACTTTGTAAAGCAAGATCGCAATACCAAACCGAAATAGAATTTTAATGAGATGTTATTTAATCCAGAAACATCTGGGGACACCAACACCCATGCCATTATCTTTACATTTTATCCGAACTAGATATATTTAAAACCTAATTATCAACCTCTTATCTTACACAATTTTAAAATCTGTTCGTATTCTAGTAGGCCTGTCCTACAACTCATAACTCAACCATCGCTACATTCCTTCAACATGCTACATCCAAATGGATTTGAAGAAGTCAGTGGAGTCAACCGAAGGCCTTTCTACCTGTATAGGAGAACATTCTGCGTTGAGTCTCTGTCACTGTGATTTAAAGCTGCATGGAGCTTCAGAAATTCAGATATTGGAGAGAGTGGCACTGCTTTTCTTTCTTTATCACTGCTTTTTTCTTCTTTATCATTTTTGGAAGGGGAAAACGCTAAAGTCGTTGGAAGCACTTGATCATGAATCCTGTAAGAGTACGAAACCGAGGGACCCGAACGCCATTTGTCGCGCTTTGGGGACTCGAGAAAGAGTGTAAATGTGACTCTGGATGTTGTCCATAAAATTCACAGAATAGTCTTGGGGCTCATCCATCAGGGTTCTTGGATGGCTTCGAGTTTCTTCTTTGAGCAAATGTACTTGATCTTCATACCGTAAAGCCCACGCCTTTGTTCATTTGGTTTCAAAATTTCGCACAGGTTTACAAAACCGTCATGATATCAATGGTCTGCGCCGAAAACATTAACTTCATTCGTTTTTCGTTATCCACAAATATTAAAAGAACAAGGTTTCAGTTATAAGTATACATTGAAGGAGAAGAATGATATAATAAATCCATCCATGTTAGCCAATTGACATAATTTGTCGTTAATAAATTTAATGAAATAAAATATAATAGGGAGGCTTGCTTAAAATATTAAATAAATATCAAAATAAGGAATCTAAATTATGGATTTTTAAAATTATACGCTTAAGAAATGAATATTTACAAGCATCTTTATTTTTTGAATAGCGTAGTTGTCCTCTGGTTTCAATTAAGAAGATTCGCATCAGAATATTCCTCGCTTTTCTCTTCGGCTCCTTTTCTACGCTAATTTATTTAAATTTGAGGTTGCTCTCTCTGTTTTTCTTTTTTTTACTTAGCAGAAGCTTAATTACAGTTTACATCGTTGTAAAAGCAAGTCATTTGGCGCGTTTGAATTAAATTAAAGGTATTTTCATCTCGTGAAGTATTTATCATCACAACAGAACAAATCGGAAATTTCGACCTTCCTCCCCTAATCGGACAGTCCACTAACAAAGCATTAAATCGCATCCACTATTACTTCGCTGCCGCATTATGAAATTATTTTGGATAGATGCGCTAAGAACGGAGAAAAAGGAATTTCATTGGAGTTTCCGTCCTTTGCGATTGCAAATGGTTTTATCGAACGAGTCGGTGGTAAAGATGGGAGGTAAGTAGGTAAGGAAGGAGGGAGGGTTCAAGAGCCTTGTAACATGCGACAAAGAAGATGGAGAGGGAGAGGGGGAAGGATAAGGAGGCGAAACGAGGCGACGGCCTCCCTGTTGTTTCTCCTGCCGACAGACGACTCGAGCAACTTTAAACGACCGCCGACAATGAAGAATGGAACTCACCTTGCTCAGTCGTAGCACTGCCAAGGATGCCTGCATGCGTTCTAAATTATTCATACACAAAGTAATTGGCGGATATCAACACTGTCTTATAACCTTAAATAATGTGAAACAACACGCAAAGCCTTTCCGTTGCTGTACTTCCTCTCTAAGAAACTCTCTGATTAAATGGCGAGGCTTTCTCGAACGCGCACTGAAAAATTTAAAAAGGCCCAATGACTTTCAGCATTCCGTCCTTCTCTTCTTCATCTTTCTACTTGAAAACAGAATTTTGCTACCGATTTTCTTTATTCCCGTTATTATTTAAATTTATTACGAAATGCCATGAAAGATCCGAAATTACGTCACTATTTAAAATCGATGAATTAAAGAACACCAACATTATCTCATTTCAACACGAGCCTAAACGATTTTCTATTGCACGTCATGAATATTAACTTATTTAAAGTTGTCTTTTATATTAAAGAATTTAAATTTATATGTTTCACTTTTTATTATCTCTAATTTCGTTAAATCTCATCGAGCGAGCGGTTATAACTGCTTCTTTATCAATTACTTTTTTAAAAAATATGAATTATAAATTTCCATGTTATCTTCATTGAAATTTATGATACTTCTACCATGTAATTCGATGAGATTTGTGTAATTGTTCCGTTGAGGCTGATAAAATATGGCCCGGATTTTAAAGAACTTCCTAGCTAATAGAGTAAAAGAATTAAATATTTAATGTACATATTCTTTTCATTTTCCTCTGTCTTATAACATTGGAAGCACATCAAATAAATAATAAATACTTTAAATCCAGTATCAAGTATAAGAGAACTGTTAAAATACGGGATATTTTTCGAGTCCGTATATTAAATATTTTTTCAGAAAAATGACTATACCAGGATAAAATAATATGAACTTAATTACGATGCAACTCTGTTCACAGAGAGAAAGAGAAAGAGAGAGAGAGAGAGAGAGAGAGAGAGAGAGAGAGAGAGAGAGAGA